>CM064506.1:37259727-37632303 GCA_032716605.1 Paralithodes platypus
TTCCTAAAGGATTCATTGAGATAGTGTGTAGCCTTTTGGTTGGTAGACGTCCATCCTAAAGGATTCATTGAGATAGTGTGTAGCCTTTTGGTTGGTAGACGTCCTTCCTAAAGGATTCATTGAGATAGTGTGTAGCCTTTTGGTTGGTAGACGTCCTTCCTAAAGGATTCATTGAGATAGTGTGTAGCCTTTTGGTTGGTAGACGTCCTTCCTAAAGGATTCATTGAGATAGTGTGTAGCCTTTTGGTTGGTAGACGTCCTTCCTAAACTGATTGAAATCGTCTAATAGTTGCCAAAATATAATTAAAAGTACATCACCGGTATAGAAGGGGGTTAAGGGGAGGTCTTTAGTTTGCTCCCTACAGTATACCTCCATCAAGCTTACAAAACACCCCCCAAGACCCTCCTTCAAGACAAATGTGTACTTTTTTCGATAGAAAAAGTCCCGGCCGAAAGCCGGTTCCTCTTAAATTACAGGCTTGCTATCGCTCGCCAGGAAAAAATATACACCTAAATGACACGAAAAGTCTTAATATTGACAAAGAAATGGGGCGAAATTTCTTAAAATCGCCAAAATAATGGGCCGAACGTGTTAAAATCTCAAAACAAATGGGGCTAAACATGAGGGAGAAGGGGGACCAGAAAAAGCGACCCATCTGCCCTTATTAAGTCAATCACATAACACTTAGTTCCTAGAGTAAAATCCGTGAGTGGGTAGGAAATAACGCGGGTAACTGTACTACTTAAGCCGGTATCACACGAGAGCTTTTATAGTCAACATTCGATGATCAATATTTTTCTGGCAACATTTCAGGAATATTTTGCACTGTTATCGGAAACAAGACTGATGATAGATGGATTTAGGTGACCAATATATTATAAATGTTGACCTCATACCAATGTTGAGGATAAATGTTGACCTCATAAGCTGCCAGACCAATGTTGAGGATAAATGTTGAGTGAAAAAGCGTTCGTGTGATACCGGCTTTAGTGTATTATTATGGTGGCCGGGGGCGTCATCAAACCGGGGCAAGGGGGTTTGGGGGGTAGCTTAAGGTGGAACTAGTCGCTTTTTATGGACCCACCTTCTCCCTCTGGTTTACCATATTAGTTGTGAGATGTTAAGACGTTCGTTCCATTAGTTTGGCAATTTTGAGACCTTTTACCCCATTTCTGTCTCAATATTCAGACATTTCGTGCCATTTAGGTGTCGATTTTTCCCTGGCGAGCGATAGAGAGCCTGTAATTTTAGAAGGAACCCGACCGAAAAATTTACAAATTAATCTTGCAAGGGGGTCTAAGGGGGTGTTTTTTAAAGCATGATGGAGGCCTAGCCAAGAAACTCAAAATTATATAAATGAATAAATACATAGACCAACAAACAAGCACTACCCCCTTAACCCTTTCTGTACCGACGACATACTTTATATATGATTTCAGCTACATTTAGACGATTTTATGAAGCTTAGGAAGGATATATGGTAGCTAAAGGGATTCATTAAGACAGTCCGTAACCTCTTCACGGGTAGACGTCCTTCTTAACCTCTCCGCGGCGCACAGGGGGTTTTCTACAGGGTAAGACTGTGCGCACCTATGATGATTTTGGGACCTATTGCCAATTTCGATAAAAAGTACATCATCGTGTAGGGAATGTTTGCGTGCATCGGCCCATATATATTTGACCCCCCAAAAAATGTCTGGGGGGGGTAGGGGAACGGTCCGTAGTTGAAAAATGTGGAGCGAATGGCACCGCGCGGCTAGATTGTCATCGAGCGGCGAGATTTCCCTGCCGAATATTTACGCGCGCAGGGGATAGAAGGAGAGGGAGGAGGGGGTGGGTTACCGCGTATTATCACGTATATCTCCTTTTTCGAGCCCTTTTAGGCTATTTAGAGTATGTATACGTGTGTAGGGCACCCATATAACAATGAATATGCCTCATAGTGACCAAAAATTGCAATATATAAGGGAATTATAAGAGAATATTTAGGCGGGAATGAAGATGTGTTGGAGGTTTGGCGGCAATTTATGAGCTGAGAGTGTGGTTTACGCCATACATATCACGTATATCTTGTACGTAGAGCACTGTCACGCTATAATACAGACTTGTACGTATGTATACGTGCCATATATCAAAATATATACCGCATATAAACCAATTCATGCGATATTTACGCACATTATCAATGAGTTTCTATGCGTGAACCAAGGTGTGAGTGAGTTGTGGTGGGAATGAAAGGGGGAGAGGGTGTGTTACGCCATAAATATCACGTCAATCTTGTATTTAGAGCACTCTCATGCTATAATAAAGACGTGTACATATGTAGGCGTCCCATATAACAAGGAATATACCGCATATAGCCCAATTGATGCGATATTTACGCAAATTGTGAATGTGTTTCTAGCAGACGGAAGCCTGAAAGGGGGGTTGGGGGTGGGTGGGTGGGTGGGAGGGAGGCATGCAGGGTTCCAGTGAGTGAGTGAGTCGTGGAGAGATGGAAGTCAGGCAGATCTCTAGATAGATAACCAGCTTAGTGATAATTGTGGAGGCGCCCCAGGCGTATTGATGTTTGGTATTTTGACCCTTATGTCTACCAGATGGCTGGTGTTCGTTGCCATCAACAGGTCTACAATAACATGAGTCAGGAATGGAGAGAGAGAGAGAGAGAGAGAGAGAGAGAGAGAGAGAGAGAGAGAACTGAGACATGCGTATGTCGTACATCTAAATGGACTTCAGAATTGCATTTTTATGCAAGCAGACATTGCATTTTAGACACATGTGAAGTACCACAGAAACATGTAGGCCATTGACTGTAAATAAAGTACTATATTTATAGACCACCAGCGACGGTGCTGAGTCAACACAGGCAGATTGCCTGTTGTGATAGAGGGCTAAATATAGACTGGTGTCTCCTTACACCTGCGAAAGGGTAGATTGCCACCAGAGAAACGTTTACTTATTTATTTCGAAGTAATATGCAATCTAAATGTATATTCGAGACCTACTGCAATTATTTGTATGACAGTCATGACTATGTATAATCCAATATACGCGCGTAGGCGAGACATAAGAAAGCTGGTTGAGCAATTTTCGACACCCACACAGTTATTATTCATTTTTATTTACAATATTATACAATACAAATGTATTTGTGAAGAGTATTTTATCCATTATTGTATTTATACCAATTTTGTTCCCAGACAGAGCTGCTGTAGCTGGAGAATCAAGGAGCGGCAAGGGTCACCTCGTGACCGCCTGACCGTGTGAAAATGAGTGGAGTCACACTGAGAGGGGCAATTTTGCTGAGTGTTTGGGCAATTTTTGACAGAATAAAGTTATATAATTACTAATTCTTGACAGAGACAAACTATTATAAACCTTGGCATGATATAATTGATAATCCCATCAATTTACAAACGTAAATTGGTGGGATAATTCATTTTTTTTTGTATATTGTCATTTCGATTGTACACACGAAGTTTTGAGTGATATTTGGTATGAGCTCCTGTGGCATGGTTGGTAAGGTCGCGGACTGGAAAACTCAAAGTGTCGTAGGGTAGTGGGATCGAATCCAGGAGGGGTTATGGGGAAGGTTTTATATTGTCTAGAAAAATTTTTATAATTTTTTTTTTTACAAGATCATGCCATTGTATTCAAACAATATGAAATATTCATAGAATATATCATATTGTAAGAATACAATGACATGACCTTGTTTTCTTTTTTTCTTTTTTTATTGTTTTATTTTATTATCATAGTAGGTTTGACATGATTTATTGAAACATATTTATTTTTGTACAATTCATTTGAGGTAAGAAAATAATTATATACACATTACTTAGGCTAATAACAAACATATATATTGATATACTAAAAAAATAAGGCATATTACATGTAAATCTTTGAAACTTATAAACTAAATAATGAAACATACAATTATATAATGTAAAAGCTATATCACAGGGACATCTTTGGAACTTATACATTATATAATATATATGTTACATTATGAGGTAGCGTGATCAATTAGGTCAGGTCAGGTAAGGTAGGGCGCGAGTCCAGGGCAGGGCAGGGCAGGAGGCGAGTCCAGGGCAGGGCACGGGGCGAGTCCAGGGCAGGGCAGGGCAGGGCAGGGGCCGACACTCAGTAGTTCTTGAAGGTGTGGTAGTCCCTGAAGCAGTCACCCAGGCAGAGTGCAACTTTGCACTCGGCGCACATTGAGGTGACTCTTTTGGTCACATGGGGTTTCCTCACACTGGAGCTGCAGACGGTGCACTGCACCTGCCTGTGACGAGTGCCAATCAGCTCGGTGTTGGTTGTGTAGTGTCTTTCGACACCCAGCTGGATGCGGTCAGGAACGTGATCCCCACGCCATGCCGTACGTCTGTGAGTGGTGGTGGCATACTTCTCCAGGAGTTGGTAGGAGACGTTGTACACGAACTCCCGGAATTTCAGCTTCTGGTTTGGGGCCATATCCTTCTTCACCAACCACAAGTTGTAGGCGTTCAGCATCGTTATGTCAACTAGGTGGAGGAAGAGCTTGTGATACCACTTCACAGTCTTCCTCAGACACTCAACACCTGACAGCTGACAGTCAGACTTGTCCACCAGGCGCATGTTTTTGGTGTAGTCCACTACCATGTCGGGCTTGTAGATTGTCTTCCTGGTTCGGTAGTGGATTTTGCCAGAATCCACCTGGGCACCTGTGTGGACGGTGGAAAGCAGGTGGACGTCTCGCTTATCCTTCCACTTCAGGGCTATCAGTTTCCCACACTTCTCGAGCTGCTTGTATTTCTGCCCCTTTCGTCGCCTTCTTCGCACATGCCTCTCGCGGTGTTCCTTGGCCAGGTCGTCTTCTGAAGGTGTGTCACTGGAGGAGGCATCTGTGAGAGGAATGACATCACCTGTGAACTTTGGCATAAACTTTCTTGTCTTTCTGACAGTCCCACATGACCCCGTTTGGTTGTCATAAAGAAACTGGCAGAGAGCAGGAGAAGTATACCAGTTGTCAGTGTAGATGATGTGGCCTTTGCCCAGGTAAGGTGCCAACATTTTCCTGACGATGGCACCTGACATGCCCATGGGGTCATTGGCAGCGGCTTTCGGTATGTCAATGTCAGTGCCTGTATACACGATCATGTCAAGCACTATTCCAGTTTCACAGTCGCACAACACGAAGAGCTTGATTCCGAACCTATGCCTCTTCAAGGGGATATACTGCTTGAAAACAAGACGTCCTTTGAAGAGCACGAGCGACTCATCAATCACCAAATTGAGGAAGGGGTAAAAGTATTTCCTATACCTCTCCAACAACATGGTGAACACATCCCGAACTTTCCATATCCTGTCAATCCTGTTAGGATTTTCGTTGTCTGCAAAGTGCATAAATCTTAGCAGCAACAAAAATCTGTCACGAGTCATGAACTTATTGAAAGTTGGGGTGGCGATGAGAGGGTCGTGCTTCCAGTAGTGTTGCAACACATGCTTCTTGATCAGAGGCATGAGGAACAACAAGGCAAAGAACGTCAGAAATTCTGCCACAGTCGTATCCACCCAGCCTCGTATTCTCGCTTTTGGAGAAAGGACGTCCAATCTGCCAAACACCCACCTGTAGTAGGCGTTTGTTTGGGCAACGATGTACGTCATTACCTCCATGTCGAAAAAAGCGAGGAAGAAGTCGCTTTCGTTCGCTTGATCATCACAGGGCCAGTTGTCAGTTGTTCCTGACGTCCCAGGATTGAACTGGGGCACGTCAGGTACAAAATTGACCCCGTCAGACCAATCGAACGAAGGCATGCCAGGGATCGGAATGTCGTCTGCGTCTTCTTCTGCGTCTGAAATATCGCTTCCATGGTCGCGATACAGGACTTCATCATTACCCTCCTCTTCACTCGACAGACGATGCCCTTCCTCGTTTTCGTCACCGACGTCGGACTCACTCCCACTGTCCACTCCCAAATCCCCCCACCCTTGGTCCCGTGCTAGGGCTTCGTCGTCGAAACCCGGGCTGCCAATGTCCTGCGAATCACCATCAAACAGCAGGGCGGCATACTTAGATGGTGTAAGATTTTTCCGGGTCACTTTGGCACGTGCGGGAGTCTTATGGACAGGGACAGCAGAGGTGGTGGCAGGGGCGGCGGCAGAGGTGGTGGCAGGGGCGGCGGCAGGGGCGGCGGCGGCGGCAGGGGCGGCGGCGGCAGGGGCAGCAGTGGTGCGTGGCCTTGATGGCAAGATGATGGTGGTGCCTGTCGCCCTTCTCTCTGTTCCTTGGGCAGGGGCGGCAGGGGCGGCAGGGGCAGCAGGGGCGGCAGGGGCGGCAGGGGCAGCAGGGCCGGCAGGGACACCAGGGCCAGCAGTCGCTTTCCCAGTCGCTTTCCCTCTCCCTTTCCCCTTCCCCTTCCCTGTTCCTTGGGCAGGGGCGGCAGGGGCGGCAGGGGCAGCAGGGGCGGCAGGGGCGGCAGGGGCGGCAGGGACACCAGGGCCAGCAGTCGCTTTCCCAGTCGCTTTCCCTCTCCCTTTCCCCTTCCCCTTCCCTGTTCCTTGGGCAGGGGCGGCAGGGGCGGCAGGGGCAGCAGGGGCGGCAGGGGCGGCAGGGGCGGCAGGGGCAGCAGGGGCAGCTGGGCCAGGGGCGGCTGGTGGTGGTGGTGGTGGTAGGGGCACTGTGGCTGGCGTACGGGTTCTCTTCCCTACGCCCGTGCCTTTAATTTTTCCTGCCCCCGCAGGTAATGCAGCCCTAGGGCGGCCTCCTGCGTCGCTGGTACCGGTGGCAGGGGTGGCAGGGGTGGCAGTGGTGGCAGTGGTGGTGGTAGTGGTTGTTGCAGTGGCCTGGGTCGTGGTGGCAGTGTCCCGAAAGACCAATGACCTCTGTGCCATTGCCCTGCTTGCACGTGTTTTACGTGCTTTTGGTGCTGGTGATTCGTCCTCTGAGCTGTAGGGCGTGTCGTACTGGTAGCTAGGGTCTTTGGCAGCCACCCTCTGCCTTCCACGGCGGCTAACACCACCAGAAGGAGGGCTGGTTGTGTCATCAGGGAGCGAGCGTGAGGGACGTGTAGGCTCCATGACTAGTGCGTGGTTACTGGCGCGGTGGTGCTTGCACGAGTGCGGGGCGAGCGTTTGGCGGGGTGGTATCGAGAGTTGACATGTAGTACAATACCCACACCAATTTTCAGCCGCCTGGCTATAAACGCGCGGTTTTGGTACGTGTTCAAAGTCTCTGCTCTTAAGAGTCTACCCGCAGTGCGCCGGGGGAACTCTTAAGAGTCTACCCGCAGCTCCCGGGTTAAGCTGAATACAATCGTCTACTAAGTCTATAGTCAAAGTCATGGGAGAAAAGAAATTCCCGTTTGGCAACTGTCTTCCAACTTGTTCGAGGTAGTGCATTCCTGTAGTGAATAGCTAAATGATATTACAATGATGTTAAATACAACAGACTACAGTATAAAACAGTCAAATATATTGTATTTACCTTTTTCTAAACACAAACCTAATTGAAACACAAGTATTAGCAGTCTGCTGATTAAATACAGTACATGGTTGTGGCCGAGCCTAAGGAACGAAACGGTGGCGGTTAAGGGGAGGAAAGAGGAGGATGTTAGATAATATACCATATATCTCCCATATAAAGCAATGTTATATCACATGCGTATAGGTTTGCAGCAATAGGCACATGTGAACAATGAGTACCTTGAACGTAGGTGTAAAGAAAATACGAAAATAATGTTTAGGGAGGCAAAGGAATTCAAACTCTTTTTAGTTCCACACACGGGATATCTTCCACCCCTTTCCCTCGCTTTACATTATTTTTGTATATTCTCTACAATAATGTTCCTTTATACCTACGTTCAGGGTGCTCAATGTTCACATGTGGCAAGTCGTACAAACCCATACACATGTGACATAACATTGCTTTAGTTATATGGGAGATATAATTATGGTATATTATCTAACATCCTCCTCTTTCCTCCCCTTAACCGCCACCGTTTCGTTCCTTAGGCTCGGCCACAACCATGTACTGTATTTAATCAGCAGACTGCTAATACTTGTGTTTCAATTAGGTTTGTGTTTAGAAAAAGGTAAATACAATATATTTGACTGTTTTATACTGTAGTCTGTTGTCTTTAACATCATTGTAATATCATTTAGCTATTCACTACAGGAATGCACTACCTCGAACAAGTTGGAAGACAGTTGCCAAACGGGAATTTCTTTTCTCCCATGACTTTGACTACTGTATAGTTGCCAGAGTATAATTAATAAGACATCGCGGTACAGAAGGGGTTAACCTTTTAACCGGCGACGTCTTTTTATTTTTATTCTAGCTATATTAACACGATATTGTTCAGTTTAAGAAGGATCGGTCGTAGTAAAAGGGGTTAAATGAGATAGTTCGAAGCCTGTTAATTGCTGGAGGTCCTTTGTAAACTGAATATAATCGTGTAATAGTAGCCACAATTAAGTTAACAGGACGGCACCAGTACTGAATATAATCGTGTAATAGTAGCCACAATTAAGTTAACAGGACGGCACCAGTACTGAATATAATCGTGTAATAGTAGCCACAATTAAGTTAACAGGACGGCACCAGTACTGAATACAATCGTGTAATAGTAGCCACAATTAAGTTAACAGGACGGTACCAGTACTGAATATAATCGTGTAATAGTAGCCACAATTAAGTTAACAGGACGGCACCAGTACTGAATATAATCGTGTAATAGTAGCCACAATTAACAGCACGGCACCAGTACTGAATATAATCGTGTAATAGTAGCCAGAATTAAGTTAACAGGACGGCACCAGGACTGAATATAATCGTGTAATAGTAGCCACAATTAAGTTAACAGGACGGCACCAGTACTGAATATAATCGTGTAATAGTAGCCAGAATTAAGTTAACAGGACGGCACCAGTACTGAATATAATCGTGTAATAGTAGCCAGAATTAAGTTAACAGGACGGCACCAGTACTGAATATAATCGTGTAATAGTAGCCACAATTAAGTTAACAGGACGGCACCAGTACTGAATATAATCGTGTAATAGTAGCCAGAATTAAGTTAACAGGACGGCACCAGTACTGAATATAATCGTGTAATAGTAGCCAGAATTAAGTTAACAGGACGGCACCAGTACTGAATATAATCGTGTAATAGTAGCCAGAATTAAGTTAACAGGACGGCACCAGTACTGAATATAATCGTGTAATAGTAGCCACAATTAACAGCACGGCACCAGTACTGAATATAATCGTGTAATAGTAGCCAGAATTAAGTTAACAGGACGGCACCAGGACTGAATATAATCGTGTAATAGTAGCCAGAATTAAGTTAACAGGACGGTACCAGTACTGAATATAATCGTGTAATAGTAGCCACAATTAAGTTAACAGGACGGCACCAGTACTGAATATAATCGTGTAATAGTAGCCACAATTAACAGCACGGCACCAGTACTGAATATAATCGTGTAATAGTAGCCAGAATTAAGTTAACAGGACGGCACCAGGACTGAATATAATCGTGTAATAGTAGCCAGAATTTAGTTAACAGGACGGCACCAGTACTGAATATAATCGTGTAATAGTAGCCAGAATTAAGTTAACAGGACGGCACCAGTACTGAATGGGTTAAGGGAGGCTCCACTTTTTGGTGGATATTTTAATTTATTTATTATTTTTCTAGTTTCCTCCCTTGACCTTCATCAAACTTTAAACACAAATCCCCCTTTAATAATTATATATTTGTATATTTTTCGGTAGAAAAAATGTCCTGGCCGAAGGTCAGTTCCTCCTAAATTACAGGCTCGCTATCGCTCACCAGGAAAATATCGACACCTAAATGACACGAACAGTCTTAATATTGACAAAGAAAGAGAGCGAAAAGTCTTAAAATCGCCAAACTAATATTTGAAACCAAAGGTAACTAAGCATGAGAGAGAAGTGGGCCCAGACAAACCAACCTATCCCCCTTAGGTGCAGGACGGGACAATTTGGATCCTCTCTGATTTACTCCATTAGCTTGGATATTTTAAGACGTTTCACCTCATTAGTTTGTCGATTATAGGATGCTTCAACCCAATAAGGTGTCGATTTTTCTTGGGCGAGCGATAGCGAGCCTGCAATTTGAAAGAAATCGGCCTCCGGGACATTGTTCTACCGAAAAATGTACATAATTAGTTTGAAGGGGGTCTGGTGAACGTTTTTTAGTTTGAAGGGGGTTTGGAGAGGCGTTTCTCCAAGTCTAGGGGTTAACTTAATACACATTGTTCGAAAATGTCTAAACCAATTAAAACCCTCAATAATAATTAAGCAAAATACCATAATAATCCCCGAGACGTTGCACCAGATAGTGTTAAGTGTGAGAGGGAGTACAGGAACATTGGAAGGAAGTGGCGTTGATTTGTTGGCCTTATAATAACATCCATATAACACACATAGGTCCTTCTTGAGCTGCATAACATTTGTTGGCCTTATAATAACATCCAAATAACACACATAGGTCCTTCTTGAGCTGCATAACATCAGCTAAGGTCAGCCAGAATAATTACAGGTCAAATCGGCATCCTCGTACTGAAGGGGTTAAGGAGAGATGGTTGGCTTATCTGGACCCCCTTCTCCCTCATGCTTTGCCCCATTAGTTTTCAGATTGTAAGACGTTCGGCCCATTAGTTTAGTGATTTTAAGACCTTTCGCCCCTTTCCCTTGTCAGTATTAAGACTTGTTTGTGTCATTTAGGTGACGATTTTTTCCTGGTGAGCGATAGCGAGCCTGTAATTTAGGAAGGACCAGCCTTTGGCCGGAACATTTGTCTACCGAAAAATGTACAAACATATCTTGAATTTGGGCATGTTTTTTGTTTAAGTTGGATGGAAGTCTCGGGAGGAAACTAAAGATTATATTATATATATGAACAAAGCCATCCACAAATATAGCCTTCCGCCTTAACCCCCTGCTAATAACCGATGGAGCAGACCCCCCCCCCCCCCCTCCCCTTACAGGCACCAGGAAGGGTCACAAACGTTCACCATAGTCTCCCATAAACGGCTATGGAGGGGGAGGTAGCTGGCCCGCTCTTCTCCCTCATGTTTAGGACCATATAGTTCACCATAGTCTCCCATAAACGGCTATGGAGGGGGAGGTAGCTGGCCCGCTCTTCTCCCTCATGTTTAGGACCATATAGTTCACCATAGTCTCCCATAAACGGCTATGGAGGGGGAGGTAGCTGGCCCGCTCTTCTCCCTCATGTTTAGGACCATATAGTTCACCATAGTCTCCCATAAACGGCTATGGAGGGGGAGGTAGCTGGCCCGCTCTTCTCCCTCATGTTTAGGACCATATAGTTCACCATAGTCTCCCATAAACGGCTATGGAGGGGGAGGTAGCTGGCCCGCTCTTCTCCCTCATGTTTAGGACCATATAGTTCACCATAGTCTCCCATAAACGGCTATGGAGGGGGAGGTAGCTGGCCCGCTCTTCTCCCTCATGTTTAGGACCATATAGTTCACCATAGTCTCCCATAAACGGCTATGGAGGGGGAGGTAGCTGGCCCGCTCTTCTCCCTCATGTTTAGGACCATATAGTTCACCATAGTCTCCCATAAACGGCTATGGAGGGGGAGGTAGCTGGCCCGCTCTTCTCCCTCATGTTTAGGACCATATAGTTCACCATAGTCTCCCATAAACGGCTATGGAGGGGGAGGTAGCTGGCCCGCTCTTCTCCCTCATGTTTAGGACCATATAGTTCACCATAGTCTCCCATAAACGGCTATGGAGGGGGAGGTAGCTGGCCCGCTCTTCTCCCTCATGTTTAGGACCATATAGTTCACCATAGTCTCCCATAAACGGCTATGGAGGGGGAGGTAGCTGGCCCGCTCTTCTCCCTCATGTTTAGGACCATATAGTTCACCATAGTCTCCCATAAACGGCTATGGAGGGGGAGGTAGCTGGCCCGCTCTTCTCCCTCATGTTTAGGACCATATAGTTCACCATAGTCTCCCATAAACGGCTATGGAGGGGGAGGTAGCTGGCCCGCTCTTCTCCCTCATGTTTAGGACCATATAGTTCACCATAGTCTCCCATAAACGGCTATGGAGGGGGAGGTAGCTGGCCCGCTCTTCTCCCTCATGTTTAGGACCATATAGTTCACCATAGTCTCCCATAAACGGCTATGGAGGGGGAGGTAGCTGGCCCGCTCTTCTCCCTCATGTTTAGGACCATATAGTTCACCATAGTCTCCCATAAACGGCTATGGAGGGGGAGGTAGCTGGCCCGCTCTTCTCCCTCATGTTTAGGACCATATAGTTCACCATAGTCTCCATAAACGGCTATGGAGGGGGAGGTAGCTGGCCCGCTCTTCTCCCTCATGTTTAGGACCATATAGTTCACCATAGTCTCCCATAAACGGCTATGGAGGGGGAGGTAGCTGGCCCGCTCTTCTCCCTCATGTTTAGGACCATATAGTTGGGGGATTGTAAGTCGTTTGGAGATTTTTAGACCTTTCGTCCTATTGTTTTTATTAATATTGAGACTTTTCGTGCCATTTAGGTGTACACAAACTTTCCTGGCGAGCGACTTTTGTCCTGGCAAGCGATAGCGAGCCAGTAGTTTTGGAGGTACGGCCGGGACACTTTTTCTACCGAAAAATGTACAAACTTATTTCGAAGGGGGATCTTGTGGATTTTGCATTGAGCTTGCTGGTGATCTAGGGAGGAAACTAAAAGAATAATAAATTAATAACTAAATATACTAATATATAAACCTTACCCCTTAAGTGATAATAAAACTCAATGTCCAAGGTTATGTGGAAATAACCTCTCCACAACAATAATAGGAAATGTCTTATATATTATAATAGTAGGTACAAACCCTCTCTGATGGTACCGGTTATCACCATGGACTATGGACAAAACAAAAACAACACTGAACAATAATGTTATGGTAAACTTCACGTACTTAATCATTCAATGTAATGTAATGCAATCATCACCGTATTATAATGTTATGGTAAACTTCACGTACTTAATCATTCAATGTAATGTAATGCAATCATCACCGTGTAATGTTCTTTACTCTTATAATGTTATGGTAAACTTCACGTACTTAATCATCCAATGTAATGTAATGCAATCATCACCGTGTAATGTTCTTTACTCTTATAATGTTATGGTAAACTTCACGTACTTAATCATTCAATGTAATGTTATGCAATCATCACCGTGTAATGTTCTTTACTCTTATAATGTTATGGTAAACTTCACGTACTTAATCATCCAATGTAATGTAATGCAATCATCACCGTGTAATGTTCTTTACTCTTATAATGTTATGGTAAACTTCACGTACTTAATCATTCAATGTAATGTAATGCAATCATCACCGTGTAATGTTCTTTACTCTTATAATGTTATGGTAAACTTCACGTACTTAATCATTCAATGTAATGTTATGCAATCATCACCGTGTAATGTTCTTTACTCTTATAATGTTATGGTAAACTTCACGTACTTAATCATTCAATGTAATGTAATGCAATCATCACCGTGTAATGTTCTTTACTCTTATAATGTAATATTCCTCATGTGCTCGTACTTTTAGTTATGTAAACTAGAGGATTTTCAAAATGTTATCTTGGTGAAAGTTTTTCTGAGACATAGCTGGCAGTTACCATCTCCTTTGAGCAAGGAGATGGGTAATGGTCAAGGGTTACCCAGATTAATATGAATTGTTACTGAAGAATATGTGAATTTATTGAACACCATTTTGTTTAGATAATTTGCAATATTTACATTATAATTTGTACTCTTTAGATTATTTCATCATCCTATATGATCTGATTACGAATTAACAGCCTGACAAGACAGTGAAGCAGCTCTGCAGAACGCCGCAGTTGTATCTCTAGAAACGACTTCATGAATATAATTTTCCATACATCAACTACAAAACTATATGTGTTACTTATTGAAAAGCAGGTTCGATCCAAAAAATCAATTTAGATAGGTATAGTTGCATGAAGAAAAACACAAGGGTCCACGAATTTTCATATGTGACTGTACAGTCGTGGACAACTAACCTATAACCTGTTTCATTTCAACGGACTGTAAATTGCAAAGTTCCCATCAAGAATTCTCAGTTATTTTGAAGATTTTGTAGTGAAATATGATGCTAATTATATATACTTGGTCTTAATATGATCCAGAGACAGTGGTTTCATATTTTTTCATTAATTAAGTATCGAGAAATTAGCTGCTAAGAGATTTAGTTTACCGTCAGATGAAATGAAACAGAGTATAGCCATATTATGAATGAAGACCCATTTAGTTTACCGTCAGATGAAATGAAACAGAGTATAGCCATATTATGAATGAAGACCCATTTAGTTTACCGTCAGATGAAATGAAACAGAGTATAGCCATATTATGAATGAAGACCCATTTAGTTTACCGTCAGATGAAATGAAACAGAGTATAGCCATATTATGAATGAAGACCCATTTAGTTTACCGTCAGATGAAATGAAACAGAGTATAGCCATATTATGAATGGAGACCCATTTAGTTTACCGTCAGATGAAATGAAACAGAGTATAGCCATATTATGAATGACGACCCATTTAGTTTACCGTCAGATGAAATGAAACAGAGTATAGCCATATTATGAATGAAGACCCATTTAGTTTACCGTCAGATGAAATGAAACAGAGTATAGCCATATTATGAATGGAGACCCATTTAGTTTACCGTCAGATGAAATGAAACAGAGTATAGCCATATTATGAATGAAGACCCATTTTTTTTTTTTTTTTTTTTTTTTTCTCTATTCCAACTTATTCCTCTCGGGCATAGGCTGAGAGCCTTAACATTCACTCCTTTACAATGAACAGTGAAACCCGTGAGGTCTTGTTCCAGTCTAGGGAGTGAGACATGTGAAGCACGTAGAGTACAACGAGCACCTGCCATCTTGCCTTCACATGAGGCACGGTGCTCACTCATGGCCCGAAACGACCCCATCTCTGAAGCCACCTCGTTCCCATGCTTCACTGTCTCATCCGGGGGGTATAGCAGTGTTTGTCAGGAGTACATTAAAAAGCTGTATTAAATCAGGTATTAGACTAAATAATGATAATGAAAGTGTTTGGGTAGAGGTTAACGAAGGTAGTGAGACCATAGTTATTGGAGTTATATATAGACCGCCTAATATGAGTAGAAATGGCGGAAAATCGTTATGGGAGGAAATTCAAATAGCATCAAGGTTTAGCAATGTGTGCATTATGGGGGATTTTAATTTTCCGAACATTGATTGGCAGCACCAAATAGGCGACTCCGATTCAGTAGAGTTTATAGAGGTAGTACAAGATAGTTTTTTATTTCAATTCATAGATACGCCGACTAGAGGTATTAATATTCTTGATTTAGTTTTCAGTAACAATGAACATATGATAAATAATGTAGAGATTGGTGACCACCTAGGAAATAGCGATCATAAATCTATTTATTTTAATATACAATGGACAGGGAATGCTAAAGAGAATACGACACTTATCCCAGATTTCAGAAAAGCCGATTATGGTGGGCTAAGAAGAGACTTAAGGGTGGACCCTATTGTTAAGCGATTAAGCCAGGATATGCCAGAGTTAAACTTGCCACCTACATATAACCAGTTTATTGCTTCACTCCACAATGCTCAAAATAAATATATCCCTAAAAGAAGATTTAGATCGACGCAGAACCAACCAAAATGGATGACTAATAAGCTAATAGATCTTATAGGAAAAAAGAAAGGAATATATCGAAAAATAAAGAAAGGTGAAAATCATTTACATATATACTATCAGACTCTATCAAGACAGGTCAAAAGGAAATCAGGAAAGCAAAAAGAAATTATGAAATAAGGATAGCCAGCGACTCAAAAAATAACCCTAAAGCTTTTTACCAACTATATAAATCTAAAGTTAGAGATGTAATAGGCCCCCTAAAAACTTCAATAGGAGAAATAACAGAAAATGATTTAGAAATGTGCAGTACATTAAATAGTCATTTCTTTCCGTTTTCACTAATGAAAATTTGGCACAGATTCCAGAAGTCAATATGGTATATAGTGATAGTATAGAAAATATGTTAAGTACAGTTAGTATAAGTAGAAATGATGTGCTTAAGGAAATTGACAGACTGAAACCTCAAAAATCGCCTGGTCCTGACGAGGTATATGCTAGAGTATTAAAAGAATGCAGAGATGAGTTAAGTAGTCCATTAGCATTTATATTTAACAAGTCATTAGAAACAGGTTTAGTTCCAGAAGCTTGGAAGCTTGCAAATGTAGTTCCGATCTTCAAAAAAGGTGATAAATCGATAGCATCCAATTACCGTCCCATTAGTCTCACATCAATCATAGGAAAGTTGCTAGAGTCTATTATTGCTAGGAAAATTAGAAGCCACTTAGTAAAATTTAACTTAATAAATTCTTCTCAGTATGGATTCACTCAGGGACGTTCGTGCCTTACTAATTTGCTTAGCTTTTTCTCAGAGGTATATGAAGCAGTAGATAGTGACAAGTCATATGATATTATATATTTAGATTTCAGTAAAGCTTTCGACAGAGTCCCTCATGAGAGATTGATGAGAAAGGTTGAGGCACATGGAATAGGAGGGTCGTTGTTGGGATGGATTAGGTCATGGCTAATTGGTAGGAAACAGAGAGTCAGCATAAATGGTACCAAGTCAGAGTGGGGAGCAGTCAAAAGTGGTGTCCCCCAGGGATCGGTATTAGGTCCCCTGTTGTTTCTTATATACATAAATGACCTAGATTTAGGTATAACTAGTAGGATAAGTAAATTCGCAGACGATACTAAAATGGGGAGATCAATTGATTCAGATAGCGATATAGAGTGCCTCCAAAGGGATCTAGATACCTTACATGAATGGTCAGTAAATTGGCAGATGAAGTTTAACATTGACAAATGCAAGGTATTAAAGATAGGGAAGATGCAAACAAATGTTAAATATAAACTAGCTAATTTAGAATTAGAAAATTCAGACTGCGAGAAAGATCTAGGTGTGTTTGTTAGCAATGATTTGAAGCCTAGAAAACAGTGTATAAGCGTTCGTAATAAGGCAAACAGGATTCTCGGGTTCATCTCTAGGAGTGTGAGTAACAGAACTGCTGATGTTATCTTAAAACTTTACTTGTCATTAGTGAGACCCCA
The DNA here is from genome assembly GCA_032716605.1 of Paralithodes platypus. Classification (NCBI taxonomy): domain Eukaryota; kingdom Metazoa; phylum Arthropoda; class Malacostraca; order Decapoda; family Lithodidae; genus Paralithodes; species Paralithodes platypus. The sequence continues at coordinate 37,276,922 of CM064506.1, forward strand.
TATGGATTATGCTGTCCAATTTTGGTGTCCTTATTACAGAATGGACATAGATTCATTGGAGAGAATTCAGCGTAGAATGACAAAAATGATCCATAATATTAGAAATTTTCCGTATGAAGAAAGGTTGAAGAAATTAGGTTTACATTCGTTAGAGAGACGCAGAGTTAGAGGGGATATGATAGAGGTGTTCAAGTGGGTTAGTGGGATTAACAAAGGGGACATGACAAATGTACTAAAGCTCAGTGATAGCGAAAGAACTCGTACCAATGGTTTCAAATTAGATAAATTTCGTTTCAGAAAAGATATAGGCAAATATTGGTTTGGTAACAGAGTTGTAGATGGGTGGAATAGGCTACCAAGTGATATAGTGGGATCAAGAACGATAGGGAGCTTTAAGAAAAAATTGGATAAGCATATGGACGAGAAGGGTTGGGTGTGAAGGGGGATCAGCCGGGTTGGGCCAATCAGCGCTCTGCAGACCCCCGTAATCCTGCGTTAATCTCTAACCGGTTTGGTAAGATGATCCTCAGGGTATTAGAGTGTTGAGCCTATAATTGGGCTTTGTAATTGGGGTTGTGTGGGACAGGGATCTGCCTTGCTTAGGCCAATCGGCTTTCTGCAGACTCCCATTTTCTTATGTTCTTATGTTATGTTATCCCCTACACTCGGACTCTCACACTTACACACACACAACGCCACCTGTTGAGCAGATAACTCACCAGGCATTGCACCCCTATAGCATATTTTGAATATGGGAATATTCATACAGTGCTATTTAATCAGGGAACAATGAGGGTATTTTATTGACGTTTCGGTGGGCTTGTGGTAATGCACTGATACCAGGTACAGCACAAATTCCATCCGAATAATATCTTCCCATTGATACATCGGGATTTGAACCCGGGACCTTTGAATTACCAGGCCAGTGGCAAGACCACTCCACCACACCTCCCCTAAATTCATTATGATAACGTTGGTGACCTACTGTACTGTATGTTGACAAAGTGCTTGAGCTACAAACTGTAAACGCGGTTGTGGACGGCCATTGTTCACTTCCTCACCCTATAAACTCTGGTGTTCCTTAGGGCTCTATCCTATCTCCTATTCTCTTTCTATTATTTATAAATGATCTCCTTATCTGTACCTTAATTCCCATCCATTCATACGCAGACGACTCAACCTTACACTACTCCATTAGTTTTTCAGAACGCCCCAGCCAGCAATCCCTTAACGACAAATGTAATGAAGCCATAGAACTCTTAAATTCTGATCTAAATACTATCTCCAATTGGGCCAGAGAAAACCTTGTTACCTTTAATGCTTCCAAAACCCAATTTATCCATCTATCTACCCGTCAGGATCTCCCAGCGGACTATCCCTTATTCTTCAACAATACAAAAATCAACCCTTCATCTTCTCTCAACATTCTTGGTGTCTCTTTTTCTTCTGCTCTCATTTGGAAGGACCATATTACCAGTCTTGCTAAGGCAGCCTCCCAGAAGCTGGGTGTGCTCAACCGCCTTAGGAGGTTCTTTTCCCCAGCACAGCTTCTTGCTCTGTACAGGGGCATAGTGCGTCCTTGTATTGAGTATTGTTCACATGTGTGGGGAGGTTCCTCTCACACCGCTCTCCTAGACAAAGTTGAAAGGAAGGCCTTTCGTATCATTAACTCCCGTCCACTCACCAACTCTCTGCAATCTCTCTCTCTCCGCCGCAATGTTGCATCTCTCTCGCTATTCTGTCGCTACTATAATAATCAGTGTTCCTCAGAGCTATCCCAGTGCATACCACCTCCTTTACGTAGGGCACGTGGTACCCGTCTTGCAACTCAATCCCACCCCTACTCTGTGCAACTCTCTAACCCAAGAGTGAAACGTTACTCTCAAACTTTCTTCTACTCAACAGCTGAGCTCTGGAACTCTCTCCCAGAATCAGTCTTTCCCTCTTCCTATGACTTAAATTGCTTCAAACTCCGTGTGTCCAGGCATTTTGGCTCGATCGTCCCTTGATTTTGGCCCTGTCACTCTTTCAACTATGGGGGAGGGACTCGCTATAGGCAATTCTGCCTTTTGCCTCCCTCAATCACATAGAAAAAAAAAAAAAAAAAAATGCTATTCAATAATTGGGAGGATATGGCACGTTTTTCTGATCCCCCTTCTTCCTCATGTTTACCCCCATTAGTGTTCAGATTATATGATGTTTGGCCCATTTACTTTGGGGATTTTAAGACATTTCGCCCCATTTCTTTGTCAATATTAAGACTTTTCGTGTGATGTTGGTATCGATTTGTTCCTGGCGAGCGATAGCGAGCCTGTAATTTAATTAAAAAGCGGCCTTCGGCCAGGACATTTGTTTATCGAAAAATATATACATTTACCTTGAAGGAGGGTCTTGGGCGGGTGTTTGATGGAGGTCTATGTAGGAAACTAATAACATTATATAATAATACATAAATGAGCAAACACATACGTCCATCCCCCCCCCCCCCCCCCTTAACCCCTTCAGTACCGGTCACGTCCTTTGCATTATATTCTGACAACTATTAGACCATTTTGTTTAGCTTAGGAAGGACGTTTACACATTAAAACGCTGCCGACTACCTCAATTACTCATTTCAACTAACATATATCCTTCCTAAGCTTCATAAAATTGTCTAAATATAGGTAGGGTACAACCTAAAAGACGTCGCTGCTACAGAAGGGGTTAGTGTTGTTGCTTTCAAGTATTTCTGTCCACGAGTGTACGAGAATTACTTAAATTAATAAATGAATGAATACAAATATGAATGATAAACAACAATCTTCACCTAGAATAGCTACAGCTGGTAAAGGTCATTGGCGCTGAAACTCATTAAGAGGGATGGGCGTATTTATTTGTTCATTTGTACATTTATATACAATGTTTATAGTTTCCTCCCTAGACCTCCAACAAGTTAAACAAATAAAAAGAAACATCCCCCAAGACCCTCCTTAAGATTAATTTGTATATTTTTCGATAGAAAAATTTCCCGGCCGAAGGCCGGTTCCTCTTAAATAACAGGCTCGCTATCGCTCGCCAGGAAAGATCGACACCTAAATGACAAGAAAAGTCTTAATACTGACAAAGAAAATGGGGCGAAAGGTCTTAAAATCGCCAAAGTAATGAACCGAACGTCATAAAATCTGAAAACTAATGAGGCTGAACATGAGGAAGAAAGGGGACCAGACAAACAACCCATCTACCCTTCAACCAAATCCATAACGGTTGTTAACGTATCCTGACTCAGAATCACCGGGCCTGAAATATAAAAGGTCTAATAGAGGTAGCAAATATTAACTGTTTAAACTAGAAGATGAAGGGGAACTCATATGTATCACATTATATACACGTATATAGGTATTGAGAAATATTTTATATACCGGTACGATTAACCAGAACATATCTACTGATGTCAATCTAAAATACATTTGAATTCAAATGTATGTTAGCTGGATACAGAGGTATTCCACACATGTATGTTAGCTGGATACAGAGGTATTCCACACATGTATGTTAGCTGGATACAGAGGTATTCCACACATGTATGTTAGCTGGATACAGAGGTATTCCACACATGTATGTTAGCTGGATACAGAGGTATTCCACACATGTATGTTAGCTGGATACAGAGGTATTCCACACATGTATGTTAGCTGGATACAGAGGTATTCCACACATGTATGTTAGCTGGATACAGAGGTATTCCACACATGTATGTTAGCTGGATACAGAGGTATTCCACACATGTATGTTAGCTGGATACAGAGGTATTCCACACATGTATGTTAGCTGGATACAGAGGTATTCCACACATGTATGTTAGCTGGATACAGAGGTATTCCACACATGTATGTTAGCTGGATACAGAGGTATTCCACACATGTATGTTAGCTGGATACAGAGGTATTCCACACATGTATGTTAGCTGGATACAGAGGTATTCCACACATGTATGTTAGCTGGATACAGAGGTATTCCACACATGTATGTTAGCTGGATACAGAGGTATTCCACACATGTATGTTAGCTGGATACAGAGGTATTCCACACATGTATGTTAGCTGGATACAGAGGTATTCCACACATGTATGTTAGCTGGATACAGAGGTATTCCACACATGCGAAACATGTGACTAAGCTCCAAAATATATATATTTTGCTGCCAAAATTTAACAATTAGCTAAACCTGAAAATCCTTATACTGGCAAAATCTTAGTGTACAGTCGTGGCCATGAATAATGTACCACCACCTTGGGCTATACACGAGGCAGTCAGCATCAAGGTTCAGATAACATAAATAATTTGAATATTGAGGTAAACCAAGTTATTACAATATATCGATCATCAGTAACATAATTACTGCTTCAAAGATTGTACATCTACAGTATAGCTGACTTTGATTGTACATCTACAGTATAGCTGACTTTGATTGTACATCTACAGTATAGCTGACTTTGATTGTACATCTACAGTATAGCTGACTTGATTGTACATCTACAGTATAGCTGACTTTGATTGTACATCTACAGTATAGCTGACTTTGATTGTACATCTACAGTATAGCTGACTTTGATTGTACATCTACAGTATAGCTGACTTTGATTGTACATCTACAGTATAGCTGACTTTGATTGTACATCTACAGTATAGCTGACTTTGATTGTACATCTACAGTATAGCTGACTTTGATTGTACATCTACAGTATAGCTGACTTTGATTGTACATCTACAGTATAGCTGACTTTGATTGTACATCTACAGTATAGCTGACTTTGATTGTACGGCATTTGTACAACTCGAATCCATGCGATACTGGTCGCAGGAAACATTTTTTTTAATATATAGATGTGATTTTTAAAAAGGCTACAGGATAAAAAGCAGATGTAACGCTAATATATATATATATATATATATATATATAAAGTATATATGTATTATATACAGTCGGTTAACTGTGTATATTGTATTATATACAGTAGGTTAACTGTGTATATTGTATTATATACAGTAGGTTAACTGTGTATATTGTATTATATACAGTAGGTTAACTGTGTATATTGTATTATATACAGTAGGTTAACTGTGTATATGTATTATATACAGTAGGTTAACTGTATATATTGTTTATATACAGTAGGTAACTGTGTATATGTATATATACAGTCGGTTAACTGTGTATATTGTATTATATACAGTAGGTTAACTGTATATATTGTTTTATATACAGTCGGTTAACTGTGTATATTGTATTATATACAGTCGGTTAACTGTGTATATTGTATTATATACAGTCGGTTAACTGTGTATATTGTATTATATACAGTCGGTTAACTGGTATATTGTATTATATACAGTAGGTTAACTGTGTATATTGTATATATACAGTAGGTTAACTGTGTATTGTATTATATACAGTAGGTTAACTGTGTATATTGTATTATATACAGTCGGTTAACTGTGTATTGTATTATATACAGTAGGTTAACTGTGTATATTGTATTATATACAGTAGGTTAACTGTGTATATTGTATTATATACAGTAGGTTAACTGTGTATATTGTATTATATACAGTCGGTTAACTATATTGTATTATATACAGTCGGTTAACTGTGTATATTGTATTATATACAGTCGGTTAACTGTGTATATTGTATTATATACAGTCGGTTAACTGTGTATATTGTATTATATACAGTAGGTTAACTGTGTATATTGTTTTATATACAGTAGGTTAACTGTGTATATTGTATTATATACAGTAGGTTAACTGTGTATATTGTATTATATACAGTAGGTTAACTGTGTATATTGTATTATATACAGTCGGTTAACTGTGTATATTGTATTATATACAGTAGGTTAACTGTGTATATTGTTTTATATACAGTAGGTTAACTGTGTATATTGTATTATATACAGTAGGTTAACTGTGTATATTGTATTATATACAGTAGGTTAACTGTATATATTGTTTTATATACAGTCGGTTAACTGTGTATATTGTATTATATACAGTCGGTAATGTGTATATTGTATTATATACAGTCGGTTAACTGTGTATATTGTATTATATACAGTCGGTTAACTGTGTATATTGTATTATACAGTCGGTTAACTGTGTATATTGTATTATATACAGTCGGTTAACTGTGTATATTGTATTATATACAGTAGGTTAACTGTGTATTGTTTATATACAGTAGGTTAACTGTATATTGTATTATATACAGTAGGTTAACTGTGTATATTGTATTATATACAGTAGGTTAACTGTGTATATTGTATTATATACAGTCGGTTAACTGTGTATATTGTATTATATACAGTCGGTTAACTGTGTATATTGTATTAAATACAGTCGGTAAACTGTGTATTGTATTATATACAGTCGGTTAACTGTGTATATTGTATTATATACAGTAGGTTAACTGTGTATATTGTTTATATACAGTAGGTTAACAATGTATATTGTATTATATACAGTAGGTTAACTGTGTATATTGTATTATATACAGTAGGTTAACTGTATATATTGTTTTATATACAGTCGGTTAACTGTGTATATTGTATTATATACAGTCGGTTAACTGTGTATATTGTATTATATACAGTCGGTTAACTGTGTATATTGTATTATATACAGTAGGTTAACTGTGTATATTGTATTATATACAGTAGGTTAACTGTATATTGTATTATATACAGTAGGTTAACTGTGTATATTGTATTATATACAGTCGGTTAACTGTGTATATTGTATTATATACAGTAGGTTAACTGTGTATATTGTATTATATACAGTAGGTTAACTGTGTATATTGTATTATATACAGTAGGTTAACTGTGTATATTGTATTATATACAGTCGGTTAACTGTGTATATTGTATTATATACAGTCGGTTAACTGTGTATATTGTATTATATACAGTCGGTTAACTGTGTATATTGTATTATATACAGTCGGTTAACTGTATATTGTATATATACAGTAGGTTAACTGTGTATATTGTTTATATACAGTAGGTTACCTGTGTATATTGTATTATATACAGTAGGTTAACTGTGTATATTGTATTATATACAGTGGTTAACTGTGTATTGTATTATATACAGTAGGTTAACTGTGTATATTGTATTATATACAGTCGGTTAACTGTGTATATTGTATATATACAGTAGGTTAACTGTGTATATTGTATTATATACAGTCGGTTAACTGTGTTATTGTATTATATACAGTCGGTTAACTGTGTATATTGTATATACAGTAGGTTAACTGTGTATATTGTTTATATACAGTAGGTTAACTGTGTATATTGTATTATATACAGTAGGTTAACTGTGTATATTGTATTATATACAGTAGGTTAACTGTGTATATTGTATTATATACAGTAGGTTAACTGTGTATATTGTATTATATACAGTAGGTTAACTGTGTATATTGTATAATATACAGTAGGTTAACTGTGTATATTGTATTATATACAGTAGGTTAACTGTGTATATTGTATTATATACAGTAGGTTAACTGTGTATATTGTATTATATACAGTAGGTTAACTGTGTATATTGTATTATATACAGTAGGTTAACTGTGTATATTGTATTATATACAGTAGGTTAACTGTGTATATTGTATTATATACAGTAGGTTAACTGTATATATTGTTTTATATACAGTAGGTTAACTGTGTATATTGTATTATATACAGTCGGTTAACTGTGTATATTGTATTATATACAGTAGGTTAACTGTATATATTGTTTTATATACAGTCGGTTAATGTGTATATGTATTATATACAGTCGGTTAACTGTGTATATTGTATTTATACAGTAGGTTAACTGTGTATATTGTATTATATACAGTAGGTTAACTGTGTATATTGTATTATATACAGTCGGTTAACTGTGTATATTGTATTATATACAGTCGGTTAACTGATATTGTATTATATACAGTCGGTTAACTGTGTATATTGTATTATATACAGTCGGTTAACTGTGTATATTGTATTATATACAGTAGGTTAACTGTGTATATTGTTTTATATACAGTAGTTAACTGTGTATATATTATATACAGTAGGTTAACTGTATATGTATATATACAGTAGGTTAACTGTGTATATTGTATTATACAGTAGGTTAAATGTGTATATTGTATTATATACAGTCGGTTAACTGTGTATATGTATTATATACAGTCGGTTAACTGTATATTGTATTATACAGTAGGTTAACTGTGTATTTTATACAGTAGGTTAACTGTGTATATTGTATTATATACAGTAGGTTAACTGTGTATATTGTATTATATACAGTAGGTTAACTGTGTATATTGTATTATATACAGTAGGTTAACTGTGTATATTGTATTATATACAGTAGGTTAACTGTGTATATTGTATAATATACAGTAGGTTAACTGTGTATATTGTATTATATACAGTAGGTTAACTGTGTATATTGTATTATATACAGTAGGTTAACTGTGTATATTGTATTTGACATTGTTCTACTTAATACATTATATAAATATAAGTAGCTGCGAACCAGTTGGAACTTTTGCCAATTGTACGAATGACCAAACCTCGGTTGTATAATGAAGTGTGCTAAAGTGTGATATAGTACATAGGCCAGGGTGAAGATTGGTCCTATCAGAGGGGGAGTTTAGCTTCCATTATTCTAGACAAGGTAATTTTCTTATTGTTGTGGTAGCGCGGTTGGTGGAGCACTCGCCTGCAAACCGTGAGGTCGAGGGTTTGAATCTCGGGCCAGCCAGTATATTATTGGCAAACGGCAATATTGTGGTGGACGGTGCGGTCTAGCAATCTGTGGCAACTGTTCACTGAAGTCCCTGATACATCAGGGCACCCAGCCTATCCCAGCTATTGAGTAGGGAGTGCATGGTGGTAAAAACTGCATCATATGATGACCTTTAGCCTTTAAGTTCCGATATGAAATAATAGCCGTTTATTGGAGGTTATGCTGAGAGTTTGCCCCCTTGGATGGTACCGATGACTTGGATATCGAGATCTGGCCCATCAACTAGTAAGGATATTTACTGTTTCTCCAATATCAATTACTGGATTCCAGATCGTCTATCTACACTTCTTTAACCTGGCGAGCTTATACTTGCTCGCTTTGGGCTAGATAAATCAATTTCGAATTGATTGGCTGATGATGATTGAGGATGTGTAACATACTGTATATATTGTGTTTGTTTGTGCTACTTAAAGATTTTACTCGAAAACAGTACCTTCAGCCAATGACCTCAAAGTCGATTTCTTAAGCCAAAAATGACCAAGTGCAAATTTAGAAGGTAACAAAATAGACTATAGTACAATCGCCTGCAGGGAAAGTTTGTATATATTATAGGTTTGAGTCCCGAAGGGAAGAAGGAAAACCTAATATTTAGTAGTGGCCCCGGAATCATTGACAATGCGCCTTAACATTATTTTTTTATGGTCAATCTTTGAACTCGAGCTTGTCTTTCAAACTTCCCGCCCAGGAGAGAACAAAATACGATTGCCACACATCGTGAGCGAAACTCTCTAAAAAAACACTCACGGACTCGTCCTATATGATGTGGGTACCACTACTAGAAAAACACTCACGGACTCGTCCTATATGATGTGGGTACCACTACTAGAAAAACACTCACAGACTCGTCCTATATGATGTGGGTACCACTACTAGCCACTCACGGACTCGTCCTATATGATGTGGGTACCACTACTAGAAAAACACTCACGGACTCGTCCTATTGATGTGGGTACCACTACTACAAACACACTGACGGACTCGTCCTATATGATGTGGGTACCACTACTAGAAAAACACTCACGGACTCGTCCTATATGATGTGGGTACCACTACTAGAAAAACACTCACGGACTCGTCCTATATGATGTGGGTACCACTACTAGAAAACACTCACAGACTCGTCCTATATGATGTGGGTACCACTACTAGAAAACACTCACGGACTCGTCCTATATGATGTGGGTACCACTACTAGAAAATCACTCACGGACTCGTCCTATATGATGTGGGTACCACTACTAGAAAAACACTCACAGACTCGTCCTATATGATGTGGGTACCACTACTAGAAAAACACTCACGGACTCGTCCTATATGATGTGGGTACCACTACTAGAAAACACTCACAGACTCGTCCTATATGATGTGGGTACCACTACTAGAAAAACACTCACGGACTCGTCCTATATGATGTGGGTACCACTACTAGAAAAACACTCACAGACTCGTCCTATATGATGTGGGTACCACTACTAGAAAAACACTCACAGACTCGTCCTATATGATGTGGGTACCACTACTAGAAAACACTCACGGACTCGTCCTATATGATGTGGGTACCACTACTAGAAAACACTCACAGACTCGTCCTATATGATGTGGGTACCACTACTAGAAAAACACTCACGGACTCGTCCTATATGATGTGGGTACCACTACTAGAAAAACACTCACAGACTCGTCCTATATGATGTGGGTACCACTACTAGAAAAACACTCACAGACTCGTGCTACATGATGTGGGTACCACTACTAGAAAAACACTCACGGACTCGTCCTATATGATGTGGGTACCACTACTAGAAAAAACTAGCAAAAAATAATGTAAAAATTAAAATTAAACTTGATCTAGCCTTGCGCTTCTCATGCGTCTGCTATTTCCGCACGCTTCGCTCCGCCCATCGAAGCTATCCCTCGCTCTTAACTGATATATCAAGACTTTCAAAATATAGCAGATGAATGGGAAGGGGATGGAAGGGAGAGCCAAAATCGTCAATGATTTTGGGGCCACTACTCAATATTAGGTTTTCCTTCTTCCCTTCGGGACTCAAACCTATAATTTATTAGTGGCCCCTTCATCATTGACGATGCGCCTGATATCACAAGTCTGGAGGGAGACATTCATCAGGAATATCATAACCACTAATAAATTACTAAGGTTTATAGAAAAACATGTACGAAAAATATCTTTGTTTAATATAAAAATAATAAAAGAGTTTACAGGCGGCGTTTATTAAAGGTTTGCCTGTTGTGTAGCACCTTTACGTTTGACAGAACAGTTGGAGTTACACACATAAACTATACATTGTAGCTTATGAATACATAAATAAATCGATATCTTGTCTCTTAGAAAATACTGATAACTTTGGTGGCATATATAAATATATGGCCTACAGGTACTCTATTGCAAATAGATTTGTACATTACCCTTAAATATAACCTTAAGGTTATTGAGCATAAATTAATACTCTATTGCCATACATAAAGTATAAATAATAAAAATTAAAACATTCCTGACTAGACTTACTTTAGTCAAAGGAATGGGTTATCACATGACCCTAATTCTCATCATCATGTTGTATCACATAGGAGGCAGGTTAGAGGCCATAGCTAGGACCCCCCCCCCATTTTTCTTATACAAAAATAGCTTAATACTAGACTCTCTGCCTTAATGCTATACATGTGCGAGAAGGTTTCATGAGATTAACGGAAAGGTAACTTGTTAGGAATGTATGATTGGAAAACCACAGCTTGGTCTGTTGAATATCATCGAGTGAGTAATTATGTTAGAACCTAAGTGAGGCAGCCCACTTACGGATATCGTGTGATCTAGCAAGAATGCCCGGATTACTCTCTCTAATAACCCCTACTAATAACGCAGCCAGCTGCCGTTTTTGAAGACGTTTATCTGTCCGTGAAACCCAGAGGGAACCTGCTTGAGATGGCTGAGACTCTCGCATATACAAAATAAGCGATTGCACCGGGCAAAGCAAGTGGTGTTTATCGCCCTGTTTCAGAGCTGGCTCTTCAAACTCTGTAAATACATGGTTACTATGTTCGTTTTTAGCGACGAAATTAGGAGCAGGTGCAATATGGACACTCATGTTGCGCCTCGAGAACCTTAAGCAAGATGGCTCCGAACTCATCGCCGCCAACTCAGACACCCTGTCACCAGTGGCCAGTGCCATCAGAAAAATGGCTTTCTTAAGTATCAACTCATAAGGAGGATTATGACAATATCTACAGGAATGAAGCATTTCAAGGGTTAAATCAAAAGACCGGTTGGGTGTGACTTGACGTGGAGGAGGGCGAAGCCGGAAGCAAGACCACATGAACCCCTTCTCCTCCGCCTCTTGCACGGACAGACCAGTTAAATCGAAAAAAGGTGTCCGAATTGCTGTGAGGTGATTCCTTAATGTACCAACTGACAACTTTTGCATTTCAAAAAGATAATTTAAATAATTAAACACCAATGCCACCAGGGACTGCTGTTGGTCAGTTTCTACGATCCAGGTAGTGAATGCCTTCCAATGAGATTGATACTGTGTTTGTGTTCATAATGTATACTGATTAATCAACTTTTGAGTCACGCTTTCCCCAAACTGGCCTAGCCACTTGGCCTTCTGAATATCCACAAGGCTAAAGTCAGCGAGGTCTTGAGGTTTCCAATTGTGTCTAAGTGGAAGTACGAGATCGGGAGCGACACCGGCTTCTCGCACCACGTCTTCAATTGGTTGTACCAAACTTGGGCCGGCCACAACGGCGCAATCATCGAGACCATGCCACGATAACCCCGTAGTTTGTGAACTACTTTGCACATTAAGGATGCATCTGGAGGTTTGAGATAGATAAATGGAGATCCATTTGTTCCAGTCTACCAGAAATGCGTCCGGACCCCCCGCCTGAGTCTGACTCCGGCGTGTGAGGTACTGAGGCAACTTGTGATTTGCCTCTGACGCGAACAAGTCCACTTGTGGACGGTAAGGCTCTGCAATCATCTCTTGAAAGACGGTTTGCTTGAGAGCCCATTCTACTTGAGTGCTCTGTCTCCGAGACAGAGCGTCTGCCCATATGTTCGCCACGCCGGGCAGATATGTTGCATGAAGATAAATCTCTAGCCTTGCAGCTAGACGAAAGATCATTTCCGACAACCCTTGTAACACTCAAGATCTTGCTGACCCTTGCTTCTGAATGCATGTGACTGCAGTCTGATTGTCCATTCTGAAGGCTAGGGACTTTCCCGCCTGGCTCATGCCATGCTCCTGTAAAAAGAATTGGGGGACTAACAACTCCTTGGCATTGATGTGAAGATGATTTAACCTGGACCAAAGACCCTGACCCTGATGTCCTAGGTTTGACTGTACCCCCAACCCAGGGTACCTGACGCGTCAGTATCTATCCAGACCGTCGGAGGAGGAGCTGTCCATGTCAAGGAGGAGTGAATTACTTCTGGCTTCGCCCAAGACGCCAGGAGGTTGTGGAATAATGTTGGAATTTTCCGCAGTGTTTCCGCTGGCAACAGCGGAAAGCACCTGTTTCCTTCCAAAATAATTCGTTTGACCTTCAGACGACCTAACGGGACCGTCAGCTGCATCCAATTGAGTGAGCCCACCAGAGATTCCAAGATTCTCCTTGTGGTCGTCAGAGAATGAAGAAACCGAGAGAGTTTCCTCCAAAATCTCTGACGGTTGTGCTCGCTCTGACTCAGAGTGAGTAACTCGGTATCCCAGATAAGGCCCACTCATTGGATCGTTCTGGTGGGGATCAAGGTGGACTTTGTTAAGTTCACCTTGAACCCCAAGGCAGCTACATGAGTTAATCATTAACCTGTTGTACATGTTGGAGGCAAATTATTTTGGATTGTGCTACTATTAACCAGTCGTCGAGATATAACACCATGATTCCCTGTTTTAGCAATGGTAGCAAAGCCTGTCGGACCAATTTTGTGAACATTCAGGGTGCTAGATTTAGACCAAAGGGCATTCTTTGAAATACAAACGTTTGATCCCCGTTGCGCAAAGCTAGATATTGTTGAAAACGCTTGTTTATAGGGACATGCCAATAGGCATCTGTGAGATCGATGAAACACATCCAACCCTGCGGCGGGAGTGTCAATCTGATCTGATTCACAGTCAGCATCCTGAACGACTGATTGTGAATGTGGGTGTTCAGATAGGACAGGTCGATCACTGGTCTCATCTGAACACTGTCCCTCTTTGGCACCAGGAATATCCGGGATGTGAACATGGGTTGTGATAAAGGACTGGGGATAATGATCTGTTTGAGGGCCCTCTCGTTGACGACGGATCCCACCTCTAATGAAACACGATTGAATTCTGTGGGGATTCGTAAACGGGGTCGCCGGGACCACCTCCATGAGAGGCCCTTCTGGACCACCGTTCTTGCCCATGTTCGCCGGGGCCATGCCCGATGACAATCCCGGAAACTGACAGTCGCATGACTGGTATTGTCCGGCAGAACTACCCTCGAATCCGGCTCGCCTTTCCTTGGCACTGAGTGTGAGAGAGTTGCGTGGTGTCTCAGTCTTTTGGATTGGGGGGATGTGACTCTGACTTAGGATTGGGGGGATGTGACTCTGACTTAGGATTGGGGGGATGATAGGCCTTGCTACCATCGCTACCGGGTTTACCCCTAGACTGCCCCCTGAACCATCTCCCTCTACCCCTGGACTGACCTCGTCCTCGAGGCGTACTGCTGCTTCCAGGGGCTGTATGTGTCTTTGGGGACTGAAAGGACTGTGACTGACCACGAAATGAACTCTTAGGATTAAACTTAGTCTTTAATGATGGCTCACCCTTCGGCTTGGAAGTAATGGCAAGTTGAGAGTCTAATAGGAAGCTAACTGTGCGCCAGACATCTTCAGAGGCAAGAGTTTTAGTGAAGACATTGGATAAAATTAATCTTCTACCGATCTCTACAGGGAGTCTCCGGACCAGGTAAACCCTCAGATCTTGACGAACCCGCACCGCCTCAAAGAGAGCAGTGCGAATATCACCAAGGGACTGAATGGAATTTTGGAGTAAGATGCGCCTAGTAAGAGAAAGAGCCTTCTAGGAGCCAGCGTCCGTGACCGACTCAGGCGTCCTGGCCAGAGAGGCCGCAAGCTGGCGGCTGAGTAGGTATTGGGACGCTAACCTCCAGGCCTTCTGCCTCATTTTGAAATCTTTATCAATCTGTACCTGTGTGGGGGAACAAAAGGGTTCAGACAACTGACAGAGAGATAACTTAGGGACCCCCAAAAAATAAAAAATATGTTGTGGGATCCCGTCCGCCTTGCCTACCGGCATAGAGAACCAATGATTGTCCTCTTGCAGGAGCTGATGACGGCTCTTATTTGTAATGGTGCTGGCAAACAGCTGGGCCTCTTATCCCCATTCCGCCCACGGCCCTGACTCCCCCCCACTACGGACGTACCAGCATAGTCTCTGAAAGGTATTGAATTCAACTCTGGGGTCATACCCTGTAACTTCTTTCATATCATTAAACCCATCTGACTTAGTCCAATCTGAAAAGAGTTTCCCAGATGAAGCGGGAGGCAAGGCAGGGGATGGCATATAGACAAAATAGTCAGGATTATAAATGGTGGGAATAGCTTTTACAATAACATCTAATACCTCACCTGATTGGTTCTTGGCCCTTAATTTCTTAGCCTCACTTGCCTCAATAACCCAATGATCCAGCACAGGAATCTCACCTGTAACCGTGGGCTGTGCAACCTCGGGGCGGTTGGGCTTAAGGACAGACCAGGATGTGTCGTGTCCGTATAACAGGGGCATAGGGCCATTCTTAAAAGGAATTGATCGGTCAAGGGGAGGTGGAATGAGATCTGAGAACAACTTCAGATTGGAAGGTAAAATTGCTGCGGCTCCCGAAGTGGTAGCCACCAGAGTGAAAGTGGGGGGAGGAATGTTAACATCAACTTGAGTTTGTACCGGCACCTACCCTAAAGGTCGCACCGCCGGGGCTACAGGTGCTAAAACCTTAACCTGTCACTCTCCCTTCACCTGCTTCATAAAGTCAAACCACTCCTGCAATTGCACATTAGAAATAAACACTCCACTTTCCTGGTCTGACTGGGACGCAGACTGGGACATCTCTGAGTCCTGCGTTCCCAAATGCCGGGAAGAAGGTCGCTGGCCAGGCGGCTCCTCCTCGGCGTGTACTCCTTGATGGGGTATGTTGGATCCCGGTGGCCGGGCTTGGGGGGCTGGTAAAGCCTCCAACCGAGACTCGCCAGCCCGGGCAGCGGCATCGTGTGTTTCTGTCAGTGAGATGGGAACGCCGAGCTGAGAAAGGTCCCTCAGGTTTAGGTCCGGTATCTCATACTCCATGGGTTCTTGAAACAATGCAAGCTGGTCAGAGGAGCACTCATCCTCTTGACGGTGAGACACAATATGACTGCCCCTTTCCGATCCCAATACCGGAAAAGCCTTAGGTTCAGGCTGCACTCGGTGTGGGATGGTAAACCGGTGGAATGGCCTGAGACATTGCTAGCTGTGCCTCCTGGTGCAACGAAGACATGCGTTCCGGCTTGGAAGGCGGTAACTGCGCCGCCGTCTTCGACGAAGAGGATCTGTTGGAGTGCTTCCGTCTGTCTTTATCATCGCCAGATGAGAGTGCGGCGGCGAACTCAGAGCGGTGCCTCTTGGACGCCTGTTGAACAGTTGGCGAAGAGGACCTTGAAGCAGCTATGGGAGAGCGGGATCGATCTCGCCGGGAAGACGATGAAGGTACGTCCGGCGGATGTTTGGTGGTCCTTGGTCGCTTGGAGTGGCGGGAGGGAGTGTCACGAGTATCTGCCGCAGGGGGCGAAGTAACTGAAGGCTCTTTAAGAAAATCCTCTAATAACTGGTCATCCAACTGTAAAGATTTATGGGCCACTGTCTTACAGTACGTTACATAAACTGACTTGATATGAAGCAAATCTGTCTTACACTGCCCATCAGAGTGGGTTAAGCAAGCATTACGTAGAACTGAACACTTGGCCATCTGGACATGAGAGGCACTAATTCCTGGCAGCAGCCTCCACGAACCAAGACCACCCACTAAACTACATGGCAACACACCCACAGACACCAAGAAATATCAAAACAACACCCAGCACACGGTATCACACACAATTATTGTCCTCTCTCCCTCCCTGCCCACCCCGAACCAACTTCCAGAAGCACATCCATACTCATATCTCTCACCGATCCATCCACTCACTCACAGACAACACGCAGCTGCATGCACGACCTCCCGAAATCCATCCTTCCGAATCCTCCCTTCCTCGCGAGGACAGAGTCCACCTGGCCAGGCTGAGATGCGGACACCATCCAGCTCTCCTGAGCTATCAGAAGAGACTGGATGACTCCGTTGTCGACGCCTGCCTGGGATGTAACACAGCACCCCATACCATTAAACACATCATAGAAGACTGCATTTCACACAACCACTTACGCCAACAGCACAATCTACACTCAATGAGAGCTCTGTGGGAAAGCCCGATCGTGGCCATGGCCTTTCTCAGGGACTCGGGGCTGTTCGGCCAGGCAGCTTAGGGAACAACAACAACAACAACAACTGAACACTTGGGGCATGATTTGGAAAGCCAACGACCACGAGATCTGTCCAAACACGGTACACATTTAACACAAAGGAGATGACCAATGACCGCTAAATTTTTGCACCCCAATGCACAGCAAAACGCAAAAGCACTCTTATCCATGACTCCCTCCCGCCAGGGAAGATGCAGATCCTCCTAGGTGTCCAGACTGCGAACCTTATGGTGAGAAAATTCAAAGAATCAATGCTCATAAGGACACGCTAGGCTGGAAAAGCTAAAATTAACATATCTCCAACAATAAAGAGAAAAAAGAATTGAATAGCACTATACAATCTTGGTTCCCCTTACGTGATATACATTCCCCAGAAATGTAAGTGAGTAATTAGTAGCCTACCATGTGCTACGTGTGTATCTAACTTCTTACCCAAGTGACCAACACTGACCTCATCCTATCTTAATAAAGAACTGAACCCGGCAACCAACGCTACTGTGGATCTATTTTCTTTTACCCTGCGGCGGACCAACGCCTTGATATAAGCTATACAGATTACTGAAATGCTTCAAGATAGGAATGAGTGAGTTCATTTCTCGGCTCAGCCTTTAGATTCACGGCGGCAGTGGCTCCTCACTTTTAAGCACCAGGATAACGTTCGGACAGTACCAAGCAACAAACGTTTTCTCTGTTAAGTTTATGCGGCGGAAAATTTTGTTTTAGCGGAGGCGGGATAGCCGGACTCTCTCAAGAAAACAAATATAGTAAAATGCCGGTCAAACCGAAATTAGACTAGACGCCGTAAACAAAACAGACAAAATCCAACCTATCCCGTGCCAAACAAGGATAATCTGAATTTAACATAGCTCTAGATGTTTCCGGAAGTTTCCCGGCGGGGAAACCGCTTCAACCAACTAGAGGCACGTTGACTAAGTCTCACTTTTCACAAATCCCGCCGGAAGGGCCATACCTCCCAGAATAGATAATTCAACGTGCAAATATATGGCATAGTTATACATGAATAATACATAATCAATAATAACACATCCTAGCCATATGTAAACAACCTACATAAGGCCAACTAGATGGGGGCATATGTCGATGATATCAATAATAATCCAGCGAAGACCAACTTAACACGTAGCGATCAAGAAGCGTAGGTTGAAGAGCAGCATGGCTCCATGCAGGACCCCTCAACTACGTGAGAAAATCTAAATTGCACTAGCCCACGTGGAAGCATACTGTTGCACACCCAAAATGGGCCGAACAACAGGCCCCGGTTCACTAAAAGAAGCCTCATGACTAACAGCGAACTAACAATGAGCTAGGGTAATGAAACAACCACGTGGGAGCCTCGCCTTATCACAATGAGGACTACTCCTAACACACTCGCCTTTGCATAAGTACCCGGAAAACAGTCTCCAGGGCCAGAGAAAGGACGTACACAGCCTACTCCTAGTCTATAAGTTACCTATCCTCAGCACTTACCATGTACATATGAGCAAAAGACTCACCATGTCTGAGGGTAGGTGAAGAATAAAGGAGAGCTGGAATGCCCTCGAGACACGTCCGACTCGTATGGGCCCAGGAGAAGTAAGAGCGAGGGATAGCTTCGATAGGCGGAGCGAAGCGTGCGGAAATAGCAGACGCATGAGAAGCGCAAAGCTAGATCAAGTTTAATTTTAATTTTTACATTATTTTTTACTAGTTTTTTCTAGTAGTGGTACCCACATCATATAGGACGAGTCCGTGAGTGTTTTTCTAGTAGTGGTACCCACATCATATAGGACGAGTCTGTGAGTGTTTTTCTAGTAGTGGTACCCACATCATATATGACGAGTCCGTGAGTGTTTTTCTAGTAGTGGTACCCACATCATATAGGACGAGTCCGTGAGTGTTTTTCTAGTAGTGGTACCCACATCATATAGGACGAGTCCGTGAGTGTTTTTCTAGTAGTGGTACCCACATCATATAGGACGAGTCCGTGAGTGTTTTTTCTAGTAGTGGTACCCACATCATATAGGACGAGTCTGTGAGTGTTTTTTTAGAGCGTTTCGTTCACGATGTGTGGCAATCGTATTTTGTTCTCTCCTAGGCGGAAAGTTTGAAAGACAAGGTTAAGTTCAAAGATTGGCCATAAACAATGTCAATGATGAAGGGGCCACTAATAACTATTATTGACCAATTTAGATACACTGATGAAATATTTTGAAACATTCACTATAAACACATGCTGGAGGCAGTGTCTCCCCTCAATCAATGTTTACTGTTTCAAGTTTATCACATAGTTGTGTATCAGCTAATGGTACAGGTGATTGTACAGTATATTATTTATATCTTTAACCCCTTCTGTACCAGCGACGTCTTTCTAATTTTATATTGGCTATATTAATACGATTTTGTTCAGTTTTAGAAGGATCTGTGGTAGTAAAAAGGGTTAAGTGATATAGTTCGAAGCCTCTTAATTTGTTGGAGGCCCTTTTTGAACTGAATGAAATCGTCTAATATTACCCAGAATACAGTTAAAAGGACGTCACCGGTACTGAATAGGTTAATCAGCATAGTTTAAATAGATGTGCATAATATCGTCACAGGCGATTTATTCTTATTAAAATGATAGTTTGATATTTATTACCCAGAGTGTTAACCCCTTCAGTCCGATGACACCTTTCTTAGCTCTGTTTTTCTTGCTGACATTAGACGATTTTATGCAGCTAGTCCTATGTTATTCTATGGTATTTAGACGGTATATTTGACTGTATTTATCCCTGATAGTTCTAGAGGTTGATTATATGCTTAATTAAGAATATCGACTAATGATAGATACATTAGGACGAATAGTAAGTCATCGTGTTGTTGAAAGGGTTAAAGGGAGGTATTTAGTTTACTCCCTAGACCTCCATCAATCTTTAAAAAAACAAAAAATAGACCCCCCATCCAGCAAACAATCGACACTTACATGGCACGAAAGATCTTAAAATCGACAAACTAATGGGGCGAACGTCTTAAAGTGTCAAAACTGATAGAACTAAACATGAGGGAGATGGGGTCCAGAAGAAAATAAACATTAAGTGAAAATCTGCAGATTTTGTTTGGATTTGCCATTTTCGACCTACATAGTTTAGTTTGTCCCCTAGGCTAAAAGGCCTTCCCTGACTTCCTTCAAACTAAATATTGCCCACCCAGACCCCTTCAAGCTAAATTTGTAAATTTTTCGATGGAAAATGTCCTGGCCGAAGGACAATTTTTTAGTTACAGACTTGCTATCGCTCGCCCATAAAGAACTCGACACCTTAACTCCTTCAGACATATTATGTTCCAATAAGTCCGAGGAGGCGGGAGCCCGGGGATCATTGCCACTGCCCCGCACTACACTCACAACAACACTGCGGCCGTTAGAATTATCGGAGGAGGATGAGGTTGCCACCAACGGTTTTATCGTAAGGTCACTTATTGGACTTACTGAGCTCCATATGACGCTAGAGCGTCATATAACTTATTATAGAGACAGTCAGATAAGTCCATATGACGCAACCACGTTATATGAGTTTTTGGTTCACTCTCCCATATGACGCGGTCGCGTCATAAATGTCGCAAGGAGTTAATGGGGTTATATGTGTTATAATCGGCTTACTAATCAGTTGAATCATCTTATAATCTCCAAACTAATGGAGCGAAATAGAGGAGGTCCAAAATATCCCCTTCAGATCAAATAGGGTTATCCTATACACGAGACGTTGAACTAGAACAAACTACCGTGGATTAATTAAGTTTACAACATATTTCGTCAGTATATCAAATTGACTCCTCAGTCACTGCTAATCCGCTCAATGACATTGAGCTCTACTCCTTCCTCCAGTATAAGGTGGGTGCAGTTTATATGCATGCTACGTCTGCCACCTCTCGAGTGGTGGCGGTCCACACCAAGATTTAATCTGATTCGCTGCAGTCTCTTCTCCGTGAGCCCCACAAGGGTGTCTTGAGTCGTGTCGATGAGGCTATGAATCTCTGTGTGGGCGCGATTGGTCTTCCTTTTGACATCTACATCAGGGACTAGGACTTCACCCAAGCGGCTCCTCATCTTTGCTCATCACTGCAGAGGTACGACCACAATGTAAAAAAAGTTGAGACGTACATCATGTGTGTGCGGGGTATCAGGGCTGCTGAGCGGCCACCTCTTCGCATTGTCAAGATCTACTTTGATTGCCATGAATTACTGTCAACCATCAATGTGGCGGGTCACCAGCTACATGTACGACAATATATTCGACGCCTGCGTCAGTGCAGAACCTGTTGGAAACTAGAACACCTGGACAAATATAGCAGGTCCCCACTTCCGTTGTCCTCACAGAGTGGTTCTGATCAACACCTTTATAACCACTGTTCGTCCACTGCTGCCAGGTGCGTGAACTGTGGTGAAAACCATCTGGCTATTGACAAATCGTGTTTCCATTTTGCCTTTCATTGGGAAATTATTCACCTGCAATCTACTGTACTAAAGGACTTGTGATATCTCCCGGATCAGGGCGTTGCCCCTCGGCGACCGTTCGTATCAGTGGTGCGATCCACCGCTTCGGAGCCTCCACTGACCTGTGCCAACCCCCAGCTACATCTGCTGCCCAGTCAGTAGATGTCACCTCCATCGCCACCTCCAACCGCTTTGCAAGCCTTGAGAACATTATGGGCATTTCTCCGGAGGCTGCACCTGATATTCCTCCTACTACTGGCAAGTCCCATTCCTCCTGTCAAAACGTGCGATGCGGGTAAAGCCTTCCATCTCTTCTACTACCACTACTAAAGGTACTGTACCTCGATTAAACATCTAACTGCTGTTCCCATCTCATTTTCTGTAGCCTCGGTTGCTGTATTTAACACAATGGCTTAGGTTAAGACCAAATCTGCCGAGTTTGATGGTGCTGACTCCTCTCTCCCCCTCCTGGTCACTGCCTAATTGCAGCGAGGAATGTGGCTGTTATACCTGTGACAAGGCCCTTCTTCTAGTGCATAAGAACATCTCCTATTGCTGCCCTGGCTACAGTACTACTTGCTTTCGTTTGCTGCCCCATTCCACTGGATCACCTTCTCCATGACCGTCCACATGACTTTCTATGCATCACCCATATACGTGAACCTGACCTCCACCCTGAAGAATGAATGTCCCGGTTTAACACCTTAAGAGCGGCCTATGCGGTTTATTTATATGTACCGCCCAGCGGGGTGTTTTTAGCCAAAATAGGGCTGTTTACGTTATCATTTTCATGCCTAAATAAGACCCAGAACGTAAAACAAGTACCTATCCCTGAAAGGGCATAAACAGAGCTTTCGAATGACACCATAACGATCCTTTTATGATGGCTAGTTTTCTTGCAATAACCGTGCAACGCGAGTGCAAAAAGCATGTAATTAGCCACTTTCCCGATACAATTCCTTATATAGCGAGTGAGAGAGGGAGGAGGGAGCTGGGATTCGTGTCAGTATGTTCGCCGCGGTGGTCTGGAGCAGTCATACGCTCGCTACTCTCCTGCCACCACTTGTCTCTCTCTCTCAGCAACATTACGTGCTGAAATTGCCACTCGACCTATGTCGAGCGCCGCCACATAGTCCAGCTTTATTAAATACGACTTATGTGGTGAGCCGCTAATTAAGGGTTAAATCTAAATTTGGCCTCATGGATACTGACCTTGTCACTTATGATTTCTCCTTGTCCCAAGTTTCTGTCCACACTTCATCTTGCTCCCCAACTCATCCTCAATCTCCTATACTACAACGAAAGAGGGATCGGCACCTAGACTCATCCCCCCCTGCTGACTGCAAATCTATGAAAGCTGCACTGATTTCCTCTTTTACTCACACTTGTGCTGCTCTCCCTCCACTACATCCGGCTGTTTTTTCCCCTGCCACAGCCTTTTCCCTATGGAGGCTGTTGTAGATGATTTCCTGTCCCTCCATCCTCCTCACTTCTAAACTCTCCTACCCCTTCCCCATCCCATTGCCTTTCCCCTACGGGAAGTGCTCACTCCTCCTCCTTCGCTACCCCAACCCTTCCACCCTCCATGTTCGTTCCATCGTATTCACACACATCTCCACTACCGTACCCCGTCATTTGTCTCCGCTGTGCCTCCATCCTCCACGACTCATTCCCATTCCCACCTTGGTCTCTTTCGGGCCTGCTGCGCGAGGCTCTCAGCCTCCCCATCACGGCCTTGAGTGACTTTTTTTTTTTTTTATTATTTCAATATTTTTTAGCTAATGTCTCTTTCACAATGGAACGTCCTTAGATTTCTCACACATCGAGTCGACCTCCTTTACCTTCTCTCTAGGTATCGTTCACATATTGTTAGTCTGCAGGAGACACGCAATCCTGCACCCCCTCCTGCATTACCTTCCTACACTTATGTCTGTTTTCCCCAATCACAGTATGATAGCTAGATCCTGATTCACACGGATGTTCTTTTTCATGCACTGTCATTTCCCACCTAACTCCAATGTACGTTAGGCTAGGGAGTATCGCTCATGCTGGCTTACAGTTGTTTCCCTGCACCTCTCCTCTTCTGTACCTTTTGACGTCTGTGAATTGGATCGTCTTTTATCTGTTTTACCTCCGCCTCTACTTATTTTAGGTGATTTTAATTATAGGCATCCCCTTTGGGGTGACGCTGTTATTGGCACGCAGGGTCGCTCCCACGAGTGCATCCTGCATTGGTATAATTTGTTTGTTGTTAATTTGGGATCTCCTACACATTATGGTAGTCACACAAATACATTCTACTGTATTGATCTGTCCCTTTGGTCCCCGTCGATCTCATTGAACTTTAACTGTTCAGTCCTGGATGATTATTGTACTACAGACCATTTCCCAATTATTCTCTCTCCTACGTCCTATTGTCTTACATCTCGCCCACCCCATTGGTGCTATGGTGGAGCCGATTGGGCTACTTTTTCCACATTTGCCGTTCCCCCTACCCCAACTTCCCTGATCTTGATGCTATGCTTTCTTGTTTCCTCACCTTTCTTTTCACTGCTATCTGTGCTTTTATCCCTCGCACCTTCTGTGCCGCATCTTCTAAGTGTGTCGTAAATGAGCTGCATGGAAAAATTTCCGTTGGAAACGAGGCACTCCGTGGGAGGTACAGTACATGCTTTCGCATCTTTTAAATGTGCCAATGCTGCCCCTCGCCACATGATTTGCTCAGCCAAAAAGGCTAGCTGGTTGTCGTACGTATCCATCATTGTCTCTGATACGCCCAACCCTCGGATCTGGTCTTGGATCAGGAAGATTGCTGGGAAACATGCCCTGATGCAGATTTCATCCATACCGACTCTGGCACCGTAGGCGACATTAATCAAGTGGCCAATATTGCAGGGCAGCATTTCAGCCAGGTTAGCAGTGGGTCTCATCTCTCACCTACCTTTCAGCTACTTAAAACAACACTCTGAACTGGAACGTCTCTTCCGTGGATTGACCTCCCAATCTACCAAGATTGGAAGCCAAAGCGTCACATTTTTCCCTTGCCCCTCAACTTTCTCTTCATAATTGCTGAGGGGCACAGGGCCCTGGGTGGGGCTTTCGTTTCCCGGGCGTTTCCGCACCCTCCTCAGCTCCCCGCCATGGAGTGGCTTCGGTCACCCAGGCTTTATTGTGGTCGGCGGGGAGGGTTCTGTGGGGGCGCTCAGTTATGGCCTTGGAATTGCTCGGGGCCTTGGGGCTGTTCGGCCAGGCAGCTTGGGGAACAACAACAACAAAAACAACACTCTGAACTAACACCGTTAGATTTTACTTTGTCTTCAGGCCCATCTTTTAACGCTCCCTTTACTCATGCAGAGCTGAAAGCGGGACTAGGTGCTAGTAGCAATACCTGCAATGTCCCTGATGGTGTCCATTACCAGATGCTGAAACACTTGTCCCCGATGGCTCTTAATTTCCTGCTTGCCATTCGCAACCGTGGAAGGTCCTCCGGTTACTTCCCGGTTGAGTGGAGGCACGCCTTCCTTCTCCCATTTATTAAACCTGGTAATCCGGTTACTCGCTTGCATTGGCCAATCACCCATGTCAGCTGTCAGTGTAAATTGCTCGAACATATGGTAAACTCTCGGGGCATTCATTATAGCGAACTTGGTTATAGCGGGGTTTGTCAACATGAGGGGGGTCCCGCAAGGCTGTATACTTAGTACACCCTCTTCATACTCGGTATTAACCCCTTGAGTACCAGCGACGCATGTTATGTGTCGCATATGTATGTAACGCTAAACCCCAGTGATGCAATGATTGCGCTCGCGTTAATTACTCTTGTCCTATGTGTGACATTAACCACTCCGTTAGAACCGCATGGCTTGTCCTACAGTGACTCGCTAGGATCGCCAGGGCAGTGGATGTGGCTACAGTTGATGTATTATTGTGTGCTTTATTTCATATGAAAGCTCGTGTCATGGGCAGTCCAGAAAGGCTCTTTGTTTTCGCTCATGTCAAGGCTTTATATATTTAATTGCAAAGTATATGTTTTATCATGAAGTAGTAATGATAAGATTTGAGAGAGAGAGAGAGAGAGTAGAACAGAGTGCGAGGAGGCGCGCAGTGTTTTTACCAGGCTCGATGACGTCACGGCTGGCTGGCCTCTTGGGGATTGGTTGGAGGAGTTTTTTACCATGCTTGGTGACGTCATGGTTGGCTAGAGGACTTGTTACCGCTTTTCCTACGCGGTTCGAGCTAGTGCTAGTATACTGTATATACAGCTTTCTTGCTACTTTCTCCCTCAGATCTGGTTTCTAGAACGCATCCCTCTTATCCCTTTGATATCTGTCCCCCTTGCTGCACCTGAGAACCTTTTCCTCTGCCTATCTCTCATTTTCCATATCGTTCATCACCTTTTATTAATATTATACCCCCTCTGGTTAACTCTGCATAATCAGCTTCATGCTGGCCAGTTGTATTGTGCGTTAAGGTCTTATATAACCCATGTATGTTAGTTGTTAAGATAAGTTGATCACGAAGCATTGGTTGGCATTCATATTGTTCAGTACCGCTTCCTATAATTATTAGTGTTCTGCTGGATTAGATAATGCTAGACTAGGAGTCTGATACTATAAGGTATTGTTTCCGATGAGTGCTGGCTTTAGTTAAAAGCTGCACGACATACCTGAGAACTGGAGTTGATTGGGTAAATTCTAGTCTGTGTGCCATTGAGAGTAGAGCATGCACGAATGAGGGCTTTTTACCTATACCATTCTGCACTGTTCTAGGCTCGGTTGTTTGTCTTTGAGGTACGCCAGGAGAACGCTTGATTCTTCGGTATTAAGGTTTCTCAAGAGAGCTACCCTTCACTATAACGTAATATTTGACGCACAGACATGAGATTTACACTAGGCTATGCGGCATGCCATGCGCACCAGTATCTCGTATCATTGACTCTAGCTAGACTTTATCAGTCATAGTAGACATTAAGTATATTAAACCAATTACTCTTATTATGCATACCCGTTTATGATTACACAAGCATTTCGCACCCTAGTTTGATGTATTGAGACACAAATGACTTAGGCTCTTTTTGTTGATAGGAATACTGCATTGTCGTGGCGATTATTATTATTGTTGTAGCGTTTAGGATATTCTTGGCTCCGACTGCATTATATATCCTGCCTTTTTGTGTGCATAGCCTGCACGAGCATTGTTCCGCTGCCTGCCTTTTTGGGTTCCATATCCGATTCGAGAGCCTGCACGAGCATTGTTCCGCTGCCTGCCTTTTTGGGTTCCATATCCGATTCGAGCATCTTGATAGCATCTAACATTTAAAGAAGATTCCTTGTTGGTGTTGAAGGACTTTAGTGCACTTTCTTTCATGCAGGAGTGCCTGACATTTGTTGATTAAAGTAACGTAAGCTGTAACTTCTCTTACCACCTTACTTTGCATACCATAACCAAGCACCTTCGGTTATAGGTAGTAATAGGCTGTTTTCACATAACATTAAGCCTAGAGTAGACGCACATTTATTGAGAGTTTGATAACCTATTATTGCATATAGAACTCTGGAGAGTATTTGTGTTCTTTGTTCACTGGGAATATACATCAGCTTTCCGTTGTAGCATTTATGCCATTACTAGTCCAATGAATAAGAGCCCTGATATATTTGAACCTTAGTCGTAACATATGGCACCTAGAGGGTTCAGATTTGTATGGGAACTGCTTTAGTATCCCACGCAACAATACCAATGGTTGGAAACCCTCCCAGTCCAGCCGTGTGCTTGTGGGTGCGCGCAGGAGTGTTTTTCCAATATTTTGCCTACCAATTTCCCCATGTTAATTGCTACTTTCGGCCGCCCCGCAGGGCCCCTAAATGCCCTAGGTGAGCGGTTCTTTTTTTGGTGGTTTTTCCTTCATTACTAAACCATCCCATGTGTTTTCAGGAAAAACAAAAAATTACAACCTGCTGGTCCCACATTGTACATTTATTATATATCAGCTGGTGCTCAATGGGTTAATGGTATTATTTCCTCTCTCCCGCATGGTGTCAATGCCTCCTTGTATGTTGATAATTTTGCTATATATGCGGCTGGTTCTGACATTCCAGCCTTGCAAGCCTTTCCCTCCCTCTGCATCCCGTTTAGCCCCCCCTTTTCCTCCTTCGGTTCCTTCTTCCTTTCCCTGTTGAGTGTCCACTTTGCTTCACTCCCTTTCCTTTCCTACTCCATCTGTACTCTCCCTCTGGCATTCAACATTCTCTCCCTGGCTTCTCCCTCGATCCACAGTTTGTACAGCTATAATGCCGTTTCCCAAGTCCTCTTCTCCCCCTCAGGTGCTCTATACTCTTTTTATGAACCATCTACAAAGTCATTCTTCTGCTGTCCCAGTGTATACTGATGGCTCTAAGACCTCTACTGGAACCGGATTTGCAGTTCTATTCCCTGACCCCATTTTCAATACTGCCTCATATCAGATGCCATCATCTTCACTGCAGAGTTGTTTGCCCTTTTATATGCCCTCAGTTTTGTCTTACGGTCCCTGTTACGTACTTTTGAACTCTTTACTGACACCTTAGTGTTCTGCATAGCATTCAGTCTAGAAAACGTCTTGGTGTCGGGATTGCCATTCTCTTTCCTTCTTGTTCATATCAATATTCTCTTTCTTCTGTAGCCGGTATTGTAAGTGTCAAGCTTTATGATATCTTCTTTGCTTTTCGTTTCATGTTATCCTTCCCTTCTTCTTCCTTCATGCTCCTCTCTGATTCCTACAAGGCTTTCCTTCTCTTATAGTCCTAGCTTGCTGCGCATCGTCTGATTATAGCCATCCTTGAAAGACTTTTCGGCCTTACCGTCCAGAAGAAGACTGCCATTTTGTTGGGTGCCCAGTCATGTTGGCGTCAGCGGTAATGAGTGGGTTGATGGCCTTGCTCGTGCTGCTATTGTGCTGGGTTATCCATTCTATCTCTCTTCCGGCCTCTGACTATTTATCTTTTATCTTTGTTCCTTTTGTCGAAATGGCAGACTATGTGGTCCACTATTTCTAGTAATGAGCTTCGTACTGTTAAATCTACTGTTTTAGTTTGTTCTAACCCCCTTCACCATCGTAAACATTGGGAAACTGCGTTGGCCCATTTACAAATCTGCCATATGAGGCTTAGCCATTCCTACTTGATGCCGCATACTCCTCCGCCTCTTTGTTATGTTTCTTTACTTTTGTCTCTCCTCCGTCACCCTCCTCGTCTCACCGATATTCTTCCAGAATCTCTCTTCTTTTCTATTGACCGCATTATGTCCTTCCTTCATCGTATTTGCTTACTTAATGATAATTAATCTCCCTTTTTCTGGTCCGATTTGTTTTCTGATTTAGTGCCATATGGCCCCAGTTGCCTGGCAATAGTAGTTTATTAATGAAATTTTATTAAGTTTAGACAGAGAAATGTGGGTTTCAAATAGTCAGATTAAATAGTTTGCCTATGATTTATACAGGCCTTTCCTAAGCTAAATATAATTGTCTAGCCAGAGAAAAGTGCAAAACAGGACTCACAGCACTGAAAGGAATAAAGTAATCTATTATCTACATGTTTCGTGATCTTAACCCCCTCAGTATGATGATACCTTTGTAACCAGATCTGGACTGGACACGAAAATGGAACTTTGCAGTAAGGGACCCAAAATCGGAGAACGAACCCTCAAGTTCAAACCTCGAAACTGTGAAAATTTGATATTTTCGCGGTTTCGAGGTTCGAACTTGGGGGTTCGTTTTCGAATTTTGGGTCCCTTACTGCAAAGTTTCATTTTCGTGTCCAGTCCAGCTCTACTGTAGTCTATGCCTTTTATTATGGCTGATATTTGACAATGTAATACGTTAAAGAAGGACCAATACTATTCAGATGGTTTATTAAGATGTTATTTCCTCCTTGAATCCTAGAGATAGATTATAAGCTAAAGAAAATTGTCTAATGGTAACCAAAGAAAGTGGAAAATGGGTCATCGTTAAGAAAGGGTCAATCTAGCAAGCTATGAATGCTATATTTACTGATATGGTGGAGTTATACATTATCTATTTGTCCCTCATAAACGGGGAAAAGTACCTTATGCACAATAATTATGTTTTCTATATATGTAATATTGATGAATAACTAACACAGGCTTACGTTAAATTGGTATCACCTAATATAATGTAGGCCTACTTGAAAGTTTTTAGTTTATTGCGTGATGAAATAAATAGATATACATATAAATGACGTTTGAATATCCTCATATCTATCTATCTATCTATATATATATACAGTATATAAACCATAAGTATAGAAAAGGAGAGTGATAATCTCCAAGCTAAATACGTAAACAATTAGAACAAAATAAATAGTGTGTGCTTGTGCATATTAGTAGACTATCTAAAAGAGAATAGCCCCTTGACACACATTACAATCCACTGATAATAAGTGACCTGGCACGTCTCTGTCTCGTATCTCTTTATCAGTCTCGATAACAGGTGGATGCACACGAACTCTGGTTTCCGCAACATACATCAGCAACTCGGATCTATTAGCTTCTGGAGTATAGTTTCGGAAGGTTAGTTTCACCATTTATAATCTAGCATCTGTCTAGTTGCCGATACCATAGCAAAGTATAGTATCATAATTTTCCTAGAATAAAGTGGCGGATAAATTGTTGAGAAAAAGCCCTCGTGTGAATCAACTACAATACTCATACGTCAGAAATAACATTGTGTATATGTACAGTCGTGAACATTTATAATTGTACACCCACTGGACTCTTTGAACCTTTAAAGCTAAGTTCAGAGATATCTGGGATAGTATAAAACATTACATTGTCTCGTTTGGGTTCGATACTGATTCAAATAGGCGTATCCATGGTCCCTATATTCTAACTGGATCGAATGTAGTACGCCTGAACATGCTCCATAGGAATGTAGTACGCCTGAACATGCCCCATAGGAATGTAGTACGCCTGAACATGCTCCATAGGAATGTAGTACGCCTGAACATGCCCCATAGGAATGTAGTACGCCTGAACATGCTCCATAGGAATGTAGTACGCCTGAACATGCTCCATAGGAATGTAGTACGCCTGAACATGCCCCATAGGAATGTAGTACGCCTGAACATGCCCCATAGGAAACAAAAGCCAGCCCAGTAATGGCATCTACTGCACTAGCTAGTCTGACCAACATTGACCATAGATATCAGCTGATATGTACAGTACATGAATATTGATTTACTGTACTGTGAACATATGATAGCATAATACTATATATATCTTAATGCGATCTATACATGATATACTCTTATTTAGAGAGATCCTGCTGCCAGTACTTGAAGGCCAGAACTGACTTGAGCCAGGCCCGCTGACACTCCCTTGTTACTTCTTACCTCCGTGGGTGGAACTGTATTATTACTCATGACTGTACTATAGTCTATTCACTGTAACAAGTGTAGCCTAGCCTTCTAAAACTTATGAAGGATTGGAACAAATGGACTGTAATTTCTTGTGTGACTCTTCCCAAATGGTAGAATTGTTCAATTGTTTTAGTTATGAGAGGTTTGCGGGATTTCTAGACTCGTCATAACAAATAGACAAAAGAATGCGTTCTCACAGCATACAAATGTTATACATATACAAACAATCCGTCCGGGAGCCGTTCTCACAGCATACAAATGTTATACATATACAAACAATCCGTCCGGGAGCCGTTCTCACAGCATACAAATGTTATACATATACAAACAATCCGTCCGGGAGCCGTTCTCACAGCATACAAATGTTATACATATACAAACAATCCGTCCGGGAGCCGTTCTCACAGCATACAAATGTTATACATATACAAACAATCCGTCCGGGAGCCGTTCTCACAGCATACAAATGTTATACATATACAAACAATCCGTCCGGGAGCCGTTCTCACAGCATACAAATGTTATATATACAAACAATCCGTCCGGGAGCCGTTCTCACAGCATACAAATGTTATACATATACAAACAATCCGTCCGGGAGCCGTTCTCACAGCATACAAATGTTATACATATACAAACAATCCGTCCGGGAGCCGTTCTCACAGCATACAAATGTTATACATATACAAACAATCCGTCCGGGAGCCGTTCTCACAGCATACAAATGTTATACATATACAAACAATCCGTCCGGGAGCCGTTCTCACAGCATACAAATGTTATACATATACAAACAA
This sequence comes from Paralithodes platypus, assembly GCA_032716605.1. Lineage (NCBI taxonomy): Eukaryota > Metazoa > Arthropoda > Malacostraca > Decapoda > Lithodidae > Paralithodes > Paralithodes platypus. The sequence goes on from CM064506.1 coordinate 37,309,011, forward strand.
TCCGTCCGGGAGCCGTTCTCACAGCATACAAATGTTATACATATACAAACAATCAATGCACTTTCATATATGATGGGATAAAAAGGTAAATGTTGTGTTCAGAATAGCTTCCATAGTGTATCACAATATTATTCCAATGTATATTTCAAACTAGAACAGATCACACACAAAATCTATTAAGTCATTAGTGCATTAACTACAGTTAAGTCATTAGTGCATTAACTACAGTTAAGTATAAATTAATCTATTAAGTCATTAGTGCATTAACTACAGTTAAGTATAAATTAATTATTCGTACCATGTTATCAAACCACCACAAAATCCGCAAAAGTTAAATGATTTATAGTATTCGTTTTAGTTACACTGTTTCTGGCTGAGTAGATTATCCTTCTACCCTTCTTCCACTAGTAGTCGTGTAGGAAGGTATTATAGCATGGTACTTAGAATTGAGGCAATCACTTAAGAGTTAACTGGCTAAGGAAAAAACAATTGGAGATATCTGTAGGCTATTATTTACTAAACTGAAGTGAAGGTACAGGCTAGAGTTGGTCATACTTTGAAATAGAGTTTTTTATAATGCACTTGAATAATTATTAACCCTATCACTCTCGCTTAAGTTTTTGGGTATTTTCCACTACTCCTCAGTCTCAAGTGCTATTTACACGGCTGCGAGATGATACACATGATATTGCTGTGTTAACCAATAATAATTGTCTCTACATGTAATTTATTAAACATCCAAAGATAGAGTAAGATCCATGCTATTATAAAACTGGAAGAAATCCAATAAAATCAATCGAATTATAATTGAAAATTGATATATATTAAATATTTAAGCGTTCTTCCGAGTTTACTTTACACCGTCATATTTTTGTTATATGCCGAGCAATACATATATTTGTATGAAATATGAAATATTGTTCACGCACATTTCAAATGTGTCATCATAAATTATTGATCATCAATAGTTGTTTTTATAAGAATAAACTATAACTCAGTACTCCATGATTCAAGATTATCAAGGCATAACCTAACTATTAATTCTACATCAATTTTGATCAACAAGAATTACCTTTACTACAGTATATTATATCTCAATAATAAGAGGAATGGCTGATCTACAATATTACAGTAGCAAAACTACAATAAATATAATAATCATCAATAAAAGTGATGCCGATTAAAATTTGCTTATGTATATTCAACATTTATCAACTTCCAATAGCTTTAAATCTAAATTTTGAGTGACGACGGTAGTTTTTTATATATGAAGTATGTATTTTTCAGGCATTTTTCAAAAACCTAAGCAGAATCTGTCTATTGTCAATAGTTGGTGTTATATGAATATAATACAACGAGAGTATTCCCGCATGGTACAGTCAGCGGCAAAAGTCCTGGCGCCTCTCCTGCCTCACCGTGACCCACGATATTCATAGAGTCTAGACTGTTAGGTGTACAAAACGTGCATATATCTACCACCAGGTAGGTCACATGAAGGCAGAGGAGATACTGTAGGGGTTGGGGCAAGTGAAGGAGGGTTGATGCCTAGCGATCGATATGCAAGAAGGCTGCGGACTAAAAATGGTTGACGGCTCTTCACCGACCAGTCAGGAGCATTATACAGTACTCCAGATCCAGCATGTAGGGCAGCAAGGTGATGTTCAGGTTGATAGTGGGAGATACGTTTGAGCCATTTGCAATCAGACACCAAACGATCCTGGGCCAGAGGCAAGAGACCCGACTCAGCTTGCAATGACACTACCGGAAAGGAACAAAATGCTCCCAGGGCCAAGCGTATAGCAGCGTTGTGTAATGTGTCAAGTTTTTTCAATACAGACGCAGATGCCGATTCATATACTTGGCTACCGTACTTGATCTTGCTGCTGATGAAGGCGGTATAATACTTCAGGAGCGCATCCCGGTCAGCACCCCAACGCGTTCCAGTAATGCACTTCATAATGTTCATCCTCTTGAGGCACGAAATCCGAAGGCATTCCACATGGTGAGACCAGGCCATTGAAGTGAAGACCTAGGAATACATGACGAGTCTTGAAGGGGAGGACATCCAATCTTATGGTGATCTTCGGAATCCCGGCTGGAAGTCTCTTGTAGGTGAAACACATGATGGCGCTCTTTAAGGAATTGAGGCAGAGACACCATTCCATGGCCCAAGCCTGGATCTCATCCACCCTTTGACTGAAGGCGGGCCTGCGCAAGAGGCAGGGTGTCGGCCGAGCACACAATGGCCATGTCATCTACGTAGTCGAGGAGGGTTGAGTCTTTAGGGGTGCGTAGGTCAGACAACAATGTGTTGAATAGTAGAGAACTGAGGACCGATCCCTGAGGTACACCACGTCTAGCCGCTACAGGGGCTGATGTCGAGGTCCCGACCGAAACAGCAAACGTCCTTCCGGTTAAGTAGCTGCAGAACCAGGAGAGGACATGACCAGACACCCCCAGTTTTCCCAGTTTGTAGACAATTACAGTATGAGACGCTGAATCAAATGCACTCTTAATGTCGACAAATGCTACTAGTAAAATTTGCTTACGGCGATATGCATCTTGAATGAGGAAGTCCATCTGTAGTAAGACATCAACAGTCCCTCTCCCCGGCCGAAAACCGCTCAAGACCTCTGCTAGATGTCCACCTCGCTCCAGCCACCATGTAAATCTTGTAGATACAATTTTTTCAAGTACTTTACCCACACAGGACAGTAAACAGATGCCACGACGTGAAGAAGGCTGCGTAGGGTCCTTCCCGGGCTTAGGAAACGGCAAGAGCAGGGCACACTTCCACGGGGTAGGATTTATACCTGTACACCAGCTGTCGTTAAAAATTCGCAAAAGATGGCCTCTGACTGGCAAGGGGAGATGGGAGAGGAATTCATATGCTACAGTATCCAGTCCAACAGCCTTACCCATGGGGAGGGATGACAGTGCACGGGAAAGTTCTTGGCTGGTAATAGGTGCACACAGATCTTGAGTCGCTGGTAATGAGATGTGTCGGTCAATGGACACCTCCAGTGCTGATGTAGAGGGCAAGGGAGTGGGCGTGTTGAGTGTTGAGCCAAAGTGGGAAGCCAAACAGTCGGCCTGGTCTTGGGCATGGCTGATAAGACGTCCACCAACTGTGAGAGGGACGGTAATGTTCACATGAAATCCCATCATCTTACGCACAAAGGTCCAGGCACGAGTACATTAGCCTGAAAATGTGAGGGAGGAGCAATAACTCATCCATGTCTTTCTGAGAGCCACCAATAAAATCCTTGAGCACACTGCATCCAACTGACAAGATATTGTCCTGCGAGCATTGCAAAGGCATTTCTTCCACAGCCGCCACGCTCGAAGTCGATCCTTGACAGCTCTCATACACTCCTCTAACCACCACGGCACTGTCGGACGTCTGCGTGCAGTGGAGGGCCGAGACATCTTGAACGCTGTCCGACCTGCTTCCACCACTATGTCCGTGAAAGATGTGGCAGCATCATCTAATGAACCCTCTTGAGGTAAATCGAAGTCGTCGAACCCTGTGCGATAAACGTACCAACTCGTTTCTTGGATGCACCACCTAGGATGGGAAGTCAGGGTCTCTCGTAGTTCAAACACCTTGTAGCTGTACCAATATGGGGAGTTGATCACTCCCTAAGTACGGGCCGGTAGAGACGTCCGCTGCACCGAAGTAGGAGCTCCCGAGACACAAGTCTAAGGTGGAGGACACAGCTGATTGAGGGTCAATCCTGGTGTGAAGTCCTGGAGGAGTGAGGAGGCTAAGGCGATGGCAAGCCAATAGCGACTGGAACAGGGAGGTGCCAGAAGGATTACATGTGGTTCATTGGGCAGAAGGTTCACAGTATCGGTGGCGAGCGTTGAAAACGCCCATAATCAGAGAAGGAGATGGTAATTGTCCAAAATAATGTTCAAATTCAGCTTGCGAAACATTTTTACATGGGTTATAGCACACCATTACTGACGCCCAACCAGAGGAGATTGCGACGTCTACTGCCAACACTTCCAGGTGACCTCCAGCGTACAACTGCATATTACGGCGTCGGCAGGAAATGATACACTTGACAAACAGGGCTAGTCCACCTCCCTTGCCAACCCTGTCCTCTCTGAACGATGAATATCCTCGGAGCTTGAGGGAAAGAGAAGGCTAGAGCCACATTTCACATAATCCCACTACATTTGGAGAAACATCATTGACAGCTATTTTAAAATCTTGGGTTCTTGCGATAAATGGATCGCGCATTCCAGAAAAAGAAGCTTGGAGATGCATTGGGGGCCATCAGAGCGGAGACATTAAGGCCAGCATACGAGGCAACAATTTCACACAAACCTTCATAAATGGAACTTCTTGACAGAGGAGTTCCAATGCAGAGATGATGATCCTCAAGAAACTTTCATGTGTATCAGATGTAGGAGGCTTTGGAGAAGACTGAGTACACGGTGCAGGTCGGGGAGGGGAGTGATGCAGGCATGAACCAGTGGGCTTAACGGGTCGGGCAGACGGAAGAGGCTGGTCAAAAGTCGGGCTGGATGACACTTCCGGGGTTTTGACAGCATGCCAATCCTGGATGGGATGTCGAGCGCGCTGTTTTGGGCTAATACCACGGCGACGTCCGGCGGCCGGTGAACGCGAGGCATGAAGTAGTACTGCAGGAGAGGCAGAGGGATGAGACGACACCTCCACCCCTTGACGTACAATCTCATCCTCCAGGTCAGCCTCATCGTCACCTTCCGTCGCAGTAACCATGTGATCCTCCAGGGCGTCGAATCTGTTGGAGGTCATCGCCGCATAGGAAACTTCACCACTCACAATCTTGGCAGGGTGACGGACACGAGGAGGTGCAGGAGGTGGTACTGGCACAGTCCCCGAGCGAGAAGGGTTGATCTGCCGTAGTTGCCGATGGTGGTCTTGCAGAGATATGTCACCCTCACGGAATCATTCATGGATGGATACAGCTTGGCGATACGCAGGGCATGAGCGAGAGGTCACACGGTGAGCACCCCGACAAAAACAAAAATCTTATTATTTGTACATGTTACATGTCCATCGGTCATCATGGAGTGGAATCCACTACACTTTGTGCAACGCACTTTATTGCGACAGGAAAGTGCACCATGACCAAAAAGGCGGCAGTTGTAGCACCGCAATAATGGGAATATGTAACGGCTCACCGGGTAGCACACATGGCCTAGTAGCACTTTCTCAGGGCAAGAATCCCTGAACTTCAGCCACACAACCTGGGAATCAACTTTGGCAGAAGATGGAGGGGGGGTATCGTCGAGAATATTGTCCTGACGTTTACTTAAACGAACCACTTCCACTAACCTAGCCGGTGTACCTTTAAAAATTCGCAGGCCCTTAAAGATCTCCTTCACTGGCACTGAACACTTGATTGGGCCAATTTTTCCAAACTCATAACCCTCATCCACTGGTGAAGCTGATTCCCGACAAGTTACCTCCCAATCTCCAAACAAAGTCATATCACATGGGGCAGGGCGGATTTCTTTAACATATCGCCATTCTATGCCAATACACAAGGCCCTTGCCTATCAATTTCACTTCACCTTCCTTCACATATTTTCCAAAGGGGGAGGCATTTAGGGCAGCATTTAATTTAGCAGGATCATCAAATACAGGAACGTGGCCTTTGGCATAAATAAGATAGTTCACCATACCTGCATCTGGGAGATTATCGACAACAGGGCCACCTGGACGATCGTATAATGGCGGGGAAGCAGGGGAGGGTGACAGTGGTGGCTTGTGGGTAGTCTTGAGTCTCCGGTCAGCAGGTAGTGCTGTAGAATCATCATCCACCGTCAAGTAATCCTCACGCACACGCTTTACAGAAGCTTGGGACGTTTCCATGAACGACGTCCCCTCCTGCACCGACCCCTCTGGCGGGTGGCCCTCCATCACAACAAACACACCAGGCTGAAGTTTGCTCTCGTTTCCCTTTTCTAAAACTATCACTGTTAGTTGTGCTTACAATACTGGCCAAGCCTACAGCCTGCCAGAAAGACACACAACTCTGCTGACACAACAACACACCAGTCAGAGTACAAAAACATACATGTGCGGCTGTGGATGGCACCTACTGGTAACTGTGTGTTTTCGGTAAATAATCATTATGTCCCAAGAACTTGGCTGTGGTATCCACACAACCCTTCTTCTTCTTCTTCTTGAGTCGGACAACGAGCAGGTAAACAAAGATGTGGAATGTGGACACTCAGAATTTTATATGGGAGGGAAAATATAATTTACGCAATTTTAAAAGTGGCACTTGTCCGCACAACTGCAAGGTCCCAGAGTAAGACGCGAGTAATATAAATCCTGAAATTGAGAATTAACTTTTGTAGTTCTCTAGAATATCCCTTTCTGTACCGATGACCTCCGTTTGATTTTAATCTGGCTACATTCAAACGATTCTATTCCGTTTAAAAAGAGCCCCCAACAATTAACAAGCTTCGAACTATCTCCCTTATCCCTTTTTAATAGGGATCCTTCTTAACCCTTTCTCTGCGGGCTTATTTGCGCTATTTAGGGCATATTCAGGCACTCCTGAATGATTAATCAAGTATCTGCATTAAATGAACTGTATTCTGCCGAAAACTAGGCGAAAATAACTTCAAAATTACACCAGGACGAGCTTCGTAGGTGGCGGGGTTCACCCGCAGCGTTGCCATAGACATTCGGGAAAACTCGCTAATTATTAGCACTCGCTCGCTCGGCAACACTGTCGAGACACCCGCGCGAGACCACAGTCTCCCTCAGTGAGCGGCTGGCTGCTCTCACGCTCCCGTCCACTGACACTCAATTTCTACGGCAATTACAGGCTTTTATAGCCTGGAAATTGCTGTAAATTGCCTATGCGTTCCAGAACATCACCCGCAGGGAAAGGGTTAAGCTGCACAAAATCGTCTAAATACAGTATAGCTAGAATATAATTAAGAAGACTGTTATGCCCTGATTTTATTCAGGTTTAACTATTAGTTAGGGCGAGTTCTTTCGAGACTGGAATATCCAAATTCACACATTACATATAAGAAAGACAACAGGGATACGGATAATATCGAAATATGATTTGCAATACAGTTGTATTCACTTAAGTCCTAAATACATAAACTGAGGGCAAAAGATACTATCATAAGTATTTCATAGGGTACAACTTAGTTTAATTTCTCCCAGCACGATCGCGGATCTAGATGGAGCTCAGGTATATCTAACTCAACTTAGTTATGTAATCTTCTTCTGGAGAAACATACGCACTGTTCTCGTTTCGAAAGTCTATGATAAAGTTACTAAATTCAGGTTCTATTTATATTCACGATATATCTTGACTTAAATTCTGTTCGTGGATAATAGGTCCTCTATTATCCATGGGATATAAGTTCCTATATTTCTGGGCACGAAATATAGAAGCTTAGGTACTGATGAACTTTTTCAGTTTTAGTTCATGTTTGTGGACTCTAAAAATATTACTGCACTGGTTACGATTATTTTCAGAGTTCCTGAAAGCATGAAAATCCTCTTATTTTGTATAAATTCACTTGTTTCGTAATATAAGTATTCCGACGTATTTATCTCTGTACATATAGATTATTAATGTTGCTCTATTCACTGTATTACTATAACACTTGGATTATTTAACTCAAGGTTAATGTTTGACGGACTCTGGTTATTTTTCACTTGGCGGAAATATGGATGCGTAAAATCCGTCTTATTTTGAAATAATGAGTATTATTTGAGCTAGAAAGTTGTACTAATGATAGTTATTTCTAGTGCCAGGAGTGGTGTATCCGTAGTCTTTCCACAGTAGGGTAAAACAAAACATAAACTTTATTTGTATGAAACAAGTGTGATGCACTGCATCCTCCTTCATTCACTGTCCCCCCCCCTTCACTCACTCAACCCCACAATTTGCCGGAGGATAACAGGTTTTTCACAATACGTAGACGGAGGTCTTTTTTAACAACTTTGGTTGTATCTCGTCACTGATACTGAAGTTTAGTAGTTTCGATATAATTTATTTTCTTGGAAGAGATGTATACACTTAGTTGAGGATTTCTTCTGTTGCTCCGTGGGCCGTCCAGGTTGGCCGGTCGTGTGAAGTTTAGTTACAGTTGGGTTAATGGGTTTGGGGTCTTTAATATGGCTCCGTAATTAGTAATGAAAAAGTTGGGCACCATATCGGACTAACGCGAGTATTCTAAGCATATAGCGTTAAGCAAATACTCGACTATCCTGACCTTTATACAAAGGAGTACAAAGGGAGTACAAAGGAAATCAAGCAACAACAGGTATAGTGACCCTTCTAGGCTGCTTGTCCTCCAAAACACTGAGGATCAAGTGTCCAAACAGTGGTTTATAGTGGGTACGGGAACATTGGAAAGGGAACTACTGCCCTAGAACTAATGTCCGTGGCAGGATTAGGAAGTTAGTAGGGGACAGATGGGTTAGTAACTGAGGGGGGATAAAATAAAGTTATTCATTTACAAACGCAGTCAGTCGCGGGTTTGATGCGAGATATTTGTCTAGCGGAGTTTAAATGAATCAACGGTGCTGCAGTCTATAACGTCTCGGGGAAGCCCATTCCACAAGTTGACAACTCGATTGAAGAAGAAATTCTTAGATTCGTGTGAGTTAAAAGATTTACCAATAATTTTGCAACCGTTTCCCCGCGTGTAATTAGATTGGTCGATAGTGAAGTACTTACTACAGTTCATATTGTCGATGCCTTTGATGATTTTGAACACTTGAATTAAGTCACCTCTTAATCTGTGCTGGGTTAAAGGAAATAGATTTAATTCTCTAAGACGCTCTTCGTATGGTTTGTTCTTTAGGCTAGGTATCATTTTGGTAACTCTACGTTGAACTCGTTCTAGCTTGTTTATATCTTTTTGGTAATAAGGGCACCAGGATTGAACTCAGTATTCCAGAAGAGGGCGGACTAAGGAATTGTAAAGGGTTAGGATAACTTCTTTGGATTTATGCTCAAATGACCTGCCTATAAAGCCAATTATTTTGTTTGCCTTCTTAACAACTTCTGAACATTGTTGACTCGGTTTTAGGTTACTCGATATTGTTACTCCCAGATCGGTTTCTTTGTTTACATTCTTAAGCTGAGTGCCATTCATCGAATAGTTTGCTTTCTCATTTAGGTATCCGATATGTAGTACTTTACATTTATCCGCATTGAAACTCATTTGCCAAATTTGGGCCCAACATGACAATTTATCTAGATTGTGTTGCATATCGTCAACTTGTTCTTTTGAGAGTACGCTATTTGCAATTTTTGTATCGTCAGCAAATTTTGAGATTGTACAGGTGAGACCCTCATCTATGTCGTTGATGTAAATTAGAAAGAGAATTGGTCCTAGTACCGATCCCTGGGGTACCCCGCTACTTACATTGGTCCATTTAGATGCCTTACCGTTTATGACTACTCTTTGCTTTCTGTCGCTGAGCCAATTTTCTATCCATTTCAACACACCGTCTTGTATTCCATGCGCTTTTAGTTTTAGCAGTAAACGTTTGTGGGGAACTTTGTCAAAGGCCTTTTGAAAATCAAGGTATATAATATCTACAGCTTTACTCTCATCGTAGAGGTTGAAGATATCGTGGAAGAAGTCTAAGAGGTTTGTTAAACAGGAACGTTTTTTACGAAAGCCGTGTTGAGTATCTTTAAGTAAGTTATTTGCCTCTAAGTGATTTACGAGTCTGTCTCTTATGACCGTTTCTAGCATTTTACATACAATTGAGGTTAAGCTAATTGGACGATAGTTACTGGGTAGGGATTTGCTGCCTTTTTTGAATATCGGTGTTACGTTGGCTAGCTTCCACTGATCAGGCATAGTCCCAGACTGCAAGGATTCATTGAATAGCAATGTCAGTGGTTTGGAGAGCTCATCCTTAGCTTCCTTTAGACCTCTCGGTGAGATTGTATCAGGTCCAGGCGTTTTATTTACCTTGAGTTTATCTAAACAATTCAATACTTCTCTCTCTGTAACGGTGATATTGCTTAGAACATCTGAATTATCAATCTGAATCGGCGATGGTGTAGGGATATCACTGAGGTCTTCGGTTGTAAAAACTGATGCAAAGAAGGTATTGAGGGCATTACTCATTTGTACTTCGTCTTTGGTGTATTCTCCATTTTCATCGACTAACGGTCCAACAGTTGAAGTAACTACTTTTTTCTTTCTGATATAACTATAGAATTCTTTCGGGTTTGTTTTACTTTGATTTGCAACATGTAACTCCAGGGTCTTTTTACTTTGCTTAATTAACTTTTGGCTTTGCGTCGTAGCTCTACAAATTTCACCCGTTCTTCGTCATTTTGTGAGGATTTTAATCTATCATTAGCAAATTTTTTGGCAAGCAGACAGTCTGAAATATCTTTATTCCACCATTTGGGCTTATCATTATGGCCTGGACGCCGTATTTTCGATGGTATGCAGTCTTGCACTGCCTTAAGGTAAGTGGTTGTGAAACACTCCCAAGATGTATTTATGTCGTTATTGTTAGTCAGAAAGCTCCAGTCAGTTTCTTTAAGCTTTGATTTAAGTTTATGAAAATTTACTTTCTTGAAATTAGGGACTTTCTCAATGCTGCTATATTTGTTACTAGTAAACTTTAAAGTGAAAGTTATCGTACGATGGTCGCTGTTACTGAATTCATCACCAACATTCAAATTCTCTATTAATTCTTCTTTTGTTGCGAGTACAAGGTCAAGCACATTATTACCACGGGTCGGAGATTGTACAAATTGAAAAAGTGAACTCTCTTGCAAGTTAGCATAGAGGTCGTGTCCAGAGTGTGAAGTAAGAATATCGCCCCATTTAGTCACGGGTAAGTTGAAATCGCCAAGAATTACGGTATCTTGTATGTTAGTTATTTCTGCAATTTGTTCATAAATTTCACTGTCAGTTTGCACTGATTGAGATGGGGGTCTGTATAATAAAGCTAGTGTTATTTTAGTTCCTCGTTTATTATTTAATAGTACGTAAGATATGTCTATATTCGCAATTTGAGGTTTTGACATTAAGACAGGATTAAGACTTTCCTTTATAAAAAACAGAACTCCTCCTCCATTTCTATTGATCCGACTTTTCTCAAACATTGTATAACCAGGAAGCGTATATTCGGCTAAAAAGTCTCTGTCTTCCGTATTTAACCAAGATTCTGTAATGCCGATTATATCATAATGTTCTGTAAACACGATTTCCTCTAGATCTGAAAATTTATTGCGTATGCTACGAGCATTTACATAAAACACCTTAAGAGTATTAGAGTTGGATGTTACTGATTGTGCATTGTCTGAATTTTCAGTTCGTATTTGACTTACACTACCCTGTCTGGGGTCTGGTTGACCCCATTTTTTGAACGGAAATCCTTGACTGCATCGTTCAGCAGACGACCAAGACGTGCAGCTCCTACTTCATTGAGATGTACACCATCTCCTGAAAACAAAGATTTATCATAGTAAAATGATCCCACGTGTCGACAAAGCCGATGTCCTCCTCCCTGCAGAGTTTGGCTAGTCGGCGATTTGTACTGGTAGCTATGTTGTAGAATCGGTTTTCTACATCAATCTGGGGAACAATTCCTGAAATTAAGATTCTATTAGATTTTTCCTTGAAGGACCTGATCAGCCGCCGGTACTTGCAAAGTAGTTCCTCTGACCGCGTCCGTTGGACATCGTTAGATCCAACGTGGATGACGTACGTAGTGCTTGCAGGGGCAAGCCTGGAAACCTCTTCCACAGCCGCAACAATGTCGTCCACGCCGCCACCTGGGATACAGAATCGCTTTCTGGTCCTGGGTGCCCTGGCGCAGAACTCGGTTAGTTGGCCACGGACCATGGAGTCGCCCACAAGCCGAACTTCTTCAGTTTCCTCTTCCTCGTCAATAGCCAGAATTTTGAAGCGGTTTTGGCATGTTGTCGGGATGACCTTCCTGGTACTGGCACTGGGATGCACATTGTTTCTCACTAACTGAAAGTTGTCATGGGGGGAGTGAGAGTAGAGTCATTATTATTATCTGCAACATTTAAGGTAGCTGCTGGTGTGGGTACCGGTACCGGTACTGTATGCACTGGAATGGCGGTAGACATCGTAGTGGTTTCTTGGGCCGAGGGCACTCCTACGTTGAGTGTGGCAAATTCTTGAAGGGATTCAAGCTTCGTAGTCAGGGCATCGATCTTGCGGTGAGCTGCATAACCGGTGATGAAGTTCTGTTCAGGTAGGCCTACTCTTGAATTGGGGTTTTAAATATTGTGTCTCAGGGTTGCCGGATTAACACAATATCGGACGACCAACGCAAGAAAAGTAGAGGCATTGCTCTTCTTGACTGTCCTAACCGTTATAAGAGGTTCAGAGAACTCGGGTCGGTGTTTAATCTTTCAGTCACAAATCCTGGTGGGGTGCCACAGACAATTTGCGCCTAGAGTTCCCGTGAGGGTGTCTCGCTAAACCCTTCTAACACATAAGATCTTTCTACCTTAGATCTCTGTGAGTAATGCTAGTATATTTTCCCATTAGAACAAATGTTGAAAGGTAGGGGTGCCTGTGTCTTTCAACGTTTTAACTATAAAGAAATATAACCTAATAAAAGTAATTATATTAATTCCTGGGGTGCCAGAAATAAAAACGTTACACATATATAGGTCACTGTTTGTTATATTAAAGATATTAAAATATAAGTGGAGGGGGACATACACACTTATGATTTCAATACTTATGATACAAAACTATTAGGTCTCTATGTTAAATGATTGGGCTGCCACAAATAACAAAGATCCTAAAATAGGGTTTTTATGTTCACAGACAGTATAAGGACTTCGGGGTGCCGTTATCAATAACTGTTTATGAAGGGTCAAAATAATATTTCTCCATAGCTGGGTGCCAATCCGGAGAAAGCTTAGATTCACTTAATTTCCTTCAAACTTCCTTGGCCTAATGTGCACCAGTACTGGAGGGTACCCATGCTCTGTCGAAGGATAGTAAGGACTTTAGTCTACACTGTTTATAAGGACAAGAAGTCCTTCTTGTCCCAGGGGAGGTGAATCTTACTTATAGTATAACAATACTCTACTATTCTTGAAGAGTCATTCAAAAGAAGATAATGGGCAGATGGGAGGTAAATCAAAGTTTTACTTGTCTGTCTAAGTTATCGGCAGAACTCAAAGGGGATGACTATAATAGAACTTTAATACAGAGTTTCGAGGGTGATTTCTAGGTGATATCTGAGCATGAGATTTCAAAGGGGGGGACAGGGTTTAGGACTTGGTGTTGCTCCACCTCATGAATATATTATTTATTTCTATATGAGTTGTGCACTGTTAATGTTGGAAACAGATATCGGAGAAGGTTAGCTTTTACTTCTGGAGTATTTGCTAATTATTATTTTAAGGGTTGGATATGGAGAACATACATTTTATATAAAATTACCAGCTTGTTGGCAAGAGGATTAGGTTGGTATCCTTGGGGGCCATTGTAGGGTCGCGGGGGTCTCCTAGCCTCGCGCGCTTGCTTTTATATACTTTTTCAGACAAGGTCTGTTGTCTCTAATATTAATCCTAGGAATAGCTGAGCAGGTTAGGTTTCCTTGGTATAGTTAACATTGATAGTTTCTATGCTTTAGGTATATAACATAGTAGTTTTATAGGAGTTGTATGACTCTCATGTGTGGAGGTTAGGTTGGCAATACTGGGGTCAACTATATCACGCGTTCTATAGCCTCTTTGGTTGTGAAATTGTGAATTCACAGACAAGGGCCTACAATGGTTAATATGGAAAATAACAATCTCGGATCATGCTAGAATTAATTAACAAAAGTACGCCTGATATATTCTATATGAAAATATATATAAGAAACAACTTTATAGGTTTAACAGAGTCCTAGCTGGTGAACTTGGGTTGGCAATTCTGATGGTCAGTTTGGCTTATGTAAAAAGGCAAAAGTTTGTTGGCCTACGACGCTCCAACTTATGAAAGAAGTAGGCCTATATGTGGTCTGTTTGAAATTAATAGAGAAATGGTAATATTAGAGAAGGTATGTACAGTCTCAATCCCTAAAAGTAAGCCCCCCTCGATGCTAACAATAACATTAGCTAGGGTCTTTCTGAACGACGGGTAAACTTGGGAACATACAAACGAACACACTCCTCTCAAGTGAAACATAAGTTGGAACAGCCATATGAACCTTTTGTGGTTGACTGCAACCACAGTATGTTTCTTATTTTCGCAGGTTGTAAATTACTTCAAGTTGTATCACTGGACACGGAAATCTGCACTAGGCATACTGACCCAAACGAGGTATATTGATAATGGTTGAGTATGGTTATTTATGTCTGTGAATTAATAGATAACACAATTACTTATATTCACTGCATTGAAGCAACTTTAGTGGTCAAACATTATTGATGCCATTTAGAACAACTGGCAACCGTTTTTTTAACTTCATACTATATTCCTCTCTATTGATGGTAATATATACAGTCGATATTTCTGTGTGTCCTGCTAAACTACTCTCTCCCCAACCCCCCTTTTCCTTAATTTGAAAGTATTTTAGCTTCTATTGCCCTCTGACACTAGGTAGAGATTACCATGATTCTTTAGGAAGACCTTACCTTCCTAGACCGGTAAAATGCACATCTCACTCTGTTCAGGCATACCACCATATCTCTGGGTAAAATGTATGATCGTAAATTTTCAGCTCTAGGAATAGTAACATTGTTTCTGACAAACTGTCACTATACATTAAGAGCTTATAGTATATATGAAATGTCACTATACATTAAGAGCTTATAGTATATATGAAATGTCACTATACATTAAGAGCTTATAGTATATATGAACTGTCACTATACATTAAGAGCTTATAGTATATATGAACTGTCACTATACATTAAGAGCTTATAGTATATATGAAATGTCACTATACATTAAGAGCTTATAGTATATATGAACTGTCACTATACATTAAGAGCTTATAGTATATATGAACTGTCACTATACATTAAGAGCTTATAGTATATATGAACTGTCACTATACATTAAGAGCTTATAGTATATATGAACTGTCACTATACATTAAGAGCTTATAGTATATATGAACTGTCACTATACATTAAGAGCTTATAGTATATATGAACTGTCACTAATACATTAAGAGCTTATAGTATATATGAACTGTCACTATACATTAAGAGCTTATAGTATATATGAACTGTCACTATACATTAAGAGCTTATAGTATATATGAACTGTCACTATACATTAAGAGCTTATAGTATATATGAACTAACTGTCACTATACATTAAGAGCTTATAGTATATATGAACTAACTGTCACTATACATTAAGAGCTTATAGTATATATGAACTAACTGTCACTATACATTAAGAGCTTATAGTATATATGAACTAACTGTCACTATACATTAAGAGCTTATAGTATATATGAACTAACTGTCACTATACATTAAGAGCTTATAGTATATATGAACTAACTGTCACTATACATTAAGAGCTTATAGTATATATGAACTAACTGTCACTATACATTAAGAGCTTATAGTATATATGAACTAACTGTCACTATACATTAAGAGCTTATAGTATATATGAACTAACTGTCACTATACATTAAGAGCTTATAGTATATATGAAATGTCACTATACATTAAGAGCTTATAGTATATATGAACTGTCACTATACATTAAGAGCTTATAGTATATATGAACTAACTGTCACTATACATTAAGAGCTTATAGTATATATGAACTAACTGTCACTATACATTAAGAGCTTATAGTATATATGAACTGTCACTATACATTAAGAGCTTATAGTATATATGAACTGTCACTATACATTAAGAGCTTATAGTATATATGAACTGTCACTATACATTAAGAGCTTATAGTATATATGAACTGTCACTATACATTAAGAGCTTATAGTATATATGAACTGTCACTATACATTAAGAGCTTATAGTATATATGAACTAACTGTCACTATACATTAAGAGCTTATAGTATATATGAACTACTGTCACTATACATTAAGAGCTTATAGTATATATGAACTAACTGTCACTATACATTAAGAGCTTATAGTATATATGAACTAACTGTCACTATACATTAAGAGCTTATAGTATATATGAACTAACTGTCACTATACATTAAGAGCTTATAGTATATATGAACTAACTGTCACTATACATTAAGAGCTTATAGTATATATGAACTAACTGTCACTATACATTAAGAGCTTATAGTATATGAACTAACTGTCACTATACATTAAGAGCTTATAGTATATATGAACTAACTGTCACTATACATTAAGAGCTTATAGTATATATGAACTAACTGTCACTATACATTAAGAGCTTATAGTATATATGAACTAACTGTCACTATACATTAAGAGCTTATAGTATATATGAACTAACTGTCACTATACATTAAGAGCTTATAGTATATATGAACTAACTGTCACTATACATTAAGAGCTTATAGTATATATGAACTAACTGTCACTATACATTAAGAGCTTATAGTATATATGAACTAACTGTCACTATACATTAAGAGCTTATAGTATATATGAACTAACTGTCACTATACATTAAGAGCTTATAGTATATATGAACTAACTGTCACTATACATTAAGAGCTTATAGTATATATGAACTAACTGTCACTATACATTAAGAGCTTATAGTATATATGAACTAACTGTCACTATACATTAAGAGCTTATAGTATATATGAACTAACTGTCACTATACATTAAGAGCTTATAGTATATATGAACTAACTGTCACTATACATTAAGAGCTTATAGTATATATGAACTAACTGTCACTATACATTAAGAGCTTATAGTATATATGAACTAACTGTCACTATACATTAAGAGCTTATAGTATATATGAACTAACTGTCACTATACATTAAGAGCTTATATAGTATATATGAACTAACTGTCACTATACATTAAGAGCTTATAGTATATATGAACTGTCACTATACATTAAGAGCTTATAGTATATATGAACTAACTGTCACTATACATTAAGAGCTTATAGTATATATGAACTGTCACTATACATTAAGAGCTTATAGTATATATGAACTAACTGTCACTATACATTAAGAGCTTATAGTATATATGAACTAACTGTCACTATACATTAAGAGCTTATAGTATATATGAACTAACTGTCACTATACATTAAGAGCTTATAGTATATATGAACTAACTGTCACTATACATTAAGAGCTTATAGTATATATGAACTGTCACTATACATTAAGAGCTTATAGTATATATGAACTAACTGTCACTATACATTAAGAGCTTATAGTATATATGAACTAACTGTCACTATACATTAAGAGCTTATAGTATATATGAACTAACTGTCACTATACATTAAGAGCTTATAGTATATATGAACTAACTTGGAAATCATTAACATAATAATAATAAAACTCGACAACAAAAAATAGGTTGGTAGAAGTCGAGAACCAAGCCAATTCAGATAGGTAGCCAAGAGAGAGAGAGAGAGAGATAATGGAATGATACTAGCAGTTGTTGAATAATAGTAACAATATTGCATGTTGATATATAATTTCACCAAATATTATTGTTGCATTCAATCTTGTTGTTTTATCTAGCTCAGATTTAGATCCTCATGATTCAATAATCTACTATTTTTGCGATATTATTGACTTTTGAATACATAGTTCGTGGCAGAATGAAGTAACTCCCATGAGGAAACAAATTAAACTCTGATGTTATCCAATTACATTATTTACTAATTAAAAACTTAATTATGTTCAAGGGCACTATATTCACTCCGTAATTACAGCATGTTGAAATGCTAGATGAAAGTAATGTAATGACTAATGTTACGCAATCGGCTTCATGATAACTTTGAAATAAGTATATATGTAAAGAAATCCCATTCTCGACTAACTTAACTCTTTGAAGATTTACGATGCATTTTGACCGTTTGTTCTTGTTATCACAACTCAATGTTATGCACCTTGTGGAAGATCTGTTGGTATTAAAAGGAAAAGACTCATTAAATCCTTTGACTTTCATGCTACTCATCAAACTATAAGCGGAATAAACTGTCAAAAATGCGTCATGATCCACATGGGGATAACTTCTAAGGTATACAGCTTAACGTGTATTAATATTCCATCAACTTCCTTCAATCATTATGTTGTTTAATATGAGCTTCCGTTCATGAGCATATACTGTACTCTGTGCAACTCTCCAACTCAAGAGCTAACCTATATTTCCAGTCTTTTTTTTTATTCAATAGGTGAGCTCTGGAACTCTCTCCCTGAACCCATCTGTCCTTCATCCTATGACTTAATTAAACACCTTACGAGCGGGTGGTGGAGTATATTTCACTGTGCCGCCCAGCGGGGAGTTTTTACCATAAATGGGGTTGTTTCCGTGCTCTTTTTCATGCATAAACAAGACCCAGAGCGTAATACAAGTATATATCCCTGAAAGGGCGTAAATTGAGCTTCCCAATGACACCCGAACCATCCTTCTACGATCACTGGTTGTCTTGCAACGATCGTGCAACCGAAGGGCAAAATCGCTAAAATACGGTAATTTCTTTATATTATTATGTATATAACGAGGGAGTGAGGGTGGATGTAAGTGGAGTAAATCTCAGTAGGTCCACGGCGGCCGTGGCGAGCGGTCATGAGGTAACCCAGGCTCCTCCCGTCGCTCGTCTCTCTCTCAGAGCCAATATTGCGCCAAAATTGCACACGGACATAAGTCGGGCCCCGCCACATAGTCCAAATTTTTTTATACGGACTTAAGTCGGGCCCCGATAGACAAGGGTTAAATGCCTTCAAACTCTGTGTATCCAGGCATTTGGGCTCGACCGTTCCCTGATATTGGCTCTAACACCCTTTTAACTCTGGGGAGGCACTCACAACAGGCAGTTCTGCCTTTTGTCTCCCTCATACACATATGCAAATTAAATATCTATATAATATTTTCGATTGTCTGTGTGTGTGTCTGTTCTTAATAGGTGGCCGCAGTTTTGGACCTGGGGAGCTGAAACTTTGCATGTGGGTGTCAATTGACCTGGGTCAGGTCATAGAGGGGGCGAGGCCACGATCGGAGGTCGTTTCGAGGCCGAAATTGAAAAAAAATTGAAACAAATTGAAAAAAATTGCCGTTTGGGGCAGAAGGAGCCCTCCGATCGAAAAGGTGTATGGAACGAAAGTTGTTCGCAGCCCCCCAAAATGGGGATACGGATGAGGTCAGATCCAAAATCGGAGGTCATTTAGCGGCCGAAATCGAGGTCGCCGTTTAATGAGGCACAGGGAGGTCGAGGCCGGTGATTATGGTAGTAGTAGTATTGTGATGATTGTGGTAGTAGTGATTGATGATGGTGATGATGGTAGTAGTAGTGATGGTGATTATGGTAGAATTTAAACCCGGGCAACGCCGGGTACCCCTGCTAGTACTGTATATAAGTCACTACATAATTATGTTAGATTGGATATGTGTTAATGGTATTTTTGCAACACTGCTGTGTTAGAGAAAGTGAGAGGGAAGGAGCAAACACTCGATAAGGTGATCTGATAACCTGCAGAAATAATTAATCATAAATGGAGTAAGACAAAACTGTGCTGAGTGCGCATACATTTATGCAATATATGACATTTCGTTTTACCTACGGTAGTCAGGTATTGCGCAGATTTTGTATTGTCGCAAATAGACATGTGTTGCATGATTAATTATGTTTATTCAGAATTTACTGCCATATTAATAAATCTCACAGAAAGGCTTTCCTAATCCCTCACGGACGAAATTTGCACAAACAAATAGTAATTTTTCTGATTATGAATGGACTAATTAATCCCTTTATAACACATTAAAACTGTTTATATATCTGTAATTATATATTTAGGAAAACACTTTATCAACGTTTTAAAATACGAAATAGAATTACCCGGAGTATAATAATCAAGCTTTTTATTTCTGAAGGACTCGACTCGATCTTGTGACTTCAGGTTGCGATATAGCCTACTGTAGCTTGGATTGAGTATAGTTGGCCAATCTTCATACCTATCCATTGCATTATGACCTTCGTTAAAAAATAGTGTGTTGTTACTATAAATAGTATTGCTGAAACAGTTTATTCTATTTTGAACTTGTAGGTTTCGGACACTGAGGATTTTGTTGTTATTGATTTCAAATTGCATGCTTTTCAAGCTAAATATACCCGTATGAGAAGTGTATTTGTGAATGTTGTTTATACACAAATAATAATTGTGTAATATTATATTTGGCTGACCTTTAAATAACTGATAGCAATGGAAAGCAAAAACTAACGTTGACACATCAAAACCATCAAGGGTTTATTTTGCTGTTCGAGCCACCTGTGCTAAATCGGAGTGGAGTGTGTTCGTTTGTGCCACGTTTACCTGTCATCCAGAAATACCCGGGATACCAATATTTCTCGAGTCGAGTGGGGCTTACTTTTAGGGATTGCGACTGTGCATATGTGTTTATTATAAAATAGATAACAGAGCTAATCTGTGTGTGGGACATGGTTCTTACATAATTACATACATACATAAATAAAACATAAAAAATGGTAGGTGTCATAACCTTCGTAATATTAACACACAAAGAGCGGGTGGTAGGGTATTTTACACTGTGCCGCCCAGCGGGGTGTTTTTACCCTAAATAGGGTTGTTTCCGTGCTAATTTTCATGCATAAACAAGATCCAGAGCATAAAACAAGTATCTATCCCTGAAAGAGCGTAAACAGAGCTTTCCAATGACACCTGAACCATCCTTGTACGACCACTGGTTCTCTTGCAACGATCGTGCAACACGAGTGCAAAAAACCTAAAATAAGGTAATTTCCGTACATAATTCCCTGTGTAGCGAGTGAGAGATGGGGGAGGAAGGTGGAATACAGTTCAGTATGTCCACGGTGGTCGTGGGGAGCGGTCATAAGGTTACTACGCTCGTCCCACCGCTCAGCTCTCTCTCTCAGCAACATTACGTGCTGAAAATGGCACTCGACAGCTGTCGTGCACCGCCACATAGTCCAAATTTATTTAACTCGACAGATGTCGTGCGCCGTTGGTTAAGGGTTAATACTCTGTAACTTACTAGAGCGGCTACTAGTAGGTCGACATCAAGGGTTTATATCAAGACACAAAGGAAGATAATGTGATTTGTTTACTAGTAGGTTCGTTTATTACTGAGAAGACGTATAAATATGTGTGTTGGAGAAAAGTGAATAACAGAGTTAATCTGTGGGTAAAGACATCTACATTTCCACATCATAATGGCAAGCATATGAGCCGTCTCAATATGATTTAGTCCAACCTTCTCCCGACATTTTCTTTCGATGTCGGGGTGAGTGACCTTGACATTCCTGTCTTGGGCGGGGTCGTGTTGTCTTTCTTCCTTGTCTCTCCTCTGCCCTTTTCGTTTTGGGGAATTACTTTTATTTTTCCCCTCTGGCCTTCGACCTTCCTCCTCAGGGTATCCCTGTTCATTTTATTTCTGGGGTATTTTAAAGACGTCGCCGGTACAGAAGAAATTAACTGTCACATAAGACAGTATCAGAGAGAAAGAGAGAGAGTTCTAATTCACGGATTTACTCAAATATTGGCATTAATTGATTGCAAATGTGTTGTGTTTTGATCATGTCGTTTTCCATGTGTTAAAAATGTAGCAGACTACCAGTGTTAATAAATATTCCGATCATTATGATATATTTAAAATATTGATGATTTTTTTTTGTATTTACCTAAAAACATGTCCCCTCCTTCTCCCACCTTCCGACCCCTAACAGCTTTTACCCCTCCTCTCCCCCATCACCCTCTACCTTCACAACCACACACCTCTCAGTGAGCCATCTGTTGGCAGAAAGATGCACGTTTGTACACCTAAAATTCTCGAGTCTATGAATATCCCGAGTGACGGTGAGGCAGGAGAGGCGACAGGACTTTTGCCGCTGACTGTACTCGCATGATAATAGGTGAACATAATTTATGGTCTCTTGTTCTTAAGTGTTTTCAAGCTATGAATTATAGTTATACATACAGTATAGCTCATTGTATGAGAAAGAGAATATAACAATACAGAGTCCTTACTCCTAATAGTGGATTTTCAATAAATATATATAAATACGCATTCGTCAAACATGATATATAACACTCATAACCGTTTGAATTTCTAACGAATTATATAGTACACTAGTAGTAGTTTACACTATATATATATATACATATATATATATATATATATATATATATATATATATATATATATATATATATACAGTATATATATATATTTAAAAAAAAAAAAAATCTAGCATACACTACACCATCATAAATTATTTTACACTAACACAACTCTAAGCCAAACGGAAGAATTGCGATAGTATAAAGGTCCGGAATGATTCCATAAGTGCACCTATACGAGCTAAAAAAAATATTATTGTATTTAACAGGAAGGTACGACGAGGTAGGTGATGTGGTATAGGTGGCAATATGAATTATAAGGGCATTCCGCCCCCTTTGACCCCTTACGAAAATCTATGGTTACTCACTCCACCCTAACTGGATTTCTGCCGTTTTACCCAACCAGCGGGGGTGTGGGGGCGGCAACCCCCACCCATAATACTAGGATAGGTTAGGTAAGATTGTTGTTGTTTCTTGTTGTTGTTCCCCAAGCTGTCTGGCCGAACAGCCCCAAGGCCCTGAGCAAGGCCAAGGCCATAACCGAGCGCCCCCACAGAACCCTCCCTGCCGACCACAATAAAGCCTGGGTGACCGAAGCCACTCCATGGCGGGGAGCTGAGGAGGGTGCGGAAACGCCCGGGAAACCAAAGCCCCACCCAGTGCCTTGTGCCCCTCAGCAATTATGAAGAGAAAGTTGAGGGGCAAAGGAAAAATGTGACGCTTTGGCTTCCAATCTTGGGAGATTGGGAGGTCAATCCACGGAAGGGACGCGTCACTTGAGATCTAGAAAATATATAAGTAAAAGGAACAGTCAGTCTATGGGTATGGCAGAAATCGCTCAGTTCTCACTCTGATAGACCAGCCCATCGCCACATGGCTAGAGCCCAATCCTCTCAGCATCAGCTAGGAAAGGCCCTAGAAAGCCACCTTTGGCGGGGGGGATAGCTCCCCTTTCGGGGATGGGCACCCGCCCGGTTAGGTAAGGTTATTAGGTTAGGCTAATGTCACTCTGAAATATTGTAAAATCTATGTCACATCTAGATTGATAGACTTTTGTTAGAGGGGGCGGAATGCCCTTATAATCCATTTCGCATATTGCCACCTATACCACATCACTTACCTCGTCATACCTTCCTGTTAAATACAATAATAACCTTTTTAGATCATATTGGTGCACTTATAGAAATTTACCAAAGGTCCTGCTCTGTGATCCTACCCGCCTCACTATTAACATCAAACTGAAGGCCAGAATCACACCAGCTGTGATCACAGCATGAGAATGCCTCACACAGAGTTGTAAATTACTTTATTTTATGCTCAACATACATAGCTACTCGTGGCTCAATTTTGGCGCAAACTGAGCAGTAACTTTCTTATCACCAAATTTGTTAAGTTGTTGAAATCTCTAGGAAGCAAATTGTGTCCATGCGCATTTAACGACACCATTCCTTATGACACAATTTGCGTCCGTACGCATTACAGTGTTAGAGGAGCGAAGGATGACTATATAGGCTTGAATGCTTGCAGGATGAGCACGTCTGTTTGTGATGAAGTCTAAATGGTATCTGCCAGGGCGAGGTTTGAACACGGAAGGGAAGGGCATTCTTCACGACCTGATCACGTGATCTATGTGTGAGATTGTTATTTGAGTCAGCTCGTTGACCAAAAGCTTACTACGACTATCCTACGGGTCATTTATGGGAGCCATTCCCCGACATATGCAACACACAATGTGTTACTTCCTGGTTGCAGGTTTGTAACACATAAGTGTTTATTTGTAGAATGTTACACATCTCTGTTATTAGATAATAAGGTACCGTAAACATTAGGATTAAATATTTACATATAGTTTGTTGAAGTTTGGGATTCACTAGTTCAGAGCATTTTGTAAAGCTTCATTTCATTCTACACTGTTTCAAGGTTCATTTGAATTTTCATCAGTTCATTTTTTTTGTTTCCGAATTCAATACTATTGATTCATCTATTTCATTAGGCTGTTCATATTTCTTGACTTCAACACTCGGAGATTAGTCTGCAAAGAGATAAATTTAAGTACCTAGGATCGATGATGGCTGAAGATGGGGAGTTGGATACCGAAATAACACACAGAATGCAGTCTGGTTGAAGAAATTGGAAGAAGGTTTCAGGAGTGCTATGCGACAGAAGAATTAATGTGAAGGTAAAGGGGAAGGTGTATAAGACAGTGGTAAGACTGGCAATGATGCACAGGGTTGAAACGTGGCCGATAAAGAAAGCACAAGAGAAAAGTTGGAAGTAGCAGAATTGAGACTGTTGAGATGGATGTATGGAGTAATTAAGAAGAATAGAAAAAGGAATGAGAAGATTAGAGGACCAACAAAGGGGGGGGGGGGCGGGGTCAGAGAGATATAAAAGAAACTACATTAGGCATCAAGTAGTATAGCCATGTCATGAGAAAAGATGAAGATTATTTAAGGAAAAGAGTTGGGGAGGGAGGTACGTATGTGGAAGGAGAAGCAGAGGAAGATCAAGATGAAGTAGAGCTGTGGTGGTCGAGTGGTGAGCACGCTCACGTGTGAATCTGCAAGACCCGGGATCGAATCCCTGCCACGGCGGACATTCAGTGGGTGTGGTAGTACGTCCTAGCATGTTTCACATGCTCGCTCCCAGTCAGGGGACATCCTGATGACGTATACAGACTAAACACACATAACAAAGCCACTCCAACAGCTTCCTCTATTTCCAACACCCCTTCTCCCCTCTCTACACTCTTCAGAAAAATAGGAAATTAGAATGTAGATACGAGGTGCCGTTGTAAAGGCTTATCCCTCAATAATTCATCTGATATGATATGATCTGGTGGATGGATAGTGTAAATCAAGATATAGAGGCCTCTTTGCCTTGGTGGAAATGACGACCTGAGAGAGCAGGGCGTAACAGGATAAGAGGCGCAGGATCGGACTGTGTGGAGAAGAAACATCGACCCCCACGTGAACATGGGAAAAGATTAAGACCAAGAAGACTGCTTCATTCTGCTATGCCAAAGTCAAGTTCTTGCCTTTGCTCTGCAGTTCATTCCAGAGATAACTCTGTGCATCTAAAGGGGCCCTCACACAGTTTGGAGTGCGAGCTATAGTCACTAGGAGTAGGGGAAAATTCTGACTCGCGGACCTATTCGCGGTGAAAATCGATGACTCCTAGCGACTCCTGTTAGACTCCCAGTGATTCCCAGCCAGTCCCGGCCGATTAGCCATGTCCGAAAAATGTTTCATCGTGTTGAACATTTTGGCCGTGAATTGGACCACTCCCACTGACTCACACTGAGTCCTGGTGACTCTCGGTGACCCCATTCTCGATTCCATTGACTCCCGATGATTCGTAAATTATTCTAACATGATTCGCGGACAATGTTTATGACTCGCGGACATTATTTAGTTACTTGATATAGTCTATTCGCTGTAAGTAGGCTACTTTATCCACCACTACCACTTTATCTACTACTACCACTTTATCCACCACTACCACTTTATCTACCACTACCACTTTATCTACCACTACCACTTTATACACAACTACCACTTTATCCACCACTACCACTTTATCTACCACTACCACTTTACCCACCACTACCATTTTATCTACCGCTGTCACTGTATCCACCACTACCACTTTATCCAACACTACCACTTATTCACTAATACCACTTTATCTAACACTACCACTTTATCCACCACTACCACTTTATCCACCACTACCACTTTATCTACCACTACAACTTTATCCACCACTACCATTTTATCTACCACTGTCACTTTATACACCACTAACACTTATTCACTAATACCACTTTATCTAACACTACCACTTTATCCACCACTACCACTTTATCTAATACTACCACTTTATCCACCACTACCACTTTATCTACCACTACCACTTTATCTACCACTACCACTGTATCTACCACTACCACTTTATCTACCACTACCACTTTATCCACCACTACCATTTTATCTACCACTGTCACTTTATCCACCACTACCACTTTATCTACTACTACCACTTTATCCATCACTACCACTTTATCTACCACTACCACAAATTGTTGTGACCTGTTGTTGCTTGTTCTCCTTTTTACTCTTTTGTAATAGTCGAGTAATCAAGATAAAGACATGGCACCTTACCATCAGTTGGAAATAATAGACTATTGTCCCAAACGTGCCAGAAATATACTAAAATAATAGATCTGGGGGCCATCCATGGCATACTCGCATCTCCATCCTTACACCTCGCACTGATTCTCGGTGACTTCCAGTGACTCGTATATAACTCCTCCTGACTCCCACTGACCCTTGTATTACTCGCATCGACTCGTATCTAGTACTAATCCGAAAAGGACCGTTAATTTTCAAATTTTCAATAACTCGCACTTCATTCGCGGTTTTACCCCGTTGACTCTTGGTAACTCACAGTGACTCCTTGTGACTCGCAAGTACACTCCCGCTGACTCCTACTCTGTCGTGGTGGCACATGGAATTTCGGACACTCGCAGTCATTTGTGCAGGAACCGCCAAGAGTCATCACTCCCAGTGATTCTAGCTCGCACTCCTGATTGTGTGAGGGCCCCTTAACTCTTTCTTCGTGTCCAAAGAAGTGTCACATGTTTTCTATGATCTTTCTATATTCATAAACATTATTAAGACAACAACAGTGAGCCTCAATTGTATATCAGTCTTGCATTCCAGTAAATATAACTTTTATGTTTTGTTTTGTAAATAAGTTATGTATTCCGTATTTTTTGTCAAAATATATTTTGTTCTCATGTTTATCTTGCCAACCTTCTAATTGTATTTCTTTCTATTTTGTTTATGCGTAGGAATTAGAACATCACTCCATCAATAATTAGACCATAATCTTAAAAGCTAACAGTGTGTAACTTAAGAACCAGGTGCTGACACCGACAATCATAACAAGAATTATACATAAAGAATAGGTTATACATACAGTTATGGTAACACACGTGATTATATAGTACATAATAGATATGAAGTAGTATTGTATATACGTGTAAGTGAATAGTGAACAGGTGTGACCTGTTACATATACTCTACATATATATGCTTAGAAATATTAATGCTTGACAGTCATGTATTTAGTTTAAATCTTGTTCACCCAAAGAGTGGCACTCTTTATTGTTGAAACTGAAGGAGGTATCCCAACTGCAATGCAGTAGTTATATGCGTGTCCCCGGCTTTAGCACCACCTTGCCACCTCCAGGATCCATACGGTCATGCTGGGAGCAGCACCCTGCTCCCATATATAACTGTATAACCTTAACAGGATATACAAAAATAAAATGGCGTCATGTTGGATTGTATAACAAATCAACCGACCTGATGCACTTTTCAAATGAATTCTTTTACCAAAACTTGAACCACAGAATGATAGGCATGTGTCCCTACCAATTATCCAAGCAAAATGTTAACGCTTTTATCCCTGTCATGCAACGTTTAATATTCAAAAAGAATTATCTTCATCTCATAATTACCTCTCCAAAATTAGTTTTTTGCCCGCAGCTCGCTCAAATAAAACTGCATAAGTTGAAATCTATCTATCTATTACTGGATGCCTTACTCCTCTTAATGATGGTGGCCATAGGGGGGGGGGGGGGGGGGGGCAGAAAAGCCCCCATCATACTGACCCCTGGCAACGACTTCTCGAACGCTCTTGACCACTACCTTCTACTCTTACTATTAACTTCTGCAACATTCGTGACCTTTCTTCTAACTTCCACTCTGTGGAACACCACCTGTCCTCTGCCAACCCTGATCTTCTCTTTCTCACCGAAACTCAGGTGTCTGGGACTACTGACAGCAAACCCTTCTCTGTATCCTCCTACTATCTCTATCCTCAGTTTCAAGCCAAAGGTGGATGTTACGTATATGTGTGCAACAATCTTGCTTTCTCTCGTGTTTCCAACTTTGACTCTTCTGAATGCTCAACTCTCTGGCTAAAGCTTTCTTGTCACTCTCAAACTAAATATTTCTGCACTGTTTATCTCTTCCCTAATTCTACTGACTATCCAAAATTCTTTGACTATATAACTTCTAAATTGGAACACATTCTATCCATCTCTCCTTTCGCAGAAATCTCCATTCTAGGAGATTTCAACGCTCACCACCGCCAATGGCTTTCCTCTCTTTCCACTGACCAGCCTGGTGAACAAGCCTACATCTTTTCTATCGTAAATGACCTAGAGCAGTTAGTCCAGCAACCCACCAATATCCCAGATCGCTTCGGAGATTGGACCAACATTCTTGACTTATTTCTAACTTCTAACCCTTCTTCTTTTACTGTAAATCTGTTCTCTCCTTTGGGCTCCTCCGACCATAAACTAATATCTGTCACCCGCCCTATCTCTCCAGTTTGGCCACCCGATCCTCCCAGCCAGCGGCGCTTGTGGCACTTTGGCGCTGCCAACTGGGAGGCTCTTCGGCAGTACTTCTTTGATTTCCCATGGAATGACTTTTGCTTCCGTAGCTGGGGACCCTCGGAGAGTGAGAGTGCTGAACGCATTATCGAGGTAGTCCTCTCGGGCATGGAAGCATACATTTAATTTTCTTTCTCTCAGTCTAATGCAGACAAATCTTGGTTTACTCACACTTGTTCTACTGCTGTCCGCAATAAGGAGGAAGCATTCAAACAGTACCGTCACCTTCAAACTGAAGAAACTCATAGTTCCTATGTTTCTGCCCGGAATCAAGCCAAATCTGTTCTTCGATTCGCCAAACATGCTTTCATCAATAATAAATGCACTGAACTATCCAACTCTAGCTCTTCTCAAGCCTTCTGGCATCTACCTAAAAACCTCTCCAACAATTATTCGTCTTTGTCTCTCACTCCTCTTTTCCATTCTGACGGCACTACCGTTACTTCTTCCTCTGAAAAAGCTGAACTCTTCACTAACTCTTTCGCTAAAAACTTCACTTTGGATGATTCCGGTGCTATTCCTCCCTCTCTCCTACTAATCCCTCATTTCCAAACTACCCTCCTTCAGTTTCTATCCCTCCATCTGTGCCTTTGTCTCTAATTTCCTTTATAGCCGTTTCATAGCTGCGGTTGTGGACAGCCACCGTTTACTTCCTTAACCTATCAACTCTGGCGTTCCTCAGGGTTCTCCAATTTTCTTCCTATTATTCGTTAACAACCTTCTCAACTGTACCTCCAGCCCTATTCACTCATATACTGATGACCTACATTACACTATTCAACTAGACTCCCACAACATCATACATAGCAGGAACTCCTAAACTATTGTAAGGAAACCATAAAGCCACCTATCTTCTGATCTCTCTACTATATCTAATTAGGGCAGAGAAAACCTTGTTATTTTCAATGCTTCCCAAACTCAATTATTCCACCTGTCTACTCGTTGCCTCCTTCCAGAAAACTATGACCTACTCTTCAACAACATACAAATTTACCCTTCATCTTCTCTTAATATTCTCAGTGTCTCTTTTTCTACTGTCATATTACCACTTGCTAAAACAACTTCCCAGAAGCTAGGTGCGCTCAATCCCCTCCGGGGGTTCTCTACCCCTGCGCAGCTTCTTGCTCTGCACAGGGGCACAGTGCGTCCATGTATTGAGTCTTGTTCACATTTGTGGGGAGGATCCTCGCACGCAGCACTTCTAGACAAAGTAGAAAAGAAAACCTTCCGTCTCATTAACTCACATCCACTCACCAACTCTCTACAGTCTCACTCTCTTCGCCGCAATGTTGCATCTCTATCACAATTCCACCACTATTACAATAATCAGTGTTCCTCAGAACTCTCTCAACATATTCCTCCACCTCTTCGTAGAGCACATAGCACCCATCTTACAACATAATACCACCCTTACTCTGTGCAACTGTCCAACCCAAGAGTGAAATGTTATTCTCAATCTTTCTTCTATTCAACAGCTGAGCTCTGGAACTCTCTCCCAGAATCAGTATTTCCCTCTTCCTATGACTTAAATTGCTTTAAACTCTGAGTGTCCAGGCATTTAGGCTTGAACGTCCCTTGATTTTGGCCCTGTTTTTCTTTAAACTCTCTGGGAGGCACTCGCTACAGGCATTTCTGCCTTTAGTCTCTCACTCACATAGAAAAAACAAACAAAAAACAAAACAGTTAATTTAAGAACAGGATTGACAACTCAACTTAGGGTCCGTCTGACTCCGAGGCCCTCTATGTATAATTTTAGCACTATTTTTCTACAGTGGTGTGCGGCTAATCCATCCACTAATGTGCTTCATCCCTAGGTAATCAATGTGGGTTTGTATAAGGTTTGCTCCCCTAGACGGGTTGCCGGCCAAGGCTGACGAGTCCCATCCAACCGGATTTTTATAAGGTTGTCTCCCCTAGATGGGTTACCGACTATCCACCCCTGATGGTCACAAAGGACTTTTAAGTATTCCGGGAATGGCTCATATCGCGTCCTTGTGCGGGAAAGGAGTAATACCAAGGAGTCTTATCGTTATTTCTCGCTAACAGTAGATAATTATATACAGCTTAGAAAGAACCTCCAGTAATATATACAGTAATATATACTGCATTAATCTTTTAACTCTCACAAATCCATTCTAAACTTAATAAAGCATCAACTAATATAACCAGAACATAGTGAATAAATTCGTCATGAAATACTGATAGGGTTAAGTAGTTGTGGATAGTATGACATTGTATTGCACATGTTTGGCAAAGTTAATTATATGCAGCTGTTTCCTGGTGACGCATTAGACTGCCTTATCTCGTCAAGGTCCGTTCACGAGCCTGACCTGGATACAGAGGCATTTGGGTCACTGCCACAACCTACATACATCCACCCAGCACTAGCAGCCCTCAATATAATCAGTCAAGCTTCCTATAGGTAGTGGTGGTGATGGTGTGAAGTGATCAGTAATAACGTGGCAGTTGTCTGGTACCTTCGTGTTGTTAATTTAGTTTCCCAGATTTACTTTGTATCTAAGCTAACGTAAAATATTATATCATAAAACCTAACCTAAACTGAACTTACCTAAGCTCACCTCACCTAAACTAACCTACTTATTAAGTGATAATGGGAAACAAAATCTCCGCTATGGATGCTAAGGTTAGTTGAAACATTATTTAGTGTGCGTGTTATAATTATTATGTTCCCTCCACCAACCGACTTTACTCCTAAACTCAATTAATGAAATCAACAAATACATGTGGCAGTCCAGGGGTTCCAACCTAGGGTGCTCACACCGAAATTCAGTGCATTTATCCATTGCGCTACGAAGACAGTTAAAGAATGGTGGACAAGCCTACGATTTATTATGCATATACACACATTCCAACTGCGCTATCATAGGCTATGGATAGATGAATGGAAGCAGTAATATACTGTAATATACTGTACATAATATAAACCCCACTGAGTGATTAGAAACATTTAGTGGCTCACGTGTATTTGTGATATATACTTAATATATATATATATATATATATATATATATATATATATATATATATATATATATATAATCTAATTTTATTTACTTCACTCCAACACCAAACACTGCCAATGAAATTAATATACACACACACACAATATAATTGTTCGTATATACGTAGCCTATATATTTTGTTTGTATTACAGTGACCTAAACGTTTGTGTTTGCTCTATATAACAATTAGTGTTCTGTATAGATGTTTTCATATGCGGTATACACATATAATTAGTGTTCTGTATAGATGTTTTCATATGCGGTATACACATATAATTTTATCATAATTTATCGGATAATTATAATGTACTGATATACTATATCAATTTTCAGGGGAAGCATCCACCTACAACCCCCACCGAGGTAAGTGTACCAACCTATTTGTGTCGGTTTACTTTATTGATTTATACTCTCAGATTAACACCTTCAGTATTGTTGTACGCCTTTGTAATAGTCTTTTGGTTATCATAGACGATCATACTTGGCTTAGAAAGGATCTGTAACAAGCAACGGGGAAAACTGAGTCTCATTTACCCTATTCATTCCCACAGATATTCTCTCCTGTCTACTAATAGCCAGAATACAATGAACTAATGCGTCCTGGTTTACTGAGGGGTTAATCCTTTTAGCATATCATGACATTTTCTTTCACTTTATGTAGGCTGTAAATAGACGATAATATAAAGCTTAGAAAAGGTCTGTGGGGGTCTAATGGATACTTGAAAAGGTCTGTGGGGGTCTAATGGATACTTGAAATTGATACCATCCCTTGATTGATGTTGGTCCTTCCTATGCTGCGCACATTTTGTTGACGTTACCAGACCAGATGGCTGGAGTAAAGTAGGAAAGAAGAGCAATTGGACAGAGGAAGAACAAGCTGAGAAGTGAGAAGTACAGTAGAAGACTGAAAGTTCTTGGGCTCAACCAAGTTGCTTCATTGTAGTATGAATGTAAGCAAAAATATAGGCTACTCATGTCACTGAATGGGTTAACCTTTTGTTGTTATGAAGCTTACATATCCCAACGATTCATATTTGTATATATGTCCAGCAGTAGTATTTGTATATATGTCCAGCAGTAGTATTTGTATATATGTCCAGCAGTAGTATTTGTATATATGTCCAGCAGTAGTATTTGTATATATGTCCAGCAGTAGTATTTGTATATATGTCCAGCAGTAGTATTTGTATATATGTCCAGCAGTAGTATTTGTATATATGTCCAGCAGTAGTATTTGTATATATGTCCAGCAGTAGTATTTGTATATATGTCCAGCAGTAGTATTTGTATATATGTCCAGCAGTAGTATTTGTATATATGTCCAGCAGTAGTATTTGTATATATGTCCAGCAGTAGTATTTGTATATATGTCCAGCAGTAGTATTTGTATATATGTCCAGCAGTAGTATTTGTATATATGTCCAGCAGTAGTATTTGTATATATGTCCAGCAGTAGTATTTGTATATATGTCCAGCAGTAGTATTTGTATATATGTCCAGCAGTAGTATTTGTATATATGTCCAGCAGTAGTATTTGTATATATGTCCAGCAGTAGTATTTGTATATATGTCCAGCAGTAGTATTTGTATATATGTCCAGCAGTAGTATTTGTATATATGTCCAGCAGTAGTATTTGTATATATATGTCCAGCAGTAGTATTTGTATATGTCCAGCAGTAGTATTTGTATATATGTCCAGCAGTAGTATTTGTATATATGTCCAGCAGTAGTATTGTATATATGTCCAGCAGTAGTATTTGTATATATGTCCAGCAGTAGTATTTGTATATATGTCCAGCAGTAGTATTTGTATATATGTCCAGCAGTAGTATTTGTATATATGTCCAGCAGTAGTATTTGTATATATGGCCAGCAGTAGTATTTGTATATTACGTGTATCTGGATAGTTGTCAGCGTATATGGGTACGTTGGTTAGTGGCAAATCTTAGTTCATAGTTGTTTATTATCTCTGCTGTGTAGATGGGGGATGTCATATATTTTGTTCCCCTGAGGGTCTATTGTGTAGTTTGTTGTATCATGTCCAGCATCATTCGTATTTTTTTCCAGAACGTTTCTGGGTCAGTATGAGTTGGCTGTTTCTGTTAACTGTTGTCTCCACATTTCGTAGTATTTGTATATATTTGTCTTGAGGCTGTCTTGCATCTGTTTGTATTGTCTGTAGTGGTTATATGTCCATCCATGATTGTGTGCATGTCGTCTAATTTGTTGTATTGGTTCAGTATCATTATAAGTCCCAGGAGGGGCAGGTATTATTGGTATAGACTGTGGCTATTATTGGGCCAGCAGTCATTATTTCTATACTAGGAGGTCAATATAAAATCATCATGTATTTATGTGTGATAGTTTCTAGTATATATGTAGTATTTCCATCATACTCACTAATTATTTCCCTATTTATCTAACTTTCTATACTGTATGTAAGCCTATGTATGCAGATGCAGAAATTACCGGTTCAGATGATCGTAAAATAGGTATATTTGCGAGATTTTCTTTATTTTGCCAACCATCAGTTGCTTACACGTATAGCATTCTTTGATCTATCAAATTGCGCTAATTTGTCATATTTATATGAACCAGTTCTTATTCCTTCCACTGTAATTTGTTTTCAATTTGTGCTATATTGCAATGAGTACTTCAGGTATCTCACCTCTATAATTGAATATTAATGGGTAACTAATGTATAATAAGATTTTGTTTTGTTTAGAAAATGTCTTACTATTATAAAAAGTGACATAAATGTCATTATTCCAAACATATATACTCGCACTCAATAATTTGTTGATATCAAATATTTAAGTTATCCCACCATGTTTGCTATGGGGAAACCTGTTTTCATAATACTTTGTTACATTAAAATGTGAAGCGGCACGAATATTCCCATTAATCCATTCAATTCATGCATGTGGCGAACGTCAATCGATTGGTTACCAATTTTCGCTGTAAACATTACAAGTGTGTCTAACCAAGCTCAATGAATCAAATGGGCTAACTGTGGCCACAATAACGACTAGACCAGTCCAGTAGGCTCACCAGGCTTGTCTCCATTTACAATCATTCCCATACAACTTCCCTTCCAACATGATTTATCAACTTGCTCCAGTAATGAGTTGTTTGATCTTCCCCCAAGCCTCCTCGACTCATGGATAACGCTAACCAGCAAACCAGGAGTGTAAGGCATCTATCTATCTATTTAAGTTGTAAAGTATGTTTATGTTGGTCTGTGACCGGCTAGCCACTAAATCCTTGGGGCTACGGAGACACAACTTGGCTGAGGTACCCAAGGTGTTCCAAAATAGGGTTTTAGCAAAAATAATTGAAAGAGAGAAGAAGAAAAATACGATATGGGTTAATGTGTGTGATCCCCATTGAGTTTATTATCATAATAAAGCCCTCTCAAAACTCGGAACTCCTGTCTAACACACGCAGGGGGCAGGTAACTTGGTGAATATGATCATATAGCTGGATGTTCATAGGCCATGCGATAAATATTCTACATCACCTTAAAATTTCTTATACATTTGGATTAGTAATAGACTGAATATATTGGTCATCTAAAACATCCATATTAAACTACGATATTGCCACCCTATTACGACTTCGAATCAAAATTGTTATACTGCAAAACCCATTAATCGAAACTAAACACCATGAATTTCCTACAGGAGCTGAAAGAGGGAGTGCTAAGTGGAGATTGCCAGCGAGTAAAAACAGCCCTGGACAAAGGTGCCAACACCAAGATCGCTGTGTCCACAACTCGTAATGACACCTGGTGCCTGATCTGTCTCGCTGCCGAGTTGGGGCACAGTGAAGTCATCTACCACCTCTTGGTTGCCGGGATGGATGTGGATGGTTCAGGCACGGCTCCTGAGACTCCCCTGATGTTAGCGGCCAGGGGAGGGCATATACTGGCAGTGAAACAACTCTTGATGGCTGATGCCAACCCTCATGCTAGGGATGCTAAA
The DNA here is from genome assembly GCA_032716605.1 of Paralithodes platypus. Lineage (NCBI taxonomy): Eukaryota > Metazoa > Arthropoda > Malacostraca > Decapoda > Lithodidae > Paralithodes > Paralithodes platypus. The sequence goes on from CM064506.1 coordinate 37,344,768, forward strand.
GGTTGGGTCCATATCTGTTCTCCCATACCAGTTCAGCATATTTTGAAATTGAAATACATGTTATTTTTCTTCTATATTCTATTCTAATACAGAGGAAGACAAGCAAGAACTCCCTGCCTAGGCAAACTCTTTTGTCTCTGTTTTTCTTTTAACATCTTCCCTTTTTGCTGAAAGAGTGCTCTTATTCAACCAGTCCCAAAGCAGGGTGACTGCTCTCAACTCTCCAACTATCACCCAATTGCTCTCATTTCTTGCATTTATAAGGTTTTTAAATATATTTTTAATTCAAATTTCTTAAGCATTAAATTTGTCTTCCCATAAGCTTCTTTCATATCGCCAGTTTGACTTCCTTAGAGGAGGTTCTACTGATGATGTCCTTTCTTACCTTACTAACTCTTGGTTATCCTCCTTTTGGGACTTCAGTGAGACCATTTCTATTGCGCTAGACATCGATAGCCTTCGATAGAGTTTGGCACAAATCCCATATTTACAAATTACCCTCCTGGGTTTCTATCCCTCTATCTGTGCTTTCATCTCTAATTTCCTATCTGGCCGTTCCATAGCTGCGGTTGTGGACAGCCATTCCTCACTTCCTCGACCAATCAACTCCAGTGTTCCTCAGGTCCTATCTCCAGTTCTATTTTGAATATTCATTAATGATTTTCTCAACTGTACCTCTAGTCCTATCCACTCATATGCTGATGACTCTACCTTACCCTATTTAACTAGTTTTCTACAACATCGCACTATATGATCACTCCAAAACTCACATGATGAGGCCATACCATAGCTATCTTCTGATCTATCAGCAATATCGGATTGTGGCGGAGAAAATGTCTTCATCTGTATACCTGTCACAATCTTCCACATGACTATCCCATACTCTTCAACAACACAAATCAACTCTTTGTTTTCTCGCAATATTCTTGCTGTCTGGTTTTCTTCTGATATTTCTTGGAAAGACCATATCACCACTCTTTCTTAAAACATCTTCCCATAAGTTAGGTGTGCTCAACCAATTCCGTGGAATCTTTACCCCCGCACAGCTTCTTCCTCCGTACAGGAGCTCAGTGCGCCTATGTATTGAGTACTGTTCGCATGTGTGGGGTGATTCCACCCATACTGCTTTTCTCGAAACGGTCAAGTCAAAATCATTTTGTCTAATCAACTCACCTCCTCTTTTTAGTTCCCTACAAGCTCTCACTACATGCTGCAATGTTGCATCTGTCTCACTCTTCTTCCACAATTACAATAATCAATGTTCTTCAGAGGTCTTTCAGTGTATACTTCCTCCCTTGCAGAGAGTGCGTGGCACCTGCCTTTCTTTCAACACATTCCAACCCCTATCCTGTTCAACTCTCTAACCCAAGAGTGAACTGATATCACAGTCTTTCTTCTACTCAACAAAAAAACAATGAAAATCTCTCCCTCAATTTATCTTTCTCTCATTCTATGAGTTAAACTGCTTCAAGCTCCATATGTCCAGACACTTTTACTCTAACGTACCTTTAATTTTGCTCTCTATCACTCTTTCAACTTTGGGGGCATACATGTTACAGGCAACATTGCCTTTTGTCTCCTTCATAAACATAGGAAAACAAATAAAAAACAGATCTAATGGTCCTTACTATATATATACCGGTATATATATACAGTATATATATATATATATTTATAAATATATAAAAGATTGCCACAGCAATTAACTGGAAGGCTTCAACTTCAGAAAAAAATGTGGACCAGAAAGCAACATGATTAAGATACCTGTTATGCCACGTTATAATAAAACGTGATATAATTTGATTGGGGTTTCCACCTTAGGAAATAGCGTCAATCAACAACTTGGATTCCTCTCCGCTGGGAAGTTACTAATAGCCTTGGCTTAACCCATAACTGTCGGGGCGCAACATAAGTCGAGTATAATAAATCTGGACTATCTGGCGGCGCTCGGCATAGGTCGTGTGGCAATTTCAGCACGTAATGTTGCTGAGAGAGAGAGACAAGTGGTGGCAGGAGAGTAGCGAGCGTATGACTGTTCCAGACCACCGCGGCGAACCTACTGACACGAATCCCACCTCCTCCCTCCCTCTCTCACTCGCTATATACGGAATTGTATGGGGAAAGTGCCGAATTACATGCTTTTTGCACTCGCGTTGCACGGTTGTTGCAAGAAAATTAGCCATCATAAAAGGATCGTTATGGTGTCATTGGAAAGCTCTGTTTATGCCCTTTCAGGGATAGATACTTGTGTTACACTCTGGGTCTTATTTAGGCATGAAAATGATCACGTAAACAGCCCTATTTTGGGTAAAAACACCCCGCTGGGCGGTACATATAAATAAACCGCCTAGGCCGCTCGTAAGGTGTTAATAATCACACTTCAATAATAAACAATGGACACAAAAGACATGGTAAAGGTTCACAAATTTTATTCCTTAACAGCTAGGGTACATATTCATAATTATTAGAATGCAGGATGATAAATCAATAACATATACATATGGTTATAGTTACTTATGAAACATACCTGTATAAGATAAAACAATGTTTCTAAATGCACATGTAGAAAATAACTATGTTACTAAAAGAACGTAAGTAATAATAATGCTATCAAATGCACATATACGAATATACAAATAATAATTCACAGAGATGTTGTCTCAATCACAATAAGTAGTGTCCTGAAGGTAAATAATGAAAAGCTCTAAATATGGCTTCGCTCAAGCTAAATAATAGTTACTGCGCCTAGCATACAAGCGGTACTGAAGGTATGTAAATTAAGACACTACTTTACTTCGAAACGAATAATAAGTTATAAAAACTTAAACAGGAGAATAAACGCAAATAACTCAAAGAGTAATAACTATGAATATAAATTCATAAATAGGTTAGATTTGGATAAAAGTCATGTATGTGTGACTGAGATTCGAAACGAACAATAAGTTAATGCAACTTGAATAAACAGAGAGTTAAGATAACTCAAATAATACACAAATGAATAATAATTCAATTAGCGTGATAATCAATAGTAGTCATAAATAAACGACTGATTAAGTAAGACACTGTAAATAAACTTATCTATGATATATGCACCCAGATAATGAATTAGCATATAAACTAGGTCTGAGTAAGTATTCACGGAAATTTATGTGTAAGTGTGTTGTATTTATTCCCGGATGAACATATGTATATTTCCCATGGAGAATACAGGAGACTGTATTCGAGAAGTATATATACATAATTAACCCCACGATAGATGTGTATTTGGTCTCCCTTATCAGAGCAACGAATAAAGAATAAAAAGGAAGAATGGACAAACTTCGATATTTACGTTAATTATGATTCTCAACATACTCAGTTAACCCTTGTTAAAATCATCGTTACCATTACGAAATAAGAGAACACTTAAAGAATTTAGGGAGAATAGAAGCACTGGTAGAGAGTCTAGCAAGCACGTTGTCACTGGAACAGTTGTCCCCTGGTTGTCTATATGGGCTTGGTGAGTTTCACGCACTCGTAGTAAAGCCACAGCTTGTCTTCTTCTCTCTTCTCTCCACACAAGGTTATTTCACTTTAGCTAACAAAAGGATTAAAGTAGAGGAAAAGGGGTGATCACTTCTACTTTAATTATCTAGGGTTATTTCCGGTGGTATTGGTATTCCTAATGGAAGTCCCTCACTAGCGGATGTATTGCCCTGATTTCCCTTTCGACCTAGGGATCCCAGTGTTGCTAAACTTTCCTCTGGGTCGGACAGGTATTAACACTTTTTGGGTCGGCGTCAAGGGGCTTAGCTCTCGAGGTAGTAGGGGCGTGTGGGAAAGCTTTATTTTAACCCTCGTCTAGCGGGGAGTTTTGGGCCATTTTGGGCATATTCAGGCCCTCCTGAATGATGAATCAAGAGTCTGCATGAAAAGATATGTATTCAGCAAAAAACTAGGCACTAAAAGCTTCAAAATGAGACCAGAACGAGCTACGTAGCACTCGTAGTTCTCAGGCAGTGGTACCACCAACATTTAGCGTATAGTGGCATATTTTTTCCAGCTACGCTCACTACTGGCTACACTGCCGGCCTCTCGAGAACACAGGGAGGGTGAGTCAGTGGGCGGCGGTAGGCCCTGGGAGTCGGACGTGTGGCCCGCTGCGCTCCCGGCCATTTGCACTTGATTTTAACCCTTTAAAAGCCTTAATAATGCTCCTAACTTGCTGCAAATTGGCACCCGGCTATAGCTGGGTGCCGCTCTTTAAGGGTTAATTATAGGGGAGGGGGGAAGTTGTACTAAAATTATTTAGGGGGTGGTTATTACATGGGGAGGAGGTTTGGGAATTGTTGGTCATTCGGCTATCCCTGTGTATGACCTGGTGATGAATTAGAAGGGAATTGTGAGGTTGGGGAATCAAGGGAATTAGGGTTTTCCGCATTATTAATATTGAGGGAAGGACTGGATATGGAAATGGCTTGTTGGATAGCATGGCTAGTCTGGGTGGGAAAATTTGTTTGATATTTGATGGGGGTATTGGGGTTTTTGATGGGAAATTTGCATAAAAAAGGTTTGGTAATTTATTATCACTGGGGGCGTTCCTGGGGGCGTGGTTTGGTCTTTCTTTCTTTCTTGTTGACGGTGGTGGTGTTTTCGTTCGTCTTGCGGGGTACCAATACAGCTTGATGTATTTTTCTCCCCTGGCATCTCAATACCGACCAGACTCTAATTGTTCTTGGCCGTGTAAACTTATCTGTACTTATCGTAAGTAATAAATTCTATGAATTTATAAAGCATTAAATCTATCTATCTATCTATTGCATTAAAGAATGTACCATAACTCAACTTTATATTACAGCCAAATTGCTTGTTGCAGGAAGGGTTGCATTGCATTATGCAGCTTGGGAGGGCCACAATTCCTGCGTCACAGAACTTCTCATCAGAACTAACAGATTACACAAAGACATGGATGGACTAACAGCAGCACATTGTGCCAGTCATGGAAATCATATATATATTCTGAAAATCCTTAAAGCAGCTGAATTTGACCTGGAGGCTGGAGACAACGACGGTGACACAGCCCTCCATATAGCTGCTTATAATGGCAGTCTGAAGGCAGCCCAGTTTCTACTAGATGCTGGTTTGAGCCCGACCCTCAAGAACCATAGTGGCCTAACACCAACACAACTGGCACTGTCTAAGAGTCACACAGAGGTGGTGGAGTGGCTCAGTCACTGTACATCCATGCCGCAATACACTACTCAACAACAGGACCTACAAAACAATGGAATTCCGGTAAGAAGATATATATATTTTAATTGCATACAAATATGATAAGTATCATAAAATTAATATATTCATGAATTATCGTAAGAATCTTTGCTTCCAAGTACAACTGGTATAGTAACTAACTCACAACCATGACAGTTGGAACCCACTGCTCAGAAACACTATAACCAAACACTTTGGATTTACTAACTATTCACCCAAAAGTAACTTGGAGGGGACAATATCATGGACGAATAAACCGTTAGTATCCCCGCTCGTTACGGTCACTTTTAATTAATTGACCAAATTAGGTTTGATCATTTTACTTTATTCAGTGACACACTTTTTTCATATATTAATGCCAGACAGGATAATTGTAGAAGTAAAACCAAAATTATATTATTCAATTTTTCGAGAGTAAATTTAACAATTTGTTTTTACTTTACAGCTAGTGGGATAAGTGCTACATAGGTTGAACCTCTTAAACACGTATACAGGAATCTGTGCAGCTACTACTGTGGTGCTACTACTACTGTTGTTGTCAAATGAATTTCCCTTGTAATCTAACCATGTGACAGTGATTGCCAGCCTCTGAAGCACTAGTAACCAGAGACATGTTACTGATAAATTATTTAAAACCAACACTGCATGTCTGATTACATTGGTTACTATTTACAATCACAAATATTAATTCTGATGCATAAACATTTTGCACAGGACTTCACTTAAAGATGTGGTAAGATGTCAGAAGAACCACTAGGCAATTATTTTCCATCAAATGCTCACATAATCACGGAATTCCGATGAAACATTTATTTAAAGATAAGTCTGGACAAATATATGTTTTGAAAATATTAGGTACAAAAGTATGAAATAAGACAATTCCAAATTAATACAGGTTTTAATGTTCGCTGTTTGAAGTGTTTGTAGGAAGTTATTCTACTAAGGGTCAGTATGTACTTATTGTTAAAGGGTCTTTGTAAGGCCGGGTGATGTTATATGGCAACACTAGGGTTAATGGGCATCATCCCAGGTGTTGCCATATGGCGACAGCATGTTTTGCGCCAAACAATCACATTTTACATGGTGCAATCTCGGCCCTATCAGCCTTATGATGAACTTTAAAGTCCATCCCTAGACCCTCTGTCACTCCCCTAGCCTCTCCCTACTCCCCCCACTGAATCCACCCCCTCCCCCACCCCCACAAGCACTGCCAACCATCTCCCCTCGCACCTCTCTTGTGATTACATCATCGTTCCCGAGAGGCTCAGGAAGGCAGTGTAAGTTATACTGGCTGTGAGGGTGGAGGTGCACGACTCACCATTCTCTCTGTGCTCATGTGATAGATATACACACACACGCACTTACTGTACAAACTTCTTCAGACATTCATACCAGATATCATAAAGAATTTCATCCAGCCAGTGAATCCCCAAACATCAGCTATGACACAAACTCAAACATCACAGAGTACAAGCCTTAAGCCTAGTTCACACATTCAGAAATGTGAGACCGAGTTTCCATGAGCCCACAGTCTCGGAAACTCGCGTAATGACTCTTGGAAGATCGCATCCACCCATGGGCACTCTGGGTCACTCCATGATACTCCTGGGAACTCCAGGAGTGTGAGGCCGAGTTTCCAAGAGTCCACAGTCACGGAAACTCGCGTAATGACTCTTGGAAGATCGCATGCACCCATGGGCACTCTGGGTCACTCCTTGATACTCCTGGGAACTCCTCTCGGGCAGCCCAAGTTTCAAACATGTTTGAAATTTGGGCTGCTTGTACTGCATCCTGTACTGTACAATGTATCTATGCTACTGTATATAATTATGTATGTGTGTATTCAATGTTGTAGATCTACAATGGCAGTATAATAGTATGTCCATGCCTAATACCAGAGTACCATTTTAATTCTCAGCCACAGTGCAAACTTTATTTCAATGTCTATGTATCGTAAAACCTGTGTACAGTATGTCCGATGTCTGGCAGGTACTCTACAGTCATGAGCAAGATAAAGTTGTACTTATTAGATTCTATAAACTGTTAAAGCCACGCTTTGAATCATCTAGGCATTAATAAAGCATTATATTGTCTCGTTTCCGTTTGATACTGATTCAAATAGGTGCCTAACAATTCATGTTCTTAACTGGGTTTTTTGCCATTAGTGTCTATAACTTTCTAATATCAAGTTTGCGTGTTCAGTACCTATTATAATTATATCTCAAGAAGTAAGAAGTGGCGTTATAATGATACTATTGTGGTTAACATTAGGCGATTTTAACCCAGCTTAAAAATGATACCCAAGAAGGTGTAACAAGTGTCAATTAGCAGTTTCAGTCTCAGCCATCGACATAAAAAATAATAATAATAATAATAATAATAAAATATGTAATATCAGCCAGCCTATAGCTATTTTTTACCTGCCGATTATGCGCTTGGACAAAAACCAATTTCCTTAGAGCCGGTTGGCTGTTGGTACTAGGTAATAATGTTTTGTGTATGTTTTTGCAATGAGAGATATTACTCGGACACAGTGCCATCAGCTAGTCAGGTCTAAGTAGAGTTATGTAGCTCAATGTAACCAAGTGCAAATCACCTGGTTAAAAAGGAAAATGGACGAATTCGTCATGGGATACTGAGAGGGTTAACATAATATGAACTTTTTATTCCTAATAGTTTTACACATTTACTATACCTGTTTTTGTTATTACAACAATGGTGTTAAACACATTTCTGCCGTTATTATTCTGCATATAAATAATATTATTTCTGCGCATTATATTGTTATACCAGGTTTTTACTGGGGTTGTATTGAGTTTATAGAAAGGTTCTTACTCGACTGGAGAAGATGAGAACACACAAGAACACAAGCACGAAGGTAATAGAGGATAATATAACACAGAGTACAAACATAGGTTATTCTTATTCACACAAAATCATATGGGTAGAGGTGCAATGTAACATAAGACAGGGATAGGTTCTAAATAGCAGGATCGAGGATCCTCTAGGCATCTCAAGGGGAAGATATTGGCAGGTTCTGACGATCTCTAAAGACGTTGTTGCCTGGTATTCCCTATGACGTCCTGGTTCGTGGGGGTGGTCATGTCGTGTGACGGTGACAGAAGGTAGGGGAAGACTTCCTTGTAGATCCTCTGAAGACTGTAGAGGTGAGGGTCTTACATGAAAACGAGCCGTTACACCAGTGTTTACGCTCTCATATCATGGGATTAAAGTAAGGAGCCGTTTCACCAGTGTTTTACGCTCTCTCTTACAATCCAGACCTAGATTTCTGTGTGAGTCTCTAGAGGAACTTATATGATGGAATCTTGGGATAGTTACGAGTACGAGCCGTTACACCAGTGTCTTACGCTCTCGTATCGTAAGGACTAAGTAGGGAGTTATTAAACCAGCGTCTTACATGCTCCACTCCGAGTCCTGACTGAGAAGGAAGCCGTTACACCAGTATCTTACGCTCTTCCAACCAGCCTTCCTATGTTTGTAGGTTTACTAGAACTAGAGAGCTTGTCAGTACTGCATACTCTAATTATAGTAAATCATGTACCAAGGCAATGTAAAGATGTTGGGTGGTCACCAGTGTGGTCAAACAAGAGTACAAGCAAAGCCAAGGTACCGTCAAGAAATGCGTCGAATAGTTCCACCAGTGTCTTACTCCCACAAGGAAATTTCTCGGTTATAATCCAAAGTCTTCCAGATATCTGGTCAGCCAGTGCGATCTAGAGTATCTTTTCAACTATACTGCTTATGGATTTGGCTGGAGAGGTCTTACAAGTTCCGTCGTTCCTTCCGGCTGAGCATCTCGGGTCAAGAAGGGCGGTTGTGCTTAGAGGAAGGTCTCTGTCGATGGTGGCAGCCCTTCTCAGAATTCGCGCCACAGCGATGGTGCATCTCCGGGCACGGTGGGCGCGTGGTGGTTTGAGTTTTATGGAAGATTTATCTTCCCTCACGTTGGTAGTGGACTTCTCTGGTTTCCCTGGTGGTGTTGGTTGTCAAGCTCACGGTTATGTCCTTTCCTGGGGTCAGGGAAAGTGGCGAGGTGATGGTGGCGACCCGGGCCTGATGTGGTGAGGCTCTTATGTCCTTTTGCCTTGGTGGGGTGGTGACAAGAGTTGTTTTGATGCTGATGCTTCCATCCTGTTGTGCTTTTGTCCTCCATCTCACTCTCCTCTCAGGGGTAGTAGCCACGACCTCATGGCTGGATTGCGAAGCACCCTGGCGGGTAAACGTGTGGCGTCCTTCCAGATACGCCCACCAAGCTTGGGGGCAGGCGTCTGCAATTCAAGAGGTGTTGGCGTATACGGTGAGGTAAGAGGTGATGTGGGAATACTCTAGGCTAGTTTCGAGCTCGTCCCGATACATAATGGTGAACATTGAGCCGGTTTCCTCTCCCCATTTCAGCTTCTTGATGTAGGGATGTCCAGGGTTGGTGCCGGATTTGGAGGTAGGTAGTGGAGCCTTTATAATGGTTGGGGAATGGCGAGTTATGCCAGTTGCACTCGCTGTTCTGAGTGCTGGTGCTCATAGGAGTGCAGAAGGTGATTTTAAAGTATGAGCAAGTAGAGGAGAAGGTGGAAAGCTTGAAGATGGTGTAGAAGTTGGGGAAAAACGAGTGGGGGGTTTTGAAAGGCGGCCCGATCCAGTACGAACAGGTGAGGGGTGAAAGGAAGAAGAGGGTGAAGCAGGTGTGGAAGGAATTCGAGGTGGCAAGGTAGGGGGTAGGGGGGGGTCTAGGGTTGGGAGTGTAGGGAGGTGGGGTTGTAGAGGGAGAGAGAGAATGGGTCGGAGATGGATGATTTTGGCGGGTTGGGAGACATGCTAGATGGATAGAGGCGGAGTTGTGGGGCTAAGCGATGGGATAGCAAAGGGTGGGGAAGAAGGGGAGAAGAGGTAGAGGGTGTGGAAGAAGAAGGTGCGGGGAAGCATGAATTTGCCTGCGAGTGGGAGAAGGGGTGGTAGGTGGGGATTGTGAGGTGCGACGAGGTGGGCGTGAAGGTTCTGACGAAGTGGCTGGCGAGGGTGATGAGGTAGATGAGGGGGGCATGAGGGCGTTTTGATCTAGCGGGTGGGGTGTTCAAAGGGCGTCGGCTTAGGGCTCGACGGGTGAGTTGAGAGTGAGGGCGAAAAGAATATTATGGCAAGTGGGAGCTGAAGAATGTGGAAAGCGTATAGGAAGAGAGTGAGTGGAGGGGTGTTAATGAGGTTGAATGGAAGGCGGGTTGAGTTGAAGGGGGTATAAATGAGGGTGATAGGGTGGTGAAGGAGGGGTCTAGAAGGCTGAGATGATGAAGGAGAAGGTGAGGGGATATGGAATTCACGGCGAGGGCGTTGGCGAGGTAAGTCGAGTTGAGGTGTGGTGGTTGTTGTAGGCGTCTCAGGGGGCGTGACCTTGTCCCCGTCCTTAGTCAGAGAACAGTGAATTATCACGTGACGATTCCGGTAAACCCGGGATTTGCCATGATAATTCACTATAATCTGATACGGGTTGGGGACCTTGGTGACTTTGTAAGGTCCAACGTATCTGGGGCCCAGCTTGCTGGAGATGGGTAGTTTCTCCACCATAACTTTGTCATCCACGGCGTAAGGGCTCTGGGGGGGTGTGGCGTCTTGAGCTACGTCCTGGCAAACTTGGGCATTGTGGAGGACGTTTTACAGGTGTTGTGGAGGGTCGGTGGAGATGGTGTTTATTTTAGTCAGCCATGATGTTAGTAGAGTGGGGGCGTCGTTTTCTTTGGACTGGTATGGTCGCATTTTCTGTGATGTAGTTGGTTGGGTTTCTATGCTGATGGAGGCAGGTGTGTGTGGTCTCAGTGGTTTGGCACAGGTGGTGGTTGTCTTGGTAGGTGGGCGGTGGCTCAGCATCGTGAAGGCGGTAGTGGGGGGACTTTCCTGTCAGCATTTGAGCTCAGTGTGTCTTTTGAGTATGTCCACTAAGCCTTGTTCCTTGGGGTGTTTTTAGGAGTTACAGGGAGCTGGAATTTGTTTTGTTTTGAAAATGTGAGGCATCGTTGACCACAATCTAATTTTGCTTACAGGTGCTGCAACACGTCCAACCCCATATGTAGCAGTCATACTGCGTGTATTCCGAGTAGAATACTATAAAGAGGTGATGGAAGGAGGCTTCTGGGTCTGGAGTGGTGATGCGCAAGGGCGTGGTCTCTTTCCTGGTGGGCAGGGGTGTGTCGCCGGCACTGATGAGATTAGTGGTGGTAGCGTTCAACATTCCAAATCTGCAGCGGTGTTGGTCATAAAAACGGTTGAACAGGCAGGATCTAGCAGCTCCAGTATCTATCAGGAGACGTACTGGTACCCCTTCAAGTTTTGCCAGGTGCTAGATGGGAGATGGTTTGATTAGCGTGGAATCACCCGTCAGAGCCATGATGGGCGGGGGAGGCTTTAAAAAACCTGAGGGAGATCTTCTTCCTCTTCCTGGTCTTCCAGATTCTCCTCAATGTCCTGGATTGAGGTGGGGGCTTCCTGGGATTATTCTTCCTCTGGATCGTTGTCCAGCATCTGAGGTTCTTCATCTGCGACAAGTACTCTGTAAGCCTGCCGTTGTTGCTGCTTTGCACAATCCCTTATGTAGTGTAAGGGGAAGGTGGTGTTGCAAGCACTGAAGTCAAACGGGTTGGTCAGTATCAATGGCCCGTTCCAGAATCTGTGTGTGGTGGTGTTTATGGATTGGCTTCGATTGATGGTGTTAGTGGGCGTAGGAACCCTGTTCAGGGTGTGGCTTGGTGGATACATACATACATACATAAAATTTTAAGACTGAGTGTTCCACACATAAGTGCAGTTTCAGTCTCTTGTCCTAATGGCGGCATTCCAGGCAACCCTGTTAAGGGCTGCTTCACTTGTCAAGTTCTTGGATTTGAGATCGGCGCGTATAGTCCGATCCCAGGTCTTCCTCGGTCCACCCCTTGTTGCAGCTCCCTCCACAATCACAGACCTGCATTTTTTCACCCAATTTTGTTCATCCATTCTCTCCACATGTCCATACCATCCCAGTCTACTTGTACGCATCACCTCGCTAATACTCTTTATACCTAAACGTCTCCTCAGCTCAACATTTGTTATTCTATCCTGTAGCCTGGCCCCACACATCCATCTCACCATTCTCATCTCATTACGCTCCATTCTGTTGACATCCTCTACTTTAACGGCCCATGTTTCTGAGGCATACGTCATTGCACTTCTAACACATGAGGCATACACCTTTCCCTTCAGGGGGAGAGGCATTCTTTTCATGGTCAGGATTGGCATCAATTCTCTGAACTTCCCCCAGCCACACCTAATTCTAGCAACAGTGGCAGCCTCGGCCCCACCACCGGCAGAGATGGTATCTCCTAGGTAACAAAACTTGTTCACCAGCTCCAAAGACTCATTTCCAAAATTCACAGCCACAGGATCATCACTTAACACAAGCTCGCCTTTGCACACTACGCACTCAAATTTCTCTATTTCTGACTTATCCTTCGGCAGGGGCCCCTTTATTCTACTACAGCGCTTACTCCCATGGTGTACCCAACATCGACAGATGCTACATTGAATTGAGTTAACGCCCACTCCCTTTCCACACACTGCACATGGGTATGCACCGCTCTTTTCCACATTGCCTCGTCTCAAACTACAATGCATAACCTTGGTTTTGTTAATATTGACTCTTAAACCCTTGCTCGCCATGCCCTCTCTCCACTCTCTGAATTTGGCTTCAGCATCCTGCATACTGTCAGCTATTAGGACTAAATCGTCTGCATAAAACAGTTCCAACGGGAGTCCGCCTCTAAAAATTCTAGACAGCGCCTCCAAGACCATAATAAAGAGGAGGGGGCTTAACACTGAACCCTGATGGACTCCAACACGGACTGCGAACTCATCACTCAGTACACCCTTCACCCTCACCGAACTTCGCGAATCCTCATACATCTTCATTATCACACGCACCAGCCACTCTTCCACACCAAGTTTCCAAGTTTTGGATACGCCCTGTTATAGGAGTGTGGGCGGTTCTGGGGTGGTGGTTGTCTTGACCCTTAGGTGTGTGAGGGTCCTGGCCTTCTTCCTCCATGAGGGTGGGTGGGGAACCCTTTTATAGCCCCCACTGTTGAGGTCATGGGTTTGATGGCCAGGAGCTTCCTGATGGTGATGATGTCTCGGTCGTAGCCTACTGGGTCATGGATGGTGAAGTGCTCTCTGATGAAGGTGGGGAGCACTCGCAGCAAGGTGTTAAAGATGTGCTGTTGCTGCTGCATGTTGGTTTGGACAGGGTATGCAGACCTGACATGTAGTGCCAGGAGTCCGAGGGTGGTGTCTAAATCTCCTTCATAGCATATGTCATCTATTTTGCTCAGAGCGACAGAGCCCCATGGGGGTTAAATGGCATCAATCACAATCTGCCGGAATTGTACCCAAGTGAGATCAGGGGTAATATGTTCAGCTACCAGGGACACGGCCTTTCCCAGGTGAGTTAGCAGAACAGCAATTATTTTCTCTGTCTGTTTGATACGCACTGGGTTGACCATATCCAAATATGTCCTGATGTTATACGTGTCTGACTCATATGTAGGTATGGGAATGTGAGAACAATTAGCCATGATGACTTATGGTAATGTAACGGTCGGTCCGTAGAACGTGGTACGGCATAAACACGACAAAAGGTACTACTGACCCTCGAAAACCCAGTACTGTACCGACCACTTTCCGCAAAACCGTTAATGGAGGGTATACTCAATTACTACCAGTCATGCACACCCTCACTGATATGATTTCTTCTTCATGCATAACAATGATTACAAGGAGGATACCCAAACACCTCATCACTTTTAAGATTAAAAAGGAACTAGATTATAAATAAAATGCTGGGTAAGAGATTAGAATTATTGAAGACAAACAGGTTACAAAATCTTCTACCTTATACCAGTAACCAGTTCCCACATAACCTAACCCCAGACCACCCGTAGCATCGGTACAGTGGTACATTATTATTGATCCTCGTTAAACATTTTGTTATCCAAACTTGTTAGAAGATTCGGCCAGATGGGCGGAAGGCATACAGCATATCTGGAGTCCATTTCCTCTTCAGTCGCTTTCCCTAGCCTTCTTTAGGCTCCAGGTGAATTTTGGTCTCCAACCGGGTTACCAGGTCACCGGGTCCCTGTAACATTATATATCCAAATATCTATGGTATCCTACATATTCAAATGGTCTAAGGTTGTACATATGGAATTACACAGAATATAAAAAAATAGAAACTACAATACAGTACAACATAAATCATAAAATCAAAGCAGCACATATAGAAACATGGGAAAAGAATAATCTTTGAACATAATCTGTTGGTATGGACGGTCTAGATTTCCATTTTATGAGGTAGGAATTGTCACTACAAACAAAAGTTTTAAGTACAAAAATGGCCTGAGTAGGTGAACTATTACTAATTAATACTGGCTCATTGAACACAACAATGGTGACACACAAGTAACATGGTACAACTATGATCAATTTGGAATTAGGCTAGGTTAGGCTAAGCTAGGTGAGAGGCAAGAAAAAGGGAGAGAATTAGGAGGGGTTAGGCTAGGATAATGAAATAGGATAGGTTAGGGTATGTTCAGGACAAGTGGAAAGGACGTTAAGGTGTGTTAGAGAAGAGGCAAGACAAAGGGGTATTAGGCTAGGTTAGAGTGAGTGAGTAGGAAATTTAGATAGGCTAGAATAGGTTGAGTAGGGAGAATAGGAGGGTCAAGAGGAAATAGGCTAGGTGGTAGGAAGCAAAGAGAGAATGGAAGGATAGGTAAGTTAAGGTAAGAACACAGGGAAGTAGCTGAGGTAGGCTAAACAACTTCTGTCTCCCAGGTCACTCTTACAAGCACGTTCTGGCAGGCCTCTAGGCGATTACCAATACTCCACAAAAGAATTGACCCGATCGTCCAGAAGTTGTTAAGCTACTAAAAGGATGAAACATATAAAATCTATTCCAAAAATGGTCTTCTACATGTAAAAAAACACAATAACTCCCGAAATATTAGGACAAGCTCACGTAAACGATGTGTCATTTTCGGACTTGGGTAAATTCGGCGATTTTCACATTAATAGCTCTAGATGTGGACTTTTACTTTTATACTGACTCTATTTATAGTTCCGTCTTTTTATATCTTATTAGTTAATTGGGGTTCCCGAATTAAAAGTGGAACGAGTTGTCTTAAAAGATGTTTACGAAGGTAGCCTGGCATTCCCCAGTCCGAGATGAGACAATCGTCGATGAGCGCCACACCCTTGTTACAACACCTTGCCACACCCTACAACACCCTTGTTGTAGGCCCGCTACAGCTCCAAGGTCGGAGGTCGGAGGTCACGGGGTCAAGAGGTCGTGCGTCCGCGGAAAATAGCTCGAAAATCCAGGATATAACTACAACTACGGAACATCTTGTTGAGTATAAAGTAGATTAGTTCCCCTAGATTGTGCTTTGAGGTAAAATAAGCCGCAGGTTGGCAATTTGGCAAAATGGCATCGAAACGAACTGGGACTGGGAGAGCGGTGAGAGGAGACACGCTGGTAGAATGTTCCAAGTGCATGACGTGGCATCCACATGTTTTAATGGGCGTAGAGGGTATGACACTGAGGCAGATCAATCAGAGGACTGTGCTGTGTAGGAAATGCATGGAGAGGGAAATAATGTAGTTGAATGGGGGCATGAAAGGTCTGATAGGAAAAAATGCAGAACTGAGTAGGAAACTGGATGAAAAAACACGCGTGTGTACATGCACACAAACGGCGGCGGCGGGGGTGGCAGTTCCAGCCCCAGAGAACCAGCAAGCCCAGCAACCAAGTGCAAGCACCTGCAGACCCAGACATACTACAGGGGAAAATAGGGAAGCTGCAGAAGAAAATGGTAGTGTAAGTGAAGATGAGAGAAACCGAATGGGAGCTAGCCCTATGGCCACCCCTATGAGGACGGACCCCACATACCAGGGCAGTGCACCTGGGGACATAACACCTAGACAAGAAGTAAATCGCAGGAGGACAGCAAGGGTAATAGTGGGGGACAGCATGATCGGTAAAGTAAGAAAGCAGGTGAGGATGGAGGCGGAAGGAAGCAAGAACATGTGCCTGAAAGGGAAAGGTATGAAGGATATAATGGAAGAGGCGAAGGAATGCGGGAAACAGCTACAGGAAGGAACCCTAATCATCCAGGGTGGTGGAAACGACCTCATGCAACAGGGAGCTGAGGACACCGTAAGAGAAGTGATTGAGGGAATCAGGATAATCAAGACACACAAAAAGAATCTGCGTGTAGGAGTTATCCGTATACTAAGACGACCCAGAGAGGACATAGCCTACGAATATACCAGAAGAAGAGTAAATAAGAAAATAGCAGAAAAGGTATACAAGATGAAAATGGAGTACATGAGGAATGAGGACATAGGAGTGAGCTTTACTAGATTTAGACCAGGAACTCACAGGCAATAGATTCGCAGGAGACCGAGTGCACCTAAACAACGAGGGGATAAGACTCCTCGGAAACAGTACCCTGGAATGGTTCCTGGCTAGCAAAATGTTACACAAGGGGCGCCTGGAAAAAAGGGCCTCCAGGGATGGGCAAGACTCGGACCATGAGGAAACCCGGGAGGGATCAGCAAACGGTAATGAGGAAACGAGGAGAGAACCAGGAACAGAGGAGACCGATATAATGGTAGAAGCCGAAGAAGCAGTACCTGGAGAGGGAGGGGAGGATGAGCTGACGCTCAGGGACGAAACCAGGGAAGAACCTGCCCCTAGGGAAGGCCAAGAGGAAACAATCCCCGGGAACGGGGTAACTAACCCAACCGAGGCCCCAGTCGCGAGAGAGGACGGAGAGACCCCAGCCGAGAGAGAGGACAGAGGGACTCCTGACTCCGGCAATGAGAGTGAGAACCCCCGGGAAATGTGAACCAGGATTCAGCAGGATAGGAACTGCATTAGATTAGGGTGCCTAAATGTGAATGGATGGGGAGTGGGAAAAATGGAAGACATGAGTGAAGTGCTGTATGAGGGGGGTATAGATGTGCTCGGTATAACAGAGACAAAGCTACGTGAAAGAGTGGAACTGTACACGGAGAACTACAGAATGACTGGGAAGGGGCGCAGTAAATGGAAGAAAAAGGGTGGAGATATAGGCCTAATAGTGAGAAAGAACATGGATATAGAGGTTGAAGAGTTAAAAGTCGGCGAATGCGAGATGAGTGAAGATATGATGGCAGCTTACCTGAACTACAAGGCAAAAGGAAAGACTGAAAGGATCCTACTGATTATATGCTACATGACAGTACAGGGACCGGATGCCAGACGTGATAATGAAAGGAAATATGACCTAATGAGGAGACTGGTAAACGAACATAGACGAGAACAGGTGATCGTAATGGGTGATATGAACGGACACATCGGAATCCTGGGTGAGGAAGTGAACACGAATGGACAACTGCTAAGGGATTTCACGGAGGAGCATGAACTGGAAATCTTAAATGAAACCATCGCAGAGGGACGAGTGACATGGGCCGGAATAGACAATGAATCTGCGATTGATTATATCTTGGTTAATGAGAATGCAAGGAAGAATGTGGAATACATGAGGATAGACGAAGAATGAGGAATGGATGTGACAAGTGACCACAATATGTTGTGGATACAGTATACCTGTGGGAGGGAGAGAAAGGAAGCTAGGAAACCAAAGGGTAAGAAATGGAAACTGAAACAAGCGGACTGGGTAAAATTCGGGGAAGAACTAGAAGGTGTGAACTGGAGGGATGCCGGAGGGGTAGACAGAATGAATGAAGAATTCACCAAGACAGTGAAAGAAGTAGCTGAAAGAAGAGTCGGGAGGAAAAAGAAAGGAAATAATAGGAGACTCCAGAGGAGATGGTGGAACCAAGACATCGAATCCGCCAGGAAAAAAAGAAAAGAGAGCAACCGAAGGTGTAGAAGACTGAGGAGGTCCATGGACAACGGTGAGAACGAACGGGTCGCATATGAGGAAGCATGGGAGGAATACAGGAAGCACAAAAGTATAACAGGAAGCTTAATAAGGAAAGCGAGAGTAAAAGCCGATAAGGATGTAGTAGATGAGCTGAAGGCAAGAGGCGGTGAGGTCAGCAGAGAATGGTATGACTTCTTAAGGGGAGAGCAAGAGAGTGAAAGAGTGAATGTGGAAGTGATAATGGTGAACGGAAGAGAGGTGCGAGGGAAACCGGAGAAAGCTAGGGCAGTAAAAGAATTCTGGGAAAACATAGGGGGTGCGAATGAGGTGGAGGATAGGGGCGAACCCAACCTGATAATAGGAAGAAAGATACCAGTAGATGAAAATATGGATTACGAGATCAGTAGGGAAGAGATAATGAAATGTGTCAAGAAACTGAAGACTGGTAAAGCCGCAGGAACGACGAGATCCCATATGAATTCTACAAAGAGGGTGGGAATGGAGTAATTGAAGGCATGTATGGGCTTTTTAAGAAAGTGTGGTCAGGAGAGAGGGTACCGTATAAATGGAACGAGAGCCGGGTGACCCTCCTGCACAAAGGGGGTCACAAGAGTAAGAAAGAGCTGAAAAACTACCGACCAATAACGCTAACGGACACAATTTCCAAGGTGTTCTGTGGGGTGCTGAATGAAAGGCTGAAAGGGATCTTTGAAAGGAACAGAGTGATGGGTGAAGAACAGAATGGGTTTCGAGTGGACAGAAGAGGGGAAGATAACATGTTCGTAGTGAGAGAAGTGATAGAAAATACGAAAAAGTCCGGACGGAAGGGATACTTCGCCTTCCTAGACATAGAGAAAGCATATGACAGAGTGAACAGGTACAAGTTGTGTAGGCTGCTTGAAACAGTAGGTGTGAGTGAAAAGATAATAAACATCATAAGAAGTATGTATGAGAATACCAGAGCTAGATACAGTATGGGGGATATAGAGACAGACTGGGTCGAAAACAAGCGGGGAGTTAGACAGGGCTGTGGGCTATCCCCCCTCCTGTTTGGGATGTACACAGAGGAACTAGCTGCAAGAATGAAAGAAGCTGGCAGGGGATCACTAATTGGGAACGAACGTCTGGGTATCTTGCTATATGCAGATGATGTGGTGATCATGAGCGACAACCGAGAAGATCTGCAGAGGATGCTAGATGTGGTGTCCGAATATGGGAATGATCTGAATGTGAGTTTTAGCAGGGAGAAAAGTAAAGTGCTAGTAGTGAATGGGGATGAAACGGATGTGGGTGTGACGTGGCTACTTGGGAATAATATTATTACCCAAACAAATGAATACAAGTACCTGGGAATGACAGTGGATGCAAGAGGATGCGAGAAAACAAAAGATGAGAAACTAACAAGAGCGAGCCAGTGGGTGGGAAGACTTAGCAGTGCTGCAAGGTGTAGAGCGAACAAGTATGAAGTAGTGCGAGGAGCATGGAAAGGTATGGCTGTGCCGGGCCTGATGTATGGTCTGGAAACCATCCCGTGGACGGCGAATGACGCGGCAAAGCTGGAAGTTGCCCAGAATAGGGTCGGAAGGCTCGCACTGGGAGCGAACAAGTACACTGCAGTAGAAGCCTTGAGAGGTGACACGGGGTGGAGCTCCTTTGAAGAAAGAATAGACAAGGGAGTCCTACGGTACCGGGTCAGACTGGAAAAAATGAATGGTGATAGATGGGCACGCAAGGTGTTTGAATGGGCTAAGGAGAGCAGTAAGTGGAACAAGATGTGCTACAAAAAGATAGAGAAGTATGGAATGCGTGGTATCATGATGGGGGAAAGTATGGAAATGTGGAGCCATGAGAGATGGAAGAAAGAGATCGGCAAACGGGTACAAAGCGTAGCAAGGGATGAATGGGTAGGGAATATGAGAAACAAGAGTTCACTAGAATGGTACATGTGTAAGCAACAGCCAAGAAGGGACGATGGGAGCATCGGAGGTGAACTCCTCTTCAAGGCCCGAACTAAGTCGCTTGAGCTGAACAGCAGAACATATAGATGGTCAAATGAAGGTAACAAGGCATGCAAGATGTGCGAGAGCGGGGAGGATGAGACTGTGGAGCATATCCTCCTAAAGTGCAGAAAATATGAAGGAGAAAGGCGGGTAATGCTAAGATTCATAGTGCAAGAAATTGGTGCGGAGGAATGGAATGCAGTGGTAGGAAGGTATGAATGGGGGCTCGACGGAATAGTGATCTACCTGCTTGGCCTGAACGACCTAAACATGTGGAATGAGACCACTGCACTGAGTATTAAGGACTACCTAGAGGAAGTGTGGAGGAAAAGATCAGCCTCACAATAGTGAGGCTGGGGTGAGAATGCCCACGGGGGAACAATCTTCTTTTACTCTCAACCTGTCCATTTCCATTATAGTTTATAAGTTTATCCTAGGAGAGAGAGCCGATTCTAAGGCCACACCTCGACCAGTCGAGCGTGACTCTCGCACCAAGACCAAGACCAAGACCCTTTGTCTGGTCTGGTCCATGAAATGGCGGACCGGTTGAAATTTCACCTTACCCAACTATTCTTCGGTCCTAATAATCATGTTCACTTCACTGACACTTCTACTTAAACACAAATATATAATGGCATGCTATAATACTCAACTCACCTCATCTGAGGGCGCACTAAACTTCCCCACACGGAGTACAAAGGGAGGGGCCGAAGGAGTCGGCCTAGGGGGTGGTGTGAATAGGTGCCAGGTAGGACACAGAGTGCCCACGGACGTGGCTTGGGGGCCAAACTCGCGAAAAAAAGCTGACAATGAAATTTATGACCTATTCCGCAGTAAGATAAGTAGTTGATTGGGAATTTATTGAGATACTAGATTTTTGCAGGAGATTGCTATTATGAAAAGAATGTCCTTGTAAATTTTCTGTTTTCTAACTATGTTTAGTTACTGAATAAAAGGCAAATACAGGTAATGATGTCATGGGGTTTACCTTAATTATTTAAAGGAATCCGCTCTCAGTTGCGCAGTTAGATTTAATGGAGGAGTAGGTATTTATTGAACTATTAGATTATAGTGGGAGTTAGGCATCTAGAAAAGGGTATTGTATTAATTTTTCGGTCTACTCAAATGTGTTGAGGACGGAATTAAAGGTAAGAAAAGGGGTAGTGACGTCAGGAGCTTCTCGAGGAGAACTATGACACGTTAATGACGTCATGAGGGTAGGGAAGTTTGATTTTAAAGTTAAGGAGTTCGCAATTAATTATCTGAGGATTCGGAGTTAGTGTGTCCTCAGTGAGTACAACAACCTTATAATAACTACTGGATACCATTATAGGACTGGAAGTGAGTGAAAAGTAACAAGTCTTGGTGAATTGATTGCCAAAATCAAGCACAGCCTTTTTTGCTACCTTACAGTAAAAAATGCTCTATTTCCTTTGATTTTGTGCCTAATGGCCTCTTCCTCCCGAATCAAGAACCACCGTCTTCCGCCAATGTTATACCAGGTTTTTACTGGGGTTGTATTGACTGTTACGATCCAGGTTCTCAAAGACACAGGGCTCTTCAACATTGGACTAGATAATGGCAAAATGCAACAACGGTAACACTAGATCCAACCCCTGCCTTAAACACTGGAAAAAAAAACACCATTACCGCCCTGAGTCGTGCCTGGACAACGAGGTATCCTATGACTCGGTAACTGGTGCACACACACTAGGCTGACGCTCGATGAAACAGCCTATTCTCAAACAGTAAAAGATTACTCGATTAGGTTACACAAAGAAAAGATAATTAACGTGATTAATTAACATTACAGTAGATATTCAAATAACTGGCACTCCTGTATTAAAGAAAGTGCAATGCTAGTCCTGCAACATCAACTGGAAACTTCTGAAATAAGTCTGATGCTGGGAAGATGTTCGTAAAGAATCTTGAACAATTATAATGCAGAATACGGGTCACAATAAATGCTAGGACATATAGTAATAATAGGCAGGCGAATAATAAAGACTGCGCAAAGGTAGTAATGCTCGACAACTAAACAAATGCTTCGTGACACAACGCAACAGCCTACTAGGGTTGTGCAACTCAACAACAACCTCGGCTCAAAAGTGCAGTGAATAATAATGTAGCATACATATAATAATGGGGGCTTATCTCTAACCAGTGTCTGCTCGGTTAATAAAGTCTAGCTGGGGTATCAAGGCAGGGCAACAATGGGCGAGCATGCGGCTCGTAGCCTAACGTTGTCCGAAGGTGGTATAATGAGGATTACGTTATATGACGGGGATGCTCTCTTGATAAATCTAGGTCTCTAGTACCTAGTTCTATCCTGGCGATCCCTCAGAAGTCAACACAAAGAGGCAGCACTATGTTGTGAGGGATAGGCTGTGGCCCTCTCACACCACAGTGCTGTGCTCGCAAAGTAAACCCCCCCGAAGACAACCTAGGCTCCCACAGTACCTGTCGATGTCGTGCAGGGCTTAGCTAACACTGCACACATCGGAGACAACGACACAGTAACCTTACCCCTAGTCTAGCTTTAAATAACTAAGCAGAATCACTCAACACCCTGCCAGGGAGACATATACCGGTCTACAACCTTCCCGAGAGAGGACACACACGGAAAAGTCCGTCTCTCCAAACCTCATTAAAGCCTAATACATGGAAATATCTGAGAGCTTCGCGTACAATACGACTGGCCGACGGTGAACGTCTATGCTGAAACCAGAAGGGATGTTGAGTTTAATAAAGATTAGAGAATGAGAAAGGAGAAGTCGAGAGAGAGAAATAGTATGCAAAGTGGCGAGTATGGGGGACAGAATTGCAAAGGATGTAGACGATACGCGTGTCAGGCCAGCTCTGAGGAGAATAGCTCCTCTGGACCCCTCCAGGATCCCACACAAAGGCACGGTGGTCAGCCAATCACAGGCCGCTACTTCACCCGGCAGCAGGCCTGCAGAAGGCGCCAGAAACCACCAGCCAATCAAAACCGAGAGAAAAGACCATGCGGGCGAACAACTCCTCCGGGAGGGAGGAGGGAGGAGGAGGAAAAGCAACACTCACCTCCCCCACCCTGCTCGCTCGCTCTC
Organism: Paralithodes platypus; assembly: GCA_032716605.1. Taxonomy (NCBI): domain Eukaryota; kingdom Metazoa; phylum Arthropoda; class Malacostraca; order Decapoda; family Lithodidae; genus Paralithodes; species Paralithodes platypus. The sequence goes on from CM064506.1 coordinate 37,368,072, forward strand.
TCTCTCTCCTTCACTACAATGCATCTTATGTTCAACTCATGATATAAAATACAATGCATTGTCACAGGCGAAAACAAAGACCATTTCTAGACTGTCTGTGGCAACACGACCCCAATGAAATAAAGCAGATCATTCTAGGACAACTGCGGCCCATCCCCCCATCCTGGCGAGCGCTAGCGAGCTGCAATGCCCCACGCAACCATTCTGCAAACGCCGGGAGGCGTCACATGACTTTATAGGTAGGTTCTTACTTGACTGGAGAAGATGAGAACACGCAAGAACACAAGCACGAAGGTAATAGAGGATAATATAACACAGAGTGCAAACACATGTTATTCTTATTCACACAAAGTCATATGGGTAGAGGTGCAATGTGACATAAGACAGGGATAGGTTCTAAATAGCAGCACGATCGAGGATCCTCTAGGCGTCTTATGGTTAAGATATAGGCAGGTTCCGACGATCTCTGAAGACGTTGCTGTCTGGTATTCCCTATGACGTCCTGGATCGTGGGGGTGGTCCTGTCGTGTGACGGTCACAGAAAGTAGGGGAAGACTTCCTTGTAGATCCTCTGAAGACTGTAGAGGTGAGGTTCTTACATGAAAACGTGCTGTTACACCAGTGTCTTACGCTCTCGTATCATGGGATTAAAGTAGGGAGCTGTTTCACCAGTGTCTTACGCTCTCTCTTACAATTCAGACCTAGACTTCTATGTGAGTCTCTAGAGGAACTTATATGATGGAATCTTGGGATAGTTACGAGTACGAGCCGTAACACCATTGTCTTACGCTCTCGTATCGTAAGGACTAAGTAGGGAGTTGTTAAACCCTCCACTACAAAGCCTGACTGAGAAGGAAGCCGTTACACCAGTGTCTTACGCTCTTCCAACCAGCCTTACAATGTTTGTAGATTTACTAGAACTAGAGCGCTTGTCAGTACTGCATACTCTAATTATAGTAAATCCTGTACCAAGGCAATGTAAAGATGTTGGGTGGTCACCAGTGTGGTCCAACACGAGTACCAGCAAATCCAAGGTACCTTCGAGAAATGCATAGAGTAGTTCCACCAGTATCTTACTCTCTCAAGGCAATTTATCAGATATTTTCCCAAGTCTTCCAGATATCTAGTCAGCCAGTGCGATCTAGAGTATCTTTTCAACTATACTGCTTATGGATTTGGCTGGAGGGGTCTTACCAGTTCTCTCATTACTTCCGGCTGAGCATCTCGGGTCTAGATCAATTTCTTGACAGGCACTCAGACCTGACCGATGGAACTGTTCTTCACCTTTGGAATTGTATCCAAACGACTCCAAATGTTCAAATTGACTATTACAACAGGCTTCAGAATTGGTAACTGTCCTTTCTACCCTAGGACTACTTGACAAAGATCCAAAAATAGAATTCAAGCCAGCTGGCGGGAGTAGTGATTCTTCCGGCTGAGATGTCCGAGGCAGGGTGACTCCGGGCATGAAGGGCACGGCAGGTGATGATGTCTTGTTTGGTATTGTTGAATAAGGGGCACTATTTGCACCTTGCATTTCCGGTAGGTTGAGTAGTCGTGATGGTGGCAGAACTAGGTTGAACTCTGGGAGTGGTGAGGAATTGTAGATATTCGTGCCGGAAGTGGGTTGTGTTTTCCCGAATTTGTGTTCCTTATTTCTGCTTCGTTGTTCTGGAGATTTAGGTGTTGAAGCAGTTGCTGGGTATGTTTCTTGGGTGCACGCCTTGGAATTAGTAATGCGGCTGCAGTTTGGTTTGGATTTGTGTTGCCTTGGCTCGTCAGGGAAGGGGGGAAGAGTTGAAGCGTCATGACTAGCTCCGTCCACATGTGCACCACTTTTTCGCCTTTTTGATGATGGAAACGGTGGCAGACTAGGGTTTTGTGTGTTTCTGCTGGTGCATGCCCTTGAATTTGTGTTGTTAGCGGAATAAGACGAGGTTTGAGCTGGTGCAGGGGTGGTAGTGGTGGTGCAAAGGTTGATGCGGATGTTGGTGTTCTTTTGTTCGGGCGGAATAGCATTAGTACCTCCTTTCCCAAGCTTTCTCTCTAGACACTCTTCTGTGTTATGCTGGTTGCCATTTTGGTGCCCGTCGGAGTTGATTGTGTTGCACTCCTGAATGGTAGCAATCCGGACTGGTTGCTCCGATATTGCAAACGAGGATGGCGATTCTTTGTGGGTGTCCTTTGGCATTTCTTTCCTCTGTCGCATCTCACTAAGTTTCCATCAATTTTTAATGATTATTATATTGTACTTTTGCGGCCCAATTTGTTGTCTATTCATAAGAATGAGAGAGAAGGAAAGGCCATTAGCAGCTCGTATCTCTTCAAATTAAGAGAGTGATAGTAAAATAATAGGGGACTAAAAAATTCCATTTACGGACAAAAGTGGCACCTCTTTCTTGGTCCAAACCTAAAATTAAGTCAATGGATAATATATAAGTGACACATTGCATCAGTTTCATATGGTAATTTTAGTGCGAACCGGCCTTCGGCCTGGAAATGTTTCCACTGAAAAATTTACAAATTTAGGGGGTGTTTTCTCAAACTTGATGGAGGTCTAGCGAGGAAACGAACAATTATATAGATAAATAAATATATAGACCCAAAAAATCACCACTACCCTCTCAAAACAGTTACAGCAGGTAGTATTTGTTCTTAAAATATATGTTGATCAAGTATGTATTGAATACAATTAATGTTTTTGGAAATACATAGAGTGTTTCAATTGAATATGCGTGGTAATATGAAAACTTAAATATATTGAAACAATAATTATGCGTTTATTTTTTGTTGTTTGACCACACAATTCGTTGGATGTAATATACCTCTGTAGGATATAAAAGGAACTTGTTTATCTAAAGTTCGGTTCACACATACCCGTCCTGAGCTCCCGTCCTTCCCCGACCACTGAATTCGTATGCAAACGTGCAAGGACGCCAACATAAACGGGTATGGTCGGTTCATGAACGTACAGTGACGCCACAACACGGGCCGCGGCAGCGAAGGCGGCGAATATTTTTGGTATGCCAAAAACAAACCCCTCAGGACGGGCCAAACCGCCAAAAAACGGGATAGGAAGGGACACCCCCGTGACACCCACGGGACTGGTCGGCGCATAGACGCCGTCTGTTGGCGCCTATGCGCCGCCTAGACGCCACCAGACGGGAGTGGTCGGCGACCAAAAAATTTTAAAGTTGAGATGGCGATGTGGCAACGTCGCGTCACGTGACCACGCCGCACGCACCCCGCCTGTTCCCGCCACTCGGCGTCCATAAATGGGCGAGCGGCTTGTGGTCCGGTCTCGCTTCCCAAGCCGCTGTCACTCCAGCAACAACTCACCACCTCGCGCAAGCTCCTGCCTCCAAGCTCCAACTTTCAACCATCGTAATTTTTTTTTTTTTTTTTTTTTTTTTCTATGTGATTGAGGGAGGCAAAAGGCATAACTGCCTATAGCGAGTGCCTCCCCCATAGTTGAAAGAGTGACAGGGCCAAAATCAAGGGACGTTCGAGCCAAAATGCCTGGACACACGGAGTTTGAAGCAATTTAAGTCATAGGAAGAGGGAAAGACTGATTCTGGGAGAGAGTTCCAGAGCTCAGATGTTGAGTAGAAGAAAGTTTGAGAGTAACGTTTCACTCTTGGGTTGGAGAGTTGCACAGAGTAGGGGTGGGATTGAGTTGCAAGACGGGTACCACGTGCCCTACGTAAAGGAGGTGGTATGCACTGGGATAGCTCTGAGGAACACTGATTATTATAGTAGCGATAGAATAGCGAGAGAGATGCAACATTGCGGCGGAGAGAGAGAGAGAGATTGCAGAGAGTTGGTGAGTGGACGGGAGTTAATGATACGAAAGGCCTTCCTTTCAACTTTGTCTAGGAGAGCGGTGTGAGAGGAACCTCCCCACACATGTGAACAATACTCAATACAAGGGCGCACTATGCCCCTGTACAGAGCAAGAAGCTGTGCAGGGGAAAAGAACCCCCTAAGGCGGTTGAGCACACCCAGCTTCTGGGAGGCTGCCTTAGCAAGACTGGTAATATGGTCCTTCCAAATGAGAGCAGAAGAAAAAGAGACACCAAGAATATTGAGAGAAGATGAAGGGTTGATTTTGTATTGTTGAAGAATAAGGGATAGTCCGCTGGGAGATCCTGACGGGTAGATAGATGGAGAAATTGGGTTTTGGAAGCATTAAAGTTAACAAGGTTTTCTCTGCCCCAATTGGAAATAGTATTTAGATCAGAATTTAAGAGTTCTATGGCTTCATTAAGTTTGTCGTTGAGGGATTGCTGGCTGGGGCGTTCTGAAAAACTAATGGAGTAGTGTAAGGTTGAGTCGTCTGCGTATGAATGGATGGGAATTAAGGTACAGTTAAGGAGATCATTTATAAAAATTAGAAAGAGAATAGGAGATAGGACAGAGCCCTGAGGAACACCAGAGTTTATAGGGTGAGGAAGTGAACAATGGCCGTCCACAACCGCAGCTATGGAACGGCCAGAAAGGAAATTAGAGACAAAGGCACAGATGGAGGGATAGAAACCGAAGGAGGGTAGTTTAGAAATTAAAGATTTATGCCAGACTCTATCGAAGGCTTTCGATATGTCTAGTGCAATAGAAAAAGTCTCACCGAAGTCCCGAAAGGAGGATGACCAAGAGTTAGTAAGATATGAAAGAAGATCACCAGTAGAGCGACCCTTAAGGAAGCCATACTGGCGATCTGAGAGCAGATTATGAGAAGAGAAATGCTTAAGAAATTTGGAAGCAAGAATAGTTTCAAAAACTTTAGAAAGCCAGCAAAGTATGGCTTCACCCACACACTTCGCTTTTTCCTTCTCTTCTTAAGTTTGGACATTACTTGGGTGAGATTTAGTAGCGTGGAGCACAGTTGTTCATTGCACTCCATGTACAGCTGCCTTGATTCAACAGATTGGCGTGGCCGTCCATGTAGAGGGAAAATCGGCAGGAGAGGTTACGTCGGGGGAACCTGGTTGATGACTGAGATGTGTCTGTGCCACGCCCCTATTATATATTCATGGTGGTGGCCATCGCCGACGACACTGCGTCCATCGTATTGTGGTCGCAGTGCCGTCGCAGTGCGTCGCAGACAGGTCGTAAACAGACTTCTTAGGTCGCCGTCCAACGGGACTGGTCGTGGCACCAAGTAGCCGTCCATGCGCCGTCTGCCGGGGCAGTGACGTGTTGAGGTCGCCGTCCACTCCCCGTCCATGCGCCGTCTGCTGGGGCGGTGACGTGTTGAGGTCGGGCATCGTGGCCACACGTGGCCACTCGGGACACAAGGTCCTACGTTTGATGCCGTCCAACAATTTTTGGTGGTCGGGGAAAGACGGGAGCGCAAGACGGGTATGTGTGAACCGAGCTTAATTAATTAAGAGGGAAGGGTATATTTTTTGGTCGATTATTTCATATATTAATTATTTTATTTAGTTTCTTCCCTAGACCTCCATCAAACTCTTCTAGATTAATTTGTACATTTTTCGGTAGAATCATTCTTCCAAAATTACAGGCTCACTATCGTTCGCCAGGAAAAAATCGACACATAAATAGCACAAAAGATCTTACTATTGACAAATAAATGGGGCGAAAGGTTTCAAAATCGACAAACTAATCTAAACATCTTAAATTTTGAAAACTAATGGTTTGAAAACTAAGATTGTTATTACATCATGTATGATAATCTTAGTCATCTAGTTAAACTAGTTAACCATATTCTGTAAGATATATTTAAGATAGTTATATATATATTTTTGTTTTCTTTGTTTTTTCTATGTGATTGAGGGAGGCAAAAGGCATAGCTGCCTATAGCGAGTGCCTCCCCCATAGTTGAAAGAGTGACAGGGCCAAAATCAAGGGACGTTCGAGCCAAAATGCCTGGACACACGGAGTTTGAAGCAATTTAAGTCATAGGAAGAGGGAAAGACTGATTCTGGAAGAGAGTTCCAGAGCTCAGCTGTTGAGTAGAAGAAAGTTTGAGAGTAACGTTTCACTCTTGGGTTGGAGAGTTGCACAGAGCAGGGGTGGGATTGAGTTGCAAGACGGGTACCACGTGCCCTACGTAAAGGAGGTGGTATGCACTGGGATAGCTCTGAGGAACACTGATTATTATAGTAGCGATAGAATAGCGAGAGAGATGCAACATTGCGGCGGAGAGAGAGAGATTGCAGAGAGTTGGTGAGTGGACGGGAGTTAACGATACGAAAGGCCTTCCTTTCAACTTTGTCTAGGAGAGCGGTGTGAGAGGAACCTCCCCACACATGTGAACAATACTCAATACAAGGGCGCACTATGCCCCTGTACAGAGCAAGAAGCTGTGCAAGGGAAAAGAACTCCCCTAAGGCGGTTGAGCACACCCATCTTCTGGGAGGCTGCCTTAGCAAGACTGGTAATATGGTCCTTCCAAATGAGAGCAGAAGAAAAAGAGACACCAAGAATATTGAGAGAAGATGAAGGGTTGATTTTTGTATTGTTGAAGAATAAGGGATAGTAAACTGGGAGATCCTGACGGGTATATAGATGGAGAAATTGGGTTTTGGAAGCATTAAAGTTAACAAGGTTTTCTCTGCCCCAATTGGAAATAGTATTTATATCAGAATTTAAGAGTTCTATGGCTTCATTACGTTTGTCGTTGACGGATTGCTGGCTGGGGCGTTCTGAAAAACTAATGGAGTAGTGTAAGGTTGAGTCGTCTGCGTATGAATGGATGGGAATTAAGGTACAGTTAAAGAGATCATTTATAAAAATTAGAAAAAGAATAGGAGATAGGACAGAGCCCTGAGGAACACCAGAGTTTATAGGGTGAGGAAGTGAACAATGGCCGTCCACAACTGCGGCTATGGAACAGCCGGAAAGGAAATTAGAGACAAAGGCACAGATGGAGGGATAGAAACCGAAGGAGGGTAGTTTAGAAATTAAAGATTTATGCCAGACTCTATCGAAGGCTTTTGATATGTCTAGTGCAATAGAAAAAGTCTCACCGAAGTCCCGAAAGGAGGATGACCAAGAGTTAGTAAGATATGAAAGAAGATCACCAGTAGAGCGACCCTTAAGGAAGCCATACTGGCCATCTGAGAGCAGATTATGAGAAGAGAAATGCTTAAGAAATTTGGAACCAAGAATAGTTTCAAAAACTTTAGAAAGACAAGAGATGAGAGCAATTGGACGATAGCTGGAGGGTTGAGAGCGGTCACCCTTCTTTGGGACAGGTTGAATGTGAGCAAACTTCCAGCATGAAGGGAAGACGTTAGAGGATAGACAGAGACGAAAGAGTTTGCCTAGGCAGGGAGTCAGCACGGAAGCACATTTTTTGAGAACAACAGGAGGAACACCGTCCGGACCGTACGCCTTATTAGTGTTAAGCCCAGAGAGGGTAGAAAGTACATCTTTAGAAGAGATTAGGATATTAGGCATAAGTAAGAGAGAGGAGGGCGGAGAGGGAGGAATAGCACCGGAATCATCCAAGATGGAGTTTCTAGCAAAAATTTGAGCGAAGAGTTTAGCTTTGTCAGAGGAAGAAGTGATGGTTGTGCCATCAGAGTGGGAAAGGGGAGGGAAAGACGAGGAAGAGAAATTGTTGGAGAGGTTTTTGGCTAGATGCCAGAAAGCTTGGGAAGAGCTATAGTTGGATAGTTCAGTGCATTTATTATTGATGAAAGAGTGTTTGGCAAGTCGAAGAACAGATTTGGCTTGATTCTGGGCAGAAACATAGGAAGAATGAGAGTCTTGAGTTTTAAGGCGTCGGTACCGTTTGAATGCTTCCTCCTTATTGCGGACAGCAGTAGAACAGGCGTGAGTAAACCAAGATTTTTTAGCATTAGTCTGAGAGAAAGAGAATGGAATGTATGCTTCCATGCCCGATAGGATTACCTCGGTAATGCGTTCAGCACTCTCCGAGGGTCCTCGGCCACGGAAGCAGAAATCATTCCATGGGAAATCAAAGAAGTACTGCCGGAGAGCCTCCCAGTCGGCAGCGTCAAAGTGCCACAAGCGCCGCCGGCTAGGAGGATCGGGTGGCCGTACTGGAGAGATAGGACAGGTGACAGAGATAAGTTTATGGTCGGAGGAGCCCAAAGGAGAGAAAAGATCGACAGTATAAGAAGAAGGGCTAGAAGTTAGAAACAAGTCAATAATGTTGGGCCGATCTCCGATGCGATCCGGGATACGGGTGGGTTGCTGAACTAACTGCTCTAGGTCATTTAGGATAGAAAAGACGTAGGCTTGTTCACCAGGTGGATCAGTAGTGTGAGAGGAGAGCCATTGGCGGTGGTGAACGTTGAAATCTCCTAAGATGGAGATTTCTGAGAAAGGAGAAATGGATAGAATGTGTTCCACTGTAGAGTTTAGATAGCCAAAGAATTTGGGAAAGTTGGTAGAGTTAGGGGAAAGATAGACATCACAGAAATATTTAGTAAGAGAATGACAGGAAAGTTTGAGCCATAAAGTTGAGAATTCAGAGGAGTCGAAATCGGGAACACGAGAGCAAGTGAGTTTGTTGTGCACATATGCACAACATCCGCCTTTGGCTTTGAAACTAGGATAGAGAAAGTAGGAGGATACAGAGAAGGGGCTGCTGGCTGTTGCTACAGACACCTGAGTTTCGGTGAGGAAGAGAAGATCAGGTTTGTAGGAGGAGAGATGGTGCTCAACAGAGTGAAAGTTAGAGGAAAGTCCACGAATGTTGCAGAAATTAATAGAAAAAGTAACAGGCCGAGGTCCAGGTAATTGTGTGGGGTCGTCAGGGGATGGTCGGTCGGGTGTGGGGGCATTTATGGTCCCCCCCCCCCCCCCCTGGGGACTCCGAGGCTGGGGAATTCATCATTTAGTTTTTTTAAATTTTGGTGTGGAGGAATGAAGTGTTGTGTGCATGTTTAGTGTAGTGAAGTGGATAGGAGGAGGAGGTGTTTGTGAGAGCTAGCTGGATTGCTCTCAGTGTAAATGAGGCACAAAGAAAATCAGTAAGAGAGGCCAAGCAAATGAAACAGGAGTTCCAGCGACTCTTTATCACATGCCTATAACCTCACCTGGGTCTAGCCCTGATCAATTGGTGCCTACAATTATACACTTAGTCATTAATTAAAATAGTTAAAAACATTGTGTAGGATATAATCAAGATAGTTATATATACTGTATGTGTATAATGTATATAATGTATTATACAATTAAAATATTTAAGCATATTCTGTAGGATATAATATATATTTTGTCATCTAATTAATATAGGTAAGTGGGAATGGTTTTGTCATCTAATTAATATAGGTAAGTGGGAATGGTTTTGTCATCTAATTAATATAGGTAAGTGGGAATGGTTTTGTCATCTAATTAATATAGGTAAGTGGGAATGGTTTTGTCATCTAATTAATATAGGTAAGTGGGAATGGTTTTGTCATCTAATTAATATAGGTAAGTGGGAATGGTTTTGTCATCTAATTAATATAGGTAAGTGGGAATGGTTTTTCCGGCCCCCTTTTCCCTCATGTTTACCAATATTAGTGTTGAGATTTTAAGACTTTCGGTCAATTAGTTTGGCGATTTTAAGACCTTCCACCCCATTTCTTTGTCATTATTAAGGACCTTTCGTACCATTTAGGTGTTGAATTTTTCCTGGCGAGCGATAGCGACCCTGTAATTCTATGAAAAATTGGCCTTCGGCCAGAACATTTTTCTACCGAAAAATGCACCAATCTATCTAGAAGGGAGGTCTAGGTTTTTTTTTGTTAAGCTTGATGGAGGTCTAGCGAGGAAGCTAATAAATATATAAATAAATTAATAAATAGACCAAAACAATTATCCCTACTCCCTTAAAAGGTCGCCATAGTTTTAGCGAGCTTGCGATTATACCCGCCAGTGTAGTGATATTTATCCCCGAGTCGTGCCAGGGCATTCCAAACTTAGGGGGGAACTGTGCCTTTACCCAGGGAAGGCACATTAGTTTGACGATATAAAAACCTTTCGTCCCATTTCTACTGTATATCAATATCAAGACCTTTTGTGCCATTTATGTGTCGATTTTTTCCTGGCGAGCGATAGCATGCGTCATTTTAAGAGAAATCGGCCTTTGGCCGGGACATTTTTCTATCGAAAAATTTACACATTTATCTTGAAGGGGAGTCTAGGGAGTGTTGTTTTTAAGCTTGATGAAGGTCTAGCGAGGAAACTAAAAACCAAATGAATATATCAATAAATAAACCAAAACAATAACTACTGTACCCTTAAGATGTTTCAACCCATTGGTTTGGCTATATGGGGGCACATGTGGCACCACGACAACAACTCCGACCACGAGCAACAGGAACAACGGGTGTCTCCTCACTATTGTTCCCATTTCTTTGCACATATTCCTCACCAGAGCTCTCAGATGACCCTGTGTCTGTATCCACATAGTCACTATCCACATCCAACATGGATACAGCCTCCTCAATGCTCACAAGGCGGGGTTGAGGGCGGTGGCGGGGGTTAGCGCGGTCTGACATAGTGATCACTCGCGAGGGTAAGCGTGTACTGACAATCTTCTGTAAGGCTTCCTCTGAAGCCCGCCCCGCAGTGCGGGGTGGGTTGCCAAGTACTGTTTTTCTTCTATGATGCCAAAAACTAGTTCCCATACAAATATGAACCCTCTACGAGCCTTATTTCAATGGTCAATAAGGGTCAGAATAACCGTCGACTATAGCCGAAGCTGGTACGGGCAACGGTTTACAATGGTGTCGACGCACGGCCCACGCTAGGGCTCTGTGGGTTAAGATGTTTCAACCCATTAATTTGGCTATAATAAACGGGGGATCTCACAACACTCCAAGGAAACTGCACATAAATACTAAGAAGATGCTTTACCCAATTCAGGTATCGATATTTATTTAGGCGAGGGATAGCCATTTGTCTATCGAACAATATACAAATTTAACCTTAGGGGTTTGGGTGGGCATTTTGTAGTTTTGTTTAGCCTTGGGGAAAAACTAAGACACATTGCTCGCAAATGGCAAAAGCAAGAAAAATACTCCACAAGAACAATGAAACAAAATATCCTAATAACCCCCAAGAGGTCGGAGCAGTTAGTGTTAAGGGGAGATGAGTTGCTTTTCATGTTTAGCCTTATTAGTTTTCAGATTTTAAGACGTTCGGCCCATTAGTTTAGCGATTTTAAGACCTTTTGCCACATGTCTTTGTCAATATTAAGACTTTTCGTGTCATTTAGATGTCCCTTTTTTCCTGGCTAACGATAGCGAGCCTGTAATTTAAGAGGAACCAAGGCCGGGAAATTTTTCTACAAATGATTTTACAAATTTATGTTGAAGGAGGGTCTAGAGTGGGTGTTTTTTTAAGCTTGACGGAGGTCTAGGGAGTAAACTACAACAATAATAAAATTATACATAACTGAGCCGATATATACGCCCCTCCCCCATTCATTTATGCCTGTGTCGTGCTGGGGTATTACAAGGTTAGGGAGAACTGTGCCTCCAACTTAGAATCAAGGTTACTAAACCAACTGCTCTAGGTCATTTAGGATAGAAAATATATAGGCTTGTTCACCAGGTTGGTCAGTGAGCTACTGTCGGTGGTGAACGTTTAAATCTCCTAAAGGGTACTTCACACAGTCAGGAATGCGAGCTAGAACCACTAGGAGTAGCTGAAAATTCGGATTCCTGGGCCTATTCGCGGTGAAAATCGATGACTCCTAGTGACTCTAGCGATATCCTAGTGATTCCTGTTAGACTCCCAGTGACTCCAAACCACTCGCGGACAATTGGCCCTGTCCGACAAAATGTTCACCGTGTTTAAGGTTCTCGCCGCGAATCGGACCATTCCCAGTGATTCCCAGTGATTCCCCAGTGACTCCCAGTGAGTCCTGGTGATTCTGGTGAGAACTGAAACTGAAACCGAAACCTGTCCGCGAATCAGATACGAATCACCGAGATTCACCAGGACTCACTGGGAGTCACTGGGGAATCAATGGGGATCATTGTGAATCAACTGGTAGACACTGGGAATGGTCCGATTCGTGGCGAGAACTTTAAACACGGTGAACATTTTGTCGGACAGGGCCAATTGTCCGCGAGTGGTTTGGAGTCACTGGGAGTCTAACAGGAATCACTAGGATATCGCTAGAGTCACTAGGAGTCATCGATTTTTCACCGCAAATAGGCCCAGGAATCCGAATTTTCAGCTACTACTAGTGATTCTAGCTCTCATTCCTGACTGTGTGAAGTACCCTTTAATAAATATATTATTCATATAAACCTGTAATACTTCTCACGTGAAAGTATGATATACAGTATACGGGTAGTTAACTTTTCTTGGTCAAACATTATAAATAGGCCTAGTATTAACCTGTGTAAGTACAATTTCCCACAAGACATTGTATTCACCCAGTGATTGTGTGTAGAGAAGGAAATTACGGTAGTTGAGGTAATTAATAATGTGAACAATGTATGGTCAATGTTACAATACCCTACTTGTAGCCTACAAGTTCTGCAACTCCCCTTACCTAACATAACGAGAGTGGTGGAGACGTGTTTGTATGTGTTTTGAAATGTCAAGTTTGTTTGGTGGTGGTGAGTGGAGTTTGGATTACTACTTCGAGGGGCGTTGTAGTCGCCGGGGTAAACTTTGAGCCAGCGGAATCATGGCTTGGTTGTTTAGGGGCCGTTGTAGTCGCTGGTTAATAATCTAGAAGTTCTGCAACTCCCCTGACCTAACCTAAGCAAACTAACACAACCTATAAGTGTTACCTATTTTAGGTAATCGTATGAAATATTACAGAACTCGGTAACGAATGAAAACAAGAAGGTGGGAAGGATTAACTATCCACTATTTAGACAATAGTTTAAATATATTTGTTTCGTAAAGTATAGTAAGCATTGATATTATGACCTTAAGGTACAATCGGGGGTATTAAGTGTTGTCATAGATTCCAGTGGTTTTCGCTCAAAAAGTTTTATTGGTATCTTTATTGTTACTGGGAAAAGTGATTATCCCTCAAAGTATTAGTCAGTGTCCGAAACTTTGTGAAATATCTGACAACACTTATTAACCTCGACTGTACATAATAATACAGACTTATCGTATTATATTATTGTCTGTAATGATGTATGAATACGGTCATAATACTTAATGATGATATTAGAGGACTATAATTATAGTGTCCGTGGGTCGGTGGTGAGTGTGCATGTGGCTTGGAACAGCTTGGGGTGCCCTTATATAGGGGCTGTGCACAATGGGGGCCATGCCTGGCATACTCGCATCTCATTCCTAACAAATCCCAGTGATGCTCGTTGACTCCCAGTGACTCCTATCTAATTCCCAGTGATTCCTATATTTCTCCTATCAACTCTTATATTACAGTAATCCGAAATATTCAACTTTTCAATAACTCGCACTTCATTCCTGGTTTTATCCCGTTGATTCCTGGTGATTCCCAGTGATTCCCAGTGACTCCGAGTGATTCGCAGGTACACTCCCACTGGTTCCTACGGTGACATGAGTGCATGGGGAATTGCAGACATTCGCTGTCGTATTCCCAGGAATCACCAGGAATCATTACTCCTAGTGATTCTAGCTCGCATTCCTGACTGTGTGAAGTACCCTTTAGATGGAGATTTCTGAGAAAGGAGAGATGGATAGGATGTGTTCGAGTTTAGATACTCAAGGAATTTGGGAAAGTCAGTATAGTTAGGGTACAGATAGACAGCACAGAAATATTTCTATGAGAATGACGGGATAGTTTGAGCCATAAAGTGGAGAATTGAGAGGAGTCAAAATCGAGAACACGAGAGCAAGTGAGTTTGTTGTGCACGTATGCACAACATCCGCCTTTGGCTTTCAAACTAGGACGGAGAAAGTAGGAGGATTCAGAGAAGGGCTGCTGGCAGATGCTTCAGACACCTGAGTTTCAGTGAGGAAAAGAAGATCAGGTTTGTAGGAGGAGAGATGGTGTTTCACATAGGGAAAGTTAGAGGAAAGGCCGCGCGAATATATATACATTAAACAACCACGGTGAGATTACAAAATCCTGTCGCAGACCTATATTTACCTAAAACCATTCACTCAACTCATTTCCTACTCTAACACTCGCTCTCCTCTCTTCATAAAAACTCTTAACTGCTTTTAACACATTTCCTCAATTTTCATAAATCCTAAGCACCTTCCACATTGCTTCTCGATCCACACCATCATACGCCTTTTCCAAATACATAAAAGTCCAAAATATCTCCTTATGTTTTTTTAAATACTTCTCACATAACTGTCTTACTGCAAAGATCTGATGCACACACCCTCTTTCCCTCCTAAAACTGCACTGCTCATCTCCTATTGCACCTTCTGTACCCTGTACTATCCTCTCTATCAACACCATGCCATACAGCTCTCCAACCACTGATAATAAACTGCACTGCTCATCTCCTATTGCACCTTCTGTACCGTGTATTATCCTCTCTATCAACACCATGCCATACAGCTATCCGACAACTGCACTGCTCATCTCCTATTGCACCTTCTGTACCCTGTATTATCCTCTCTATCAACACCATGCCATACAGCTTTCCTACAACTGCACTGCTCATCTCCTATTGCACCTTCTGTACCCTGTATTATCCTCTCTATCAACACCCTGCCATACAGCTTTCCAACAACTTCACTGCTCATCTCCTATTGCACCTTCTGTACCCTGTATTATCCTCTCTATCAACACCCTGCCATACAGCTTTCCGATAACTGCACTGCTCATCTCCTATTGCACCTTCTGTACCCTGTATTATCCTCTCTATCAACACCATGCCATACAGCTTTCCAACCACTGATAATAAACTGCACTGCTCATCTCCTATTGCACCTTCTGTACCCTGTATTATCCTCTCTATCAACACCATGCCATACAGCTTTCCGACAACTGCACTGCTCATCTCCTATTGCACCTTCTGTACCCTGTATTATCCTCTCTATCAACACCCTGCCATACAGCTTTCCGACAACTGCACTGCTCATCTCCTATTGCACCTTCTGTACCCTGTATTATCCTCTCTATCAACACCCTGCCATACAGCTTTCCAACAACTGCACTGCTCATCTCCTATTGCACCTTCTGTACCCTGTATTATCCTCTCTTTCAACACCATGCCATACAGCTTTCCGACAACTGCACTGCTCATCTCCTATTGCACCTTCTGTACCCTGTAATATCCTCTCTATCAACACCATGCCATACAGCTTTCCAACAACTGCACTGCTCATCTCCTATTGCACATTCTGTACCCTGTATTATCCTCTCTATCAACACCATGCCATACAGCTTTCCGACAACTGCACTGCTCATCTCCTATTGCACCTTCTGTACCCTGTATTATCCTCTCTATCAACACCCTGCCATACAGCTTTCCGACAACTGCACTGCTCATCTCCTATTGCACCTTCTGTACCCTGTATTATCCTCTCTATCAACACCATGCCATACAGCTTTCCGACAACTGCACTGCTCATCTCCTATTGCACCTTCTATACACTGTATTATCCTCTCTATCAACACCCTGCCATACAGCTTTCCGACAACTGCACTGCTCATCTCCTATTGCACCTTCTGTACCCTGTATTATCCTCTCTATCAACACATACAGCTTTCCGACAACTGCACTGCTCATCTCCTATTGCACCTTCTGTACCCTGTATTATCCTCTCTATCAACACCATGCCATACAGTTTTCCGACAACTGCACTGCTCATCTCCTATTGCACCTTCTGTACCCTGTATTATCCTCTCTATCAACACCATGCCATACAGTTTTCCGACAACTGCACTGCTCATCTCCTATTGCACCTTCTGTACCCTGTATTATCCTCTCTATCAACACCATGCCATACAGCTTTCCGACAACTGCACTGCACATCTCCTATTACACCTTCTGTACCCTGTATTATCCTCTCTATCAACACCATGCCATACAGCTTTCCGACAACTGCACTGCTCATCTCCTATTGCACCATCTGTACCCTGTATTATCCTCTCAATCAACACCATGCCATACAGCTTTCTGACAACTGCACTGCTCATCTCCTATTGCACCTTCTGTACCCTGTATTATCCTCTCTATCAACACCATGCCATAAAGCTCTCCGACAACTGCACTGCTCATCTCCTATTGCACCTTCTGTACCCTGTATTATCCTCTCTATCAACACCCTGCCATACAGCTTTCCAACAACTGCACTGCTCATCTCCTATTGCACCTTCTGTACCCTGTATTATCCTCTCTATCAACACCATGTCATACAGCTTTCTGACAACTGCACTGCTCATCTCCTATTGCACCTTCTGTACCCTGTATTATCCTCTCTATCAACACCATGCCATACAGCTTTCCAACAACTGCACTGCTCATCTCCTATTGCACCTTCTGTACCCTGTATTATCCTCTCTATTAACACCATGCCATACAGCTTTCCGACAACTGCACTGCTCATCTCCTATTGCACCTTCTGTACCCTGTATTATCCTCTCTATCAACACCATGCCATACAGCTTTCCGACAACTGCACTGCTCATCTCCTATTGCACCTTCTGTACCCTGTATTATCCTCTCTATCAACACCATGCCATACAGCTTTCCGACAACTGCACTGCTCATCTCCTATTGCACCTTCTGTACCCTGTATTATCCTCTCTATCAACACCATGCCATACAGTTTTCCGACAACTGCACTGCTGATCTCCTATTGCACCATCTGTACCTTGTATTATCCTCTCTATCAACACCATGCCATACAGCTTTCCAACAACTGCACTGCTCATCTCCTATTGCACCTTCTGTACCCTGTATTATCCTCTCTATCAACACCATGCCATACAGCTTTCCGACAACTGCACTGCTGATCTCCTATTGCACCATCTGTACCTTGTATTATCCTCTCTATCAACACCATGCCATACAGCTTTCCGACAACTGCACTGCTCATCTCCTATTGCACCTTCTGTACCCTGTATTATCCTCTCTATCAACACCATGCCATACAGCTTTCCGACAACTGCACTGCTCATCTCCTATTGCACCTTCTGTACCCTGTATTATCCTCTCTATCAACACCATGCCATACAGCTTTCCAACAACTGCACTGCTCATCTCCTATTGCACCTTCTGTACCCTGTATTATCCTCTCTATCAACACCATGCCATACAGCTTTCCGACAACTGCACTGCTCATCTCCTATTGCACCTTCTGTACCCTGTATTATCCTCTCTATCAACACCATGCCATACAGCTTTCCGACAACTGCACTGCTCATCTCCTATTGCACCTTCTGTACCCTGTATTATCCTCTCTATCAACACCATGCCATACAGCTTTCCGACAACTGCACTGCTCATCTCCTATTGCACCTTCTGTACCCTGTATTATCCTCTCTATCAACACCATGCCATACAGCTTTCCGACAACTGCACTGCTCATCTCCTATTGCACCTTCTGTACCCTGTATTATCCTCTCTATCAACACCATGCCATACAGCTTTCCGACAACTGCACTGCTCATCTCCTATTGCACCTTCTGTACCCTGTATTATCCTCTCTATCAACACCTGCCATACAGCTTTCCGACAACTGCACTGCTCATCTCCTATTGCACCTTCTGTACCCTGTATTATCCTCTCTATCAACACCATGCCATACAGCTTTCCGACAACTGCACTGCTCATCTCCTATTGCACCTTCTGTACCCTGTATTATCCTCTCTATCAACACCATGCCATACAGCTTTCCGACAACTGCACTGCTCATCTCCTATTGCACCTTCTGTACCCTGTATTATCCTCTCTATCAACACCATGCCATACAGCTTTCCGACAACTGCACTGCTCATCTCCTATTGCACCTTCTGTACCCTGTATTATCCTCTCTATCAACACCATGCCATACAGCTTTCCGACAACTGCACTGCTCATCTCCTATTGCACCTTCTGTACCCTGTATTATCCTCTCTATCAACACCATGCCATACAGCTTTCCGACAACTGCACTGCTCATCTCCTATTGCACCTTCTGTACCCTGTATTATCCTCTCTATCAACACCATGCCATACAGCTTTCCGACAACTGCACTGCTCATCTCCTATTGCACCTTCTGTACCCTGTATTATCCTCTCTATCAACACCATGCCATACAGCTTTCCGACAACTGCACTGCTCATCTCCTATTGCACCTTCTGTACCCTGTATTATCCTCTCTATCAACACCATGCCATACAGCTTTCCGACAACTGCACTGCTCATCTCCTATTGCACCTTCTGTACCCTGTATTATCCTCTCTATCAACACCATGCCATACAGCTTTCCGACAACTGCACTGCTCATCTCCTATTGCACCTTCTGTACCCTGTATTATCCTCTCTATCAACACCCTGCCATACAGCTTTCCGACAACTGCACTGCTCATCTCCTATTGCACCTTCTGTACCCTGTATTATCCTCTCTATCAACACCATGCCATACAGTTTTCCGACAACTGCACTGCTCATCTCCTATTGCACCTTCTGTACCCTGTATTATCCTCTCTATCAACACCATGCCATACAGCTTTCCGACAACTGCACTGCTCATCTCCTATTGCACCTTCTGTACCCTGTATTATCCTCTCTATCAACACCATGCCATACAGCTTTCCGACAACTGCACTGCTCATCTCCTATTGCACCTTCTGTACCCTGTATTATCCTCTCTATCAACACCATGCCATACAGCTTTCCGACAACTGCACTGCTCATCTCCTATTGCACCTTCTGTACCCTGTATTATCCTCTCTATCAACACCATGCCATACAGCTTTCCGACAACTGCACTGCTCATCTCCTATTGCACCTTCTGTACCCTGTATTATCCTCTCTATCAACACCATGCCATACAGCTTTCCGACAACTGCACTGCTCATCTCCTATTGCACCTTCTGTACCCTGTATTATCCTCTCTATCAACACCATGCCATACAGCTTTCCGACAACTGCACTGCTCATCTCCTATTGCACCTTCTGTACCCTGTATTATCCTCTCTATCAACACCATGCCATACAGCTTTCCGACAACTGCACTGCTCATCTCCTATTGCACCTTCTGTACCCTGTATTATCCTCTCTATCAACACCATGCCATACAGCTTTCCGACAACTGCACTGCTCATCTCCTATTGCACCTTCTGTTCCCTGTATTATCATCTTTATCAACACCCTGCCATACAGCTTTCCGACAACTGCACTGCTCATCTCCTATTGCACCTTTTGTACGCTATATTTTCCTCTCTATCAACACCATGCCATCCAGCTTTCCAACAACTGCACTGCTCATCTCCTATTGCACCTTCTGTACCCTGTATTATCCTCTCTATCAACACCATGTCATACAGCTTTCCGACAACTGCACTGCTCATCTCCTATTGCACCTTCTGTACCCTGTATTATCCTCTCTATCAACACCGTGCCATACAGCTTTCCGACAACTGCACTGCTCATCTCCTATTGCACCTTCTGTACCCTGTATTATCCTCTCTATCAACACCATGCCATACAGCTTTCCGACAACTGCACTGCTCATCTCCTATTGCACCTTCTGTACCCTGTATTATCCTCTCTATCAACACCATGCCATACAGCTTTCCGACAACTGCACTGCTCATCTCCTATTGCACCTTCTGTACCCTGTATTATCCTCTCTATCAACACCATGCCATACAGCTTTCCGACAACTGCACTGCTCATCTCCTATTGCACCTTCTGTACCCTGTATTATCCTCTCTATCAACACCATGCCATACAGCTTTCCGACAACTGCACTGCTCATCTCCTATTGCACCTTCTGTACCCTGTATTATCCTCTCTATCAACACCATGCCATACAGCTTTCCGACAACTGCACTGCTCATCTCCCATTGCACCTTCTGTACCCTGTATTATCCTCTCTATCAACACCATGCCATACAGCTTTCCGACAACTGCATTGCTCATCTCCTATTGCACCTTCTGTACCCTGTATTATCCTCTCTATCAACACCATGCCATACAGCTTTCCGACAACTGCACTGCTCATTTCCTATTGCACCTTCTGTACCCTGTATTATCCTCTCTATCAACACCATGCCTTACAGCTTTCCGACAACTGCACTGCTCATCTTCTATAGCACCTTCTGTACCCTGTATTATCCTCTCTATCAACACCCTGCCATACAGCTTTCCGACAACTGCACTGCTCATCTCCTATTGCACCTTCTGTACCCTTTATTATCCTCTCTATCAACACTATGCCATACAGCTTTCCGACAAATGCACTGCTCATCTCCTATTGCACCTTCTGTACCCTGTATTATCCTCTCTATCAACACCATGCCATACAGCTTTCCAACCACTGATAATAAACTGCACTGCTCATCTCCCATTGCACCTTCTGTACCCTGTATTATCCTCTCTATCAACACCATGCCATACAGCTTTCCGACAACTGCATTGCTCATCTCCTATTGCACCTTCTGTACCCTGTATTATCCTCTCTATCAACACCATGCCATACAGCTTTCCGACAACTGCACTGCTCATTTCCTATTGCACCTTCTGTACCCTGTATTATCCTCTCTATCAACACCATGCCTTACAGCTTTCCGACAACTGCACTGCTCATCTTCTATAGCACCTTCTGTACCCTGTATTATCCTCTCTATCAACACCATGCCATACAGCTTTCCAACCACTGATAATAAACTGCACTGCTCATCTCCTATTGCACCTTCTGTACCCTGTATTATCATCTCTATCAACACCATGCCATACAGCTTTCCGACAACTGATAATAATCTAATACCTCTATAACTTGAACACTCCTGCTGGTCTCCCTTCCCCTTGTACAAAGGCATAATTTTTTTTTTTTTATTTTTTTTTTCTATGTGATTGAGGGAGGCAAAAGGCATAACTGCCTATAGCGAGTGCCTCCCCATAGTTGAAAGAGTGACAGGGCCAAAATCAAGGGACGTTCGAGCCAAAATGCCTGGACACACGGAGTTTGAAGCAATTTAAGTCATAGGAAGAGGGAAAGACTGATTCTGGGAGAGAGTTCCAGAGCTCAGATGTTGAGTAGAAGAAAGTTTGAGAGTAACGTTTCACTCTTGGGTTGGAGGTTGCACAGAGTAGGGGTGGGATTGAGTTGCAAGACGGGTACCACGTGCCCTACGTAAAGGAGGTGGTATGCACTGGGATAGCTCTGAGGAACACTGATTATTATAGTAGCGATAGAATAGCGAGAGATATGCAACATTGCGGCGGAGAGAGAGAGATTGCAGAGAGTTGGTGAGTGGACGGGAGTTAATGATACGAAAGGCCTTCCTTTCAACTTTGTCTAGGAGAGCGGTGTGAGAGGAACCTCCCCATACATGTGAACAATACTCAATACAAGGCCGCACTATGCCCCTGTACAGAGCAAGAAGCTGTGCAGGGGAAAAGAACCCCCTAAGGCGGTTGAGCACACCCAGCTTCTGGGAGGCTGCCTTAGCAAGACTGGTAATATGGTCCTTCCAAATGAGAGCAGAAGAAAAAGAGACACCAAGAATATTGAGAGAAGATGAATAATACATGCACTCCTCCAATCTAATGGTACCATTGACACAGCCAATCTATTATCACATCTCCACCCTTCTTAATACACTCCACAGCAATACCATCCATACCTTCTGGTTTTCCCGCTCTCATTTGTCTCACTGCCTCTTTGCAGATTGTGACGCATGTTGACAGTATATTCTGACTATCATTGGAAGATTGTATACAGCTTAGGAAGTATCTGTGGGTATTAGAAAGGTAAAGACGATCTCATTTAATCCTCTCACCTCAACATGCCCTTCCTAATCTGAATAAAATTGTCTAATAACAGCCATAAAACAGAAAATATATGCCCAATCGAATTTTGAAAAGGTTAATACGTCTACCATTTGGGAAGAGTCAGCCTGGGAATGTCTACCATTAACACGATTTGGTCCGAGGGAGGTCTTATTGGTTCTGCCCTGTTCCCATGAAAACATGAGGATAATTTGAAGATCTGTTTTGTTTTTTTTCTAAAATATGGAGGATAACGTTTTAAGAATTGTTTTTCTTCTAAGTTTTAAAGTGAAATGCGAAAATTTAAAACGATGTGGTACAATGAAAGATTTACAAACAACGAAAAAAGCAGAAAATAAGGCAAGCATAATTTTGCCTACAAAATAAGATGCAACAGAGAAACCTTGCAAACATTTACAAAGTGCAGTTAACCCTTTCACGCATTTATGACGCAGAGGTTGCCAGATTAGCAATAAGAAATAGAGTTCTCTCAATCTTATAATTACCTCTCCAAAATTAGTTTTCTGCCCACAGCTAACTCAAAGACAACTGCAGAGGTTGAAGTAACTAACATAAAGGTTTCTAAATACCCCTGATGGTAACAAAGGCTTTAAAGTATCACCAATAGGCTCAAAATCGCGTCATATGCGTGAAAGGGTTAAAGAGAATCAGGAAATAACTGGCTTTTAATACAGCCAACACATAGAGGCGACGTACATAATTCATCGTCTGCACAACGAATCGAGGGCGTTTGATAGAAAATGGCCAAAAACAACATTCTATTTCAAATTATTATACTTGATCACATATTTAAAGAATCATCAAATGACCACTGGCGAGTTTTAGGCTATGAGAATGTAGAAGTTTTTTTTACCTAAATGTTTAGCAGAATTAGAAGCGAAAATATGGGTGTAGCAATCTTTGTGAAATTCGCAAGTGGTAATTTTATGGGAATCGAGGAATTTCTATTACTTACATTTGGAAACCCATTACGCCATCAGACAGTAGGCTACACTGGGACCATACGGCTGGGAAAGTGTAGAATGGCCGCGCTCTTTCTCTTATATATTTCCCTTCTTCAGGTGTTATCCAAAACAAAAAGATAATACCTTATAAGATCACTGACAAATGAAATAAAAACAAATATATATAATATATATAAATGTAGCCTACTAATCAATTATGCGCTGGTTAGGTTTAATATACAAGCTACCCATATAAATAAAATTTTCTTAACCCGGCAAGCGCGATAGGCCTCACGGAAGGATTCCTATAGGGAACGCGATAGGCCTCACGGAAGCAAGACCATAAAAAAAGCCTTCCATAAAAAAAAAGGGCCTATCAAAACAAAGGAATTTGTCTCTAGGTGAGATAATTCCCCTCCAGTACTCATCCATGTAAATCTCACCCACCCCCCTCCCCTCCTTCCCCACCTTATTCCCCCCTCCCTCCCCTCCTCAATTATCACCTATTTTTCCTCTTATCATCATTTATCGGTTATTTTTCTCTCCCGCGATAATGTAGCACAAGTGGGTTGCAGAAAAGATCGTTATGCAACACCCAGACACCGGCCCACACCGCCCCGCTCGTCTCAGTTACCTCACAGACAGCGAGAGAGGAGGGTTGCCTGTGGCTCTCTCTCGCCTGAGATTATGACCGGGTGGCCAATATCTTCGTTTTTCACCACCCAAATGCTTTTCCCACTTATTTTAGCACTCTTGAAGGTTCATATATACATCATATATGTAAAATAAAAGCATACCGAAAACAAATAATGCTCTATATTGTAAATATAACGAATTCTGTCAGAATCCAAGGCTAGAAATGCACAAATAACTACCCTAGCCCCTAGGTCTATTTAGCGCTTGTCAGGTTAAAGAATGTGTTCATAGAAAATTCAATATATATATATATATATATATGTGAAACTCAAGAATATTAGATATTATAGGTTTGAGTCCCGGAGGGACGAAGGAAAACCTAATATTTAGTAGTGGCCCGGAATAATTGACGATATGCCAACAGTAATGGCACTCTTTGAATCCCAGAGTCATCTGTTCAAATCACCCGCCATTGTAAGCGTACGCTCATAATCACTTACGGAATCGTCCTTATGATGCAGATGTTCACTACGAAAAAAAAAATAATAATAATAAAAAAAATAAAAATATTGGAACTACTAATCTGCTATGCTTCCCATCGTGTGGATTTTGATAGTGTGGGTTCGCCCCAAGACGCTGAAGCGCCACTCTTCCTTCACTAACATATCAAGATAACCTAGAAACATCAGAACAAATGGAAAGGGGATGGAAGGGAGGGCCGGAATCGTCAATGATTCCGGGGCCACTACTAAATATTAGGTTTTCCTTCTTCCCTCCAGGACTTAAACCTATAATTTGACGATATGCCTGATATCACAAGTCTGGAGGGGGACATTCGTGACAAATATCTAACCACTAACAAACCAACAATAGGATGAAAATAAACCCAGATATGGAGCTCTAACTTCTTTTATTTTGTAATTTTGTATACAAAATACAGTAAAACTTGTAATAAGGAGGTACAGGTAGCGTACTTAAAGATATACCTGTGTACAACAGTTTCTGAAATCATAGGATATGGATTGTAGAAACGTTGCACGACATATAAACCTATTGATTATATGTACAAAACAGATCACTTATATGTATACAACATTTGTAACTGTTATAAATAAAATCTTTGTCTATGTATATTTTCTTATACCATATACAAAAATGTTCTCCAACTCATAACTATATTTGAAATTCCTAAGTATCCTTATGATAATGAGTATCACATAAAGTATTTGGTTATGCATACAAAATACAAAAAACAAAACACTCTAGACTGTAATTCTAGTCCTTGAGTAAATCTTAAGATAATGAATACTACAGTGCATACTGTATACGCACTAACCACGTCCGGCGGGGCTGAGGGTCTTAGCTATCACCCCCCCCTTCCCCTCCCCTCCTTACAACTAACAAATAATAATAAAAAGCACCAGACCTTCAGACCCGGTGTTTCAATGCGACACAGGTAATTCGTGGTTTATCTAGAGTAACAGACGGGTAACGTGTTAAGAAGGTGTGATTGGACGCCAATAATTGTGTCTGCTGAATATCAGTAACTGAGTAATTCTTTAATAATCTAAATGAAACTGCCCACTTTCTTATGTCATGAGCATGTCCCACGTACGGCTCCCGGGTTACTCTCCCGGATCACATCGACTAGAAATGCTGCTAAGTGCCGCTTCGTAAGACGTTTACATGTCTGACTCACCCATTGAGCTCCCAGTTGGTTAGGCTGGAACACTCCAATATAGATCATTAAAGATTTCACCGGACATAGTTTGTGGTGAGAATCTCCTCTCTTGAGCGCCAGAACCTCAAACTCAGTAAAAACATGCTTATTGTGCTAAATTTTTTGCGATAAAGGTAGGCAACGGCGCAATTTGAACACTGACGTTACGCCGAGCAAACCTTAGACAATTAGGTTCGTTGCTCATCGCCGCCAGCTCAGATACCCGGTTTCCTGTAGCCAAGGCCATAAGGAACACAGACTTCTTTAAGATCAAATCAAAAGTAGGATTGTGACTATATTTATGAGAATTAAGTAACGACAAGGCTTTGTCAAGTGACCAGGTAGGCATGAGCTGGCGTGGTGGTGGACGAAGCTTGAAACATGCACGCATGAAACCCTTCTTCTCCGCTTGCGATACTGAGAGTCCTGTTAAATAAAAAAATGGCACTCTGAAAGTGGTCATGTGATTCTTTAGTGTGACTACTGACAAGCCTTTTTTTTTTTTTTTTTTTTAAGAGACAATGAACGGAGGAAGGAAAAACACAGATAAAACAAAAAGGTCCATGTGCCTAAAGGCATCCTCCATTCATAAAATGTTTGTAACAACTGGATTTAAACTTTTGTAGATTGTAAGTTTGTGGAAAACAACTCAAGGGAACTGAATTTCAAAGAGTAGTAGTTCTAGGGATAAATGAATTTTGATAAGCAGAAGTTCTGCATTGTGGAGGAGAAAGTGTAAATTCATGGGCGCTCTCAGCTGCCCTAGTTCTACGGGGAAAGATGTGGAGAGGCGGCACAATTGAAGCAAGTTCCTCGGAACAATTGCTGTGAAAATATCTGTAGAATAATGCAAGGGATGCAATGTTCAAATAGATAGTCAAGGTATTTGAAAATTAAAGACACCGATGCAACAGACTGGTCAGTTTCCACTATCCAAGTAGTAAAGGCTTTCCAATGAGATTGGTACTGACGTCTAGTGGAAAGAGTGTACTGATTAATTACTTTATTAGTCATGCTTTCCCCATAGAGGGCTAACCATTTGGCCCTTTGAATGTCCACAGGGCAAAGGTTAGCGAGGTCTGTAGGTTGGTTGCCAATTGCCTCTAAGTGGAAGTACGAGATCGGGAGCGACACCGGGTTCTCGCACAACATCTTCAACTGGGAGTACCACACCTGAGCCGGTCACAGGGGTGCGATCATCAAGACTATGCCCCGATAATCCCGTAGTTTGTGAACTACTTGACACATGAGTAAAGCGTCTGGTGGTGGAAACAGATAGATGGAATTCCACCTGTTCCAGTCCGTCAGCAATGCGTCTGGTCCTCCCGCCGGGGTTTCTTCCTGGCGAGTGAGGAAGAGAGGAAGTCTGTGGTTCTCCTCTGACTCGAACAAGTCCACTTGTGGACGGTATGGATCTGCAATCATCTTCTGAAAGACGGTTTGCTTGAGCGCCCATTCTACTAATGTGCTCTGTCTCCGTAACAGAGCATCTGCCCATACGTTGGCCACGCCTGGCAGATAAGATGCGTGAAGATAAATATTTGGCTTGTTCGCCAACACAAATATCTGTTCCGACAACTCTAGCAACACTCAAGACCTTGTTGACCCTTGCTTCTGAATGCATATGACTGCATTCAGATTGTCCATTCGAAAGGCTATTGATTTTCCCACTAGAGTTGAACCGTGAGCCTGAAGGAAAAATAGGGGAACTAGTAACTCTTTTGCAATGATGTGAAACTCTTTGAACCGGGACCAAAGACCCTGACCTTGATGTCCGAGGTTTGACTGATAACCCCAACCCAGTGTTCCTGAAGCATCGGTATCTATCCATAGCGTAGGCGGAGGAGAAGTCCATGTCATAATTGAATGCAATGTTTCTGGCCTGGCCCAGAACGCTAGTAAATTGTGGATTAATTTGGGGATATGCCATGACTTGTCTGCCAGCAAAAGCGGAAAATATCTGTTTCCCTCCAAGATCAACCTCTTTACTTTCAACCAGCACAACTGTACAGTAAGTTGAATCCAGTTGAGAGAGCTGACGAGAGACTCCCACACCTTCCTCGTGGTAGTCAGACTGTGAAGAAAAAGAAACAGTTTCTTGCGAAACCTGTTCAGATTGTCCACAATCTGACTGAGGGTTAGGTGCGTTGTGTCCCACAGCAGCCCTACCCACTGAATTACCCTTGTTGGGACAAGATTCAACTTTGCCAAGTTGATATTGAACCCCAGGGATTTGACATGGTGTAGAATGGCAATTACATGTTGGAGGCATTTTATCTCGGATTCTGCTACCACCAGCCAATCGTCTAGGTACCACATGATCATGATCCCTTGCCGTAATAGTGGTAACAGAACCTGTCGGACTAATTTGGTGAAAACTCTCGGTGCCAGGTTCAGGTCGAAAGGCATCCATTGAAAGACATAAGTCTGATGCCTGATCCTCAGAGCGAGGAATTTTTTAAACCTTTTGTTTACCGGGACATGCCAATAGGCTTCCGTCAGGTTTAACGAGCACATCCAACCTTGCGGCGGAAGAGTTAGCCTGATCTGATTCACAGTGAGCATCCTGAATGATGGGTTGTGAATATAGTGATTCAGGTGAGACAAGTCTACGACCGGCCTCATCTGAGCGCTGTCCCTCTTCAGCACGAGAAAAAGTCTGGGCGTGTAAACAAGGCAAGTTGTATTGACCGGGACAATGAAATGCTTGGTTATCATTTCTTGGATTAGTGACTCCACCTCTAAAGAAACATTGTTGAACTCTAAAGTTTGACATAAACGAGGTCGCCGGAGCCACCGCCAAGTGATTTCCTTGCTTACCACTGTCCGTGCCCAAATATTCCCGGTAACACGTCCAGAATTCTCCAGTCATGCAACTGGACTTGTCCGGCAGAACTACACTCGAATCCAACTCGCCCATCGGGGGCCCTGGGAGTGAGAGAGTTTTGTGGTGAACTAGTTTTTTTATTGGGATGTGGTTGCAGTAAGTAGACGGCTGGCTGGAGGTAGGGGGCCGTGAGTCCTGTCCTGACTTACCCTTGGACTAGCCTTTGTACCACTTCCCTGATACTTTACCTTGTGGCTTACCTTTGGTAGAGCTACTGCTTCCTGGCACGGATGGAGTCTTAAAGGATTGAAAAAGCCTAGTACCACTTGGGTGACTCTTCTGGATATATTTGGGCTTATGAAATTTAGTAGACTCCTTCCGCGGCGCAGAGGCAGTCGATCGTGAAGAGTCTAAGAGAAGGTTTGGGGTTAACACTTGGGAAAGAACTACCCTACGCCCAATGTCCTCCGGCAACTTTTTAAACAGATATACTCGCAAGTCTTGCCTTGCTCGGACCGCCTCCAAGAAGGCGAGCCGAATGACACCAAGTGTTTGGACTTAGTTCTGGAGAATAAGCCGCCGGGTAAGATATAGGGCTTTAGTAGCTTGTGCATCAGTTACCGCCTCAGTCATCCGAATTAGCGACTCTGCAATCTGGTGACTGAGGAGGAACTGAGACAGTAGCCTCCAAGCTTTCTGCCTTAACTTAACCCTTTAGCGGGCAGGTACCCCGCACGGGGGTCCTTAACCCTTAATTAGCGGCGAGCAACATAAGTCGAGTTAAATAAAGCTGGACTATGTGGCGGCGCTCGACATAACTCGAGTGGCAATTTCAGCACGTAATGTGGCTGAGAGAGAGAGACAAGTGGTGGCAGGAGACTAGCGAGCGTATGACTGCTCCAGACCACCGCGGCGAACCTACTGACACAAATCTCAGCTCCCTCCTCCCTCTCTCACTCGCTACATACTCAATTATGTACCGAAAGTACCGAATTACCTGCTTTTTGCACTCGCGTTGCACGGTTATTGCAAGAAAACTATCCATCATACAAGGATCGTTATGGTGTCATTCGAAAGCTCTGTTTATGCCCTTTCAGGGATAGGTACTTGTTTTACGTTCTGGGTCTTATTTAGGCATGAAAATGATCACGTAAACAGCCCTATTTTGGCTAAAAACACCCCGCTGGGCGGTACACATAAATAAACCGCATAGGCCGCTCGTAAGGTGTTAAACACGTGTTTTTGGCGGGCTATATTTCGCGCCATTGATGACGTAGATGGCTTGGGTTTGCTTCAACCAATAGGGGAACCTTTCGTCATTATCTCCAGCAAATCACAGCCCTCTACCCCATCCCTGCGCGGAGGTGCAGGGCGAGAAGCGAGTCATACTCAGCAAAGCAGCCGTAGTGGTCATATGTGCGTCAAGTTTGCTCCCTTCCCACGCCCTCACGCCCAACACAATGGAGGTAAGGTTCTTAAAAGTTGATAGGACATAGATAAATAGTTGTTCTTTATGCTGGTATGAATGAAATTAGTGTGGTTTCAAAGGAAATACGAAAATTTGGGTGGTGAACATAGTGTATATCCTGCGCGGGATGTACGCCGGACTTACGGGGGAACGTATGGCGCCACCTTCCACCCTCCCGGGATCTTTGGCCTGCATCACGAATAACCGCGCTCATCCCTGCTGGGATCTTTGGCCTGCAAGACGAATAACCATATAGCCTGATAGTGATGATGGTGATTGTGCATATATGATGGTGATTAGTGATTGTGATTATATTATTGATGATTATACTGCTATAGTAGTACTATACAATAAGTTTCCTACAAAATAACCTTGAAACAGAGCAATACCTGACTAATAGGTAATGTTAGAAATGAAAAAAATAATGGTGAATCTATGGTGAAATTTTCTTTAAACATGCTATAGTGGTAGGCCAGTACCTTATTCATTGGTATGGACTCCACATAGCCTAATGTTAGTTATAATATTTTTTGGCCAAATATAGCAATTTTTTATGTAAATGTTCATATTATTCACCATAAATATAGCAAAGAAAGTGATAGTGACATTATATATTTATTGTTTTCAGAGACCAGTGGGTTCCTTCTACAAGCAAACCAGAAGCAGGACGCAGTGGGTGGCACCACAGACCAGCGCCGACAGTGACATCGAGTTCGACCTTGAAGATGACGATGACACCATCGACTCTGACTTCCTGGCCCACATCGGGGACGATGAACTACTATCCAGTAGTCCCAGTACATCTAAGAGGCAAGGTTAGTATCAAAGTGAATGAATTTTATACCAATAAACTATGGGGAAACCCACAAGTGTGGAGTCGGAGGGTGAGTGTGGTTCAGTGCTGTCACAGAATTTCCCCCCAATGACTGATTGATTGACTGACTGGCCATTATAGTGAATATTGTTGTGTATTTCCCTTTTGTGTTGGTCATTTAAACAATTTAAAGGACTTATAGTTATATTGTTGGGTATTTATTTTTTTAAAGAACTTACAGTAAATAATGTTGTGTAGTTCATTATTGTGTTGGTCATTTAAACAGGTTAAAGAACTTATAGTAAATATTGTTGGGCATTTAAAGATTGTGTTGGGCATTTAAACAATTTAAATGACTTATAGTAAATATTGTTGGGCATTTAAAGATTGTGTTGGGCATTTAAACAATTTAAAGGACTTATAGTAAATATTGTTGGGCATTTAAATATTGTGTTGGGCATTTAAACAATTTATAAGGACATAGTACATATTGTTGGACATTTAATAAATTTAAAGAACTTTTAGTAAACAGTGTTGTGCATTTCATTCATGTGTTTAGCAATTATTTTTTTAAAGAAATTATAGTAAACAAATTACAATACTTACCTTAGCATTACTTACCTTACTGTTACTTACCTTACCTTTACTTACCTTTACTAATAACTTGTATTATTTCACAGATACGGTTGTGGTGGAGCCCCGGGATGTGTCCGACGACGACGACGAGGATGAAGAAGTGGATGATGCCGTTCCACGAGCCCGCAAGAGGATACGGACTACCACTGCTCCAATGACATGGAAGAAGGAGGATATCGACATCCCACCACTCCCAGATTTCGTTCACCTGGCTCCAACTCACATCCTCTTACCTTTCGAATATTTTGAACGGCTCTTCTCCTTGGAACTGGTGGGCCACATAGTCTACCAAACTAACCTCTATGCTTGGCAGAAGGACGTCAACACAACGTTCAGCACAGACAAACACGAGTTCATGGTGTTCGTCGGGATCCTGATCTACATGGGAATAAGTAGCCTGCCGAGCATAGAGGATTACTGGGCCATGGAGACCAGGGTGCCTCAAGTAGCTGAAGTCATGTCTTCCAAACGCTTCAGGCTACTGAGATCCCTCCTACACTTCAATGACAACGAGTATGCCAGTACGTCCATAGACAGGTTTTACAAGATAAGGCCAGTCATCGCATCCATCACAAAGCGGTTCCTCCGGGTCGACGCTACTCCAGTCCAGTCCATTGATGAGGTGATGGTGGCCTATAAGGGGAAGAGAGCTGGTAACCTGAGGCAATACATCAAGACCAAACCAGACAAGTGGGGCTTAAAGCTTTTCTGCAGAGGTAGTATCGATGGGTTTGTACATGACATTCTTATGTACCAGGGCGAGCCCACCTTCCCAGCTCATCATACCATCCTTGCTGAAGATAAGTAGCAGATGTTGGTCAGCAGCAAGACCGTGGTAATCCTTGTCAAGACCCTCAAGGAACCCAATAAGAGTGCTGTGTATGCTGACAACTTCTTCACCAGCTTTGCGTTAGTGGAATACTTGCGGGAAAAGTATGGCTGCAGGTATGTTGGCACAGCAAGAGTCAATTGCATTGAAAAGCCCACTCTAATGGCTGTCAAGGATATGGACAAGAAGTCGGTGCCCCGTGAAACTCTGGACTATTGTTCTTCCAATGGTATACTTGCTGGACGGTGGAAAGACAACAAGGTGGTCACAGTCCTGTCCTCCGATGCTGGCATTGAACCCATGTCCACAGTCTCCAGGTATGACAAGCAAGCCAAGGAGAAGAAGGAAGTGAAATGCCCCGACGTTATCAAAAAGTACAATGGAAGGATGGGGGGGATTGATAAAAGCGACATGCTCACCTACCTGTACAGCACTCCCATGAGAGCGAGAAGGTGGTATATAAAGCTCTTTGGATATAGTGTGGACATTTGTATATGTAATGCCTGGCTGCTCTACAAAAGGGACTGTGTCGCTTTGGGGGAAAAACCAATGCCCCTGAAGCACTTTCGCCTGGACATCTCCAGGTTTATGAGATGCACCAAAGTATTGGCAGCGCAGGCCACGAGGATCTCCATCGACTCTCCAACGTCACCAATACCACTAACAAGGAGAGGCCAGAGGAGTTCAATCCCAAGTCCTGTTAAGCGACAGAATCCCACCACCCATCACATGCCCCGTTTTGTGACCATGCGGCAGACGTGCAAGCATTGCAGCAAGAAGGGGGACATTCATCGGTAACGGTGGATGTGCGACAATTGTAAGGTCGCCCTGTGCCTGTCTGACACCTGAAATTGCTTCGCTCCATTCCACAAGGAAGCATAAATATATAAATATGTATGTAAATAGTGTCAACAAACTAATATGTAAGTTATTTATTTAATTAAAGTGTATTTTTATATAAATCAAGGCAGTATTTCATTACACATTTATTCTAGTATGTAAGTAAAAGTTCACATTATTGCTAATTATACTTATTTATGTTGCTTACAATTATTTACAATCATATTAAGTTGAAATAAGACACATCTATTTAGTGAAAAACATGAAAAATTTCCCAAAACGGGGAAAACCAAAACGGGCCAAAACGGGCCAAACACCAAAACGGGCCAAACATCCCTGGCGGGATGTTCATGGTTACCCGTAAGTCGGGCGAGTACCCCGTACGGGTTATTTGTTTGACGCAACATTGCAACATTCAAGTGCATCAAACTGAATATTTCACAACAGTAAAAATTTCTTAGAAACACCTCAATTTTCATGTCCTAAGAGGGTTTTTTGATATCTCAACTATTTCACCAAGTGCCCTCTAAAGGGTAAAAGTCTTTGTCTAGCTGAGCAGGTGTTGGACTGGAAAAGGGTTAATGAATTTCCCATAAGAACAATTTGGAGCACCAAGATAATCAAGTACAGACTTAGGAATGCCCCCGGCAATAGCTACGGGCAGGGAAAACCAGCTTTGTTGCTCTTGGGGTATTTGGTGGATTGACTTACTAGTAATGGTACAAGCAAAATGTTGAGCCTCCGCCTCCCACTAGAGCCACGGCCTCGTGCCTACCTCCCCAATCTGCAGTACCGGATTACCGGACTGATCTCTAGTAGGCTGAGTGTCTAACTCAGGTGTTAGACTAACAAGTGACTTTACATCATTAAAGCCGTCTAGTTTCGACCAGTTAGAATACAATCTTCCAGATGAGGCTGGTGGCAAAGCAGGGGAAGATGCATATATGAAGTAATCAGGGGCATATCAATTTGGAATAGCCTTAATGGTACATCTAAAATTTCTGCAGACATATTTTTCTTGCTCTCACTCACCTGAATACACCAGTGATCAGGTACCGGAGTTTCCCCAGAGACCGTCGGCTGCGCGACCTGAGGGTTCATGGTTACAATGTCTACCCAGGACCTAGCCGAGCCATATAACAACGGCATAGGGCCTTTTCTGAGAGGGATTTTCTCTAAGGGTGGAGGAATTACGTCAGTGACGACTCGTACATTACAGGTCGTCAAAGTTGATGTCAAGCGAGTCAAACTAGTAGTAACTGGGGAGGGAGCATGAGATTGTTTAGTTGAAACCTGTAGGGAACCCAAAGGTCTAGCAACCGGAGATGGCGTGGGAGACTCCGACACCGATCAACTCTCATTAAATTTACTCATCATCTTATCAAAAAAGTTTTGCAGATCCCCTCTAGTTACATAATCTCTAGTATTATTCATGGAAACAGTAGATTCAATGTCAGAATGGCCTGATGAAGCTATTTTCTGTCCAGATTCCAAATGTTTTGAAACATCGTCAGGAATGGATTGGCACTCCACTGACTCTATCGACCTCGCCTCCAGCGACCGGGCTTAGGGGAGTCGAACCTCCTCAGTCCGGACGGCGGGCTCTAATACATTACATGCAAACTCTTCCCATTCCAAATTTGGGATAGAAGATGGCACCTGAGCCTCACTAGATTGTTGCACATAGTCTCTATCTGGTTCTACCAAGATACCGGACACTCGGCTTTGAGGCCTATTCTGGGTCTCAATAGTGATATTAGGGTAACCTCGGTATTGTTCTGCCAACACTTGATGACACACAAGATTGAGGCACACTGGGACCCTGAGGCACATTGTTTCTTGGGATCACATATGAACTGTGCCTTATCGACGGCGAAACTTGTCCGATCGGTTGGCTAAAGTTACTTAAACTGTCCCTCGGCGGCGTCTCCGCCACCCTAGTGACCATCTCAGACCGGCCAGATTGCACTTTAGGCCCAGTCAAGATAGGTCTAGGGAGAGCAAGTGCCGGCGCAAGCGATTGCCTAGGCCTTGCACTCGACATCGCTGTCCGGGATGTTGAAACTCTTTTCCCACTACCAGAAGTTGCTGTTTCTGGTGTCACCTTATCTGGTGTAACCTTACTCTTCTTTGCAGCCGCCAGGCCTGGCTGACAAGAAGATTGACGCGAGGTTGAATGGCGTAAGGGGGACTGTGATCTAGATCGGGTCCGTCCCTCTTGCTGATGTGACGAATCCGGCGTCGGCCGTTTCGACTGCCGGCGGAGGGTGTAACTTTCTTGGCTATGTCTTCATCCGTGAATTCTTCGGAACTAATTGTTTCTTTGGAAATCACTTTAGTTGCTTTCTTTTTGTGTGTCCCAGAACGAATAGTTTTCAAAGATTTTACACTTGGAGATTTGATAATGAGGAGTTCCCACAGAGCCTGATCATTGCACTGAAGTGCCTCATGGGCCACATATCTCGTATAGTTATTGAAACTACTTTTAATCTCAGAAAGTACCACTTGACATGCCGGCTCCTTGTGAGTTAGTAAACCATTACGGAGCTTAGTGTACACGCTACATTTTCTCGTAAACCACTGACCACGGGAGTGATCGAGACAATTAACACATCGAACACATAGCATAAAAAGTTACAAATTCCATGATGAAATTACACCCAATGCCGGGTATCGGCCCCCAGTCCGGAGGTCCTTGCCGAGGAGATCGTGTGGGATCTGGAAAAGAAATTCCCAAGAATCAATGCTCATAAGGATAACCCGAGACATTTACACATATCATTACCTCGAATACCCAAGAATAATAGATATAGTGATCACCACTATTCTAAGTTTCCTGTGTACCCTTCTGGAATAAACATCACCGTGTTTTTTTTTCCTTTGAAGGAATTATGACTACTTATCTATGATACCCCGCCAATGAGGAGCCACCTTGCAAGCAGTGGCGGGGCTTGAATCGTGGCCGATGATCTCACCTATTTGGGTAGCTTCCCTATCTTTCTAGGGTTCGGGTTTCATCGGCCTCATGGACCAAGTGCTCCCCCTTCATCACTGGTAAGAGTGGGGCCTTCCGGTGATGTCGTACTCCTCAGCCCTGTCTTACTGTTGATGACTTGGCGTACTTTGGAGTTCTGTTTTGGCTATTCTTTGGTTTTGTTGGAGGGAATTTGTGGGTGGCTACTGCTCATTCCTGTTGAAGTGGGGTCGCATCTGTGGCCCCTTTACGCCAAGCCAGGGAGCTAGGTGTTGTGCCGAACTCGACGGACGGAGGCACCTTCATGACACCTTTCTTCCCTGGCGTATGCTCTGGCTGGATCCCTGGGGCAATTTTGTCTTGGCCCCTAAATGTGGCTCCGTGGTATGGGACCGGCTGCAGTGAATTTCAAATTTTTCGTATTATGGCTTCTAACCTACCTTTGACTGTTGACAACTCTGGGGATCTTTCAGTTTCCCCTCTTGATCCTCCCCCTTCTCTTGTGGTGACTATGCAGCCTTTCCAGGCAGGCAGGACACAAAGGCCTCCGTCAGGTAGGTCCCGTCGTCCTCCGAGAGGTGTTGGGTCCCTTCCTGAGCCTAGTTTAAGAGTTCCCTTTACTAACTTTGTGGTGGTTCGTGCCCCCGAGGGATTAGATCTGCGACGGCACAACATTTTCAAAACTCACAGAGATTTATTTCGTGCCTGTGGTTCTTCCCCAAAGGTGGTTCCGAAAGCTGATGGTAGCCTACTAGTTGAGGTAGCAGATGAAGAGAAAAGTGCTCGCCTTCTGTCCATGACATCACTTGCGGGCCAACCGGTTGGGTGTTCTCCAGATGGTACACTCAATCACTCTCGCAGAGTTTTTATACAAAAGAGCTAGTTATGTATGACGAGGTGCGTCTCCAGGAAGAATTTGCTTCACAATATGTTATCAAAGTCGACCGTATTAAAAAGAGGGTTGATGGTGAGCTTGTCCCCACACCGACCCTAATCCTCATGTTTGATCTCTTAGATCTTCCTGACCTTCTGGTGGCTGCCTGGTATCGTGACAGGGTTAAGCCTTATGTTCTGCAACCACGACATTATTTCCATTGCCAGCTTCTTGGACATATCGGGCGTTCCTGCCGATGACTTGCCAAGGGACTACCATCTGTGTGCGTCTCCTGTGGGGGTTCGGTACATGAGGGTATGGACTGTCCGAGTCTGGTATCCTACGTGAATTGTGGTGGTGGACACGCTGCTTTGTCCAAATCTTGTGATCGATATAGATTTGAACAGGAGATATTGTCTCTACGTGCGAAAGAGAAACTAAGCTTTGCTTAAGCTAAAGATTGTATGTCATCTATGTTTTTTCGCCCTGGTGTTTCGTTCGCATCTCTCCTCTCAAAGTCCAAGCCTGCTGCAGTTATGCATAATATTCCTTCTGTAAGTAGTCACGAGACTTCTGATCCACGATCGGGCCTTCCTTCGCGAGTCTCCTCCGTTGCCAAGCGTCCTCCTGGTCCTCCTCGTGGGAAGTCTGGGACTCCTGTTGCCCCCCTGCCTGTGGACCCTCCCTCGCTACCTGTACCTGGGGCTGATAGTCCCTCTGTCATTGTGCAACCTCCTCATGTGACAAGCTCTGTGGCAGGTCGTAATTCCGATTCAGCAAGTACTGGCGTAGAGATGGAGGTTGAGATGCCAACCTCAAGCGGGTGAGGAGTGAGGAATCTTTGGAGGAAACCCCTCCTTCTAAGGTTCAAACAAGCGTGCCTCACGGGGGCTCTGAGAGTGCCCCTCACTCGGGGTCTCGAGATGATTTGGCATCAACGTTGGTGGCTGATAAAGACAGCCTTTCTTGGGTTCCAGTTCCTGCAGTCAGGTGAGACAGGGGATGCGTCTTCGGACCCACACACGGCTTGCTCACCAGCTCCCTCTGACCCAGCCTCCTGCAAACAGCCTTCAGTTGATTTGGTGGGGGACGGTCAGGGTCCGGGTGACCCTGTCGTGACACCTGATCACTCGCTGAGGGCTGCGGACAAGGCAAGTGTGTCTAAACGGAGGGTCTATGTACCTCGGTACTGCTGCAAGGGCGGATGTGACTGTGTATAGAGATCCTTCCAAACGTTGTGATGCTAGATTATCATCATCCTCCTCTCGATTGGTTAGACCGGGAAACCCCCCCCTGGGAAGAAGGGCTATAAAACCCTTCCCAGCAAAAGTCCTACATAGATATTTGTGCTTTTCCTCTTTTATATTTTTCATTTTTAGTTAGTAACACCTTATGGCTACAACAATTTGTCTTCAATGCAATTGTCGTGATGTACTGGCAACTTGGGAGGAATTGCAATTACTTTTCTCTGATCTGAATCCATTGTGTGTCTGTCTTCAGGAGACAATGGTGGGGCGTCAGACATTGCCTTCACCTAAGGGGTATTCAGTCTTCCATTCCGCTCCTCCCTGGCTGGTGGTCATAGCGGTGGATGTGACAGTGGCATAACTGTTTACACAGAAAACGAAATCAGATAGGCATAGAAGGAGCATTACGAGTTTGAATGGAAAAGAGAAAAGCTCAGCACTGCAGTCCCAGTACAAGGCCCTCCACCTTTGTTAGGGTACGACGCTGTTAAAAGTGCTATTGATAAAATTAAGTCCGGGAAAGCCGCTGGGAGCTCCAGCATTGTCGCTGAGATACTAAAAGCAGCTGGAGATATTGGGGTGAAATTTGTCACAGAGCTGATTAATGCTATCATAAATGAGGAAAAATTTCCTGATGCGTGGCAGAAAAGTGTGATAGTAAATATATACAAAGGCAAGGGTGACTCCTTAGATGGGAAATTATAGGGGTTTGAAAATGCTCCATCAGGTCATGAAAGTTACGAAATGGTCTTTGAATTCATGATCAGGAAAAGTGTTGCCATCAGCAACCTTCAGTTTGGATTTATGCCGGGACATGGCACAACTGATGCTATCTTCATTCTTAGGCAACTGCAAGAGAGGTTCTTAGAGAAAAACAGGGAGTCATACCTAGTTCTTGTAGATGTGGAGAAGGCCTTTGACTGGGTGCCCAGGGAAGTAATGCAGTGGGCTATGAGAAAACTAGGAGTAGAAGAGAGGTTAGTGTGTGTGATAATGAGAATGTATGAGGGATCACAGGCAGCAGTTACGAGTGAATGGGGGCCTGAGGGAAAGTTGGAGTTCACCAAGGTTCAGTGCTGAGCCCATTACTGTTTGTTTTGACCCTGGAGGCTTTGTCAAGGGACTTTAGGACAGAACTCCCATTGGAGCTTTTATATGCAGATGATCTAGTTCTTATCGCAAATAGTGCGCAGGAAGAAGAGGCAAAGTTCAAAAGATGGAGGGAGGGTATGGCAAATAAGGGTCTAAGAGTTAACATAGAGAAAACAAAGGTCATGATTAGTGGACTAGGGCGTGAAACTATGGAAAGAAGCGGTGATTATCCATGTGCAGTTTGTGGGAAAGGGGGTGGGAAGTAGCTCAATTCAATGTTGCATCTGTAGTGACTGGGTACACAAGAGATGTAGTGGAGTTAGAGGGCCTTTGACAAAAATCATAGACTTTGAATGTGCAGTGTGCAAAGGAGATCTTGTGTTAAATGACCCGCCTGTTAGTGTTGATGTCGACAGTGTACCGTTGGAGTGTGTGAATAAATTCTGCTACCTGGGCGATACAGTTTCCACCAGAGGTGGCGCTGAAGCTGGCTTCATTGCTAGAGTTAGAAGTGGCTGGGGCAAGTTTAGAGAGCTGTTGCCACTCCTGACCATGAGAGGGCTCCCACCCCACCTTAAAAGAAAGGTGTTTACCTCGTGTGTTAGGAGCGCGATGACCTATGCCTCGTAGACGTGGCCGGTAAAAGCGGAGGATATCAATAGAATGGAACGGAATGAGAAGAGAATGGTGACATGGATGTGTGGGGTTAATCTCAGGGACAGGTTATCAAGCAAGGAATTAAGAAGATGTCTGGGCATTAGGAGTGTCAGTGAAGTGATGCGCACGAGCCGACTTGGTTTGTTTGGACACTTGAAGGGAATGAATGATCAGAACTGGGTGAGGAAATGCCGGACTGTGAACGTGGGGGGAGTTGCGCGTAGGGGGTTGACCTAGAATGACGTGGGATAAAATATAAAGAACTTGACAACAGAGGCAGCCCTTGACAGGGCCACCTGGAAAGCCGCCATTTAGGATGTGAGATTGTAACCACATTTCCTGTGGACAAAACGGTCTTTAACTTGTATGTATGTACAGTTGGGGTCATAATTCCCTTTCCACCCCTCGATCCCTAAACCATAAATCTGGCAGCGCTGGGTGAGCGACCGACTTTCTCACACAGATAATCAGACTTGAGCTGACCACCTGAGTCTGATTATCTGTGTGAGAAAGTTGGTCGCTCACCCAGAGTTGCCAGATCTATGGTTTAGGGATCGAGGGGTGGAAAGGAAATTATGATCCCAACTGTACCCCCCATGTCTTATTGTCATCATCATATATATTACCAAATAACAGCTGGCCGAGGGATAATTTTGTTAAAGAAACGTCAAATTAGAGCGTGCAACTATGAAAACAAAGTGAACGTTATGCCCGCTAACACCATCCTTACCCAAAATGCTAGTATTACTGACTTTTAGCACCAACAGTTAGCTTATCAGGTCTAGGTGGTATAGTTTTAAGTTTGATGGAGGTCTAGGGAACAAACTAAAATCCTCCCCGTAAATAGGGTAGTGTGCACATTTCTTGGGGGATTATTATTGATTCTAAGCTGTCTTGGAATAATCATATAACAAATGAAAAAGGAATAAAATTGCAAAGGGTATTGAGATATTATGCAAAGCTAAACAAATCATGAATTATTTCGACCTTGGTAACACCATATAACAGCTTTATTCTTCCATAGCTTACGTATGTCATAGAAGTCTAGGGATCAGCAGTGGTTGCTATATTAAAAATATTATTGTGCTACAAAAACGAGTGGTTAGAATTATAGTATCCTAAAGGAATAGGGACCATACTACGCCAATATTTACATAATTGAAAATATTGCCTTTGTCAAAATCATATGAATAGCAAGATTGATGTTTATAACAATGAAGAAGATGTTGCCTGTAAATATTTATATTATCACCAACCCACCAAGAAACTTACATATACTGTATACCTAATTTATTAATAAATTATATAATATGTAAAAATTAAGAAAAATATCTAACTAGACATAACAATATCTAACTGTAACCCAAATACATGTACCAATAGGTAGAACTTCAATGGTATATAAAACATTTAGGTATAAAGACATGTATATTTGTGGTTCTTTTCAGAAAGAAAAAAAATATATAAATAAAATAATAGATCAACGTTCATATTCTTCTTTTTCAGCGAAAACTTAACCAATATCGTTTGAACAACAAATGTTCGTATACAAACTATTATATATGATGGCTATTTAATTCTTATAAGTTTGTTTTAATATAAATTTACACTATTATTATTTGTGTATTGATTATCATATCCACACTAACCTGCTGCACTCTCTCTCTCTCTCTATCAGTGTATTGATTATCATATCCACACTAACCTGCTGCACTCTCTATCAGTGTATTGATTATCATATCCACACTAACCTGCTGCACTCTCTCTCTCTATCAGTGTATTGATTATCATATCCACACTAACCTGCTGCACTCTCTCTCTATCAGTGTATTGATTACCATATCCACACTAACCTGCTGCACTCTCTCTCTATCAGTGTATTGATTACCATATCCACACTAACCTGCTGCACTCTCTCTCTCTATCAGTGTATTGATTACCATATCCACACTAACCTGCTGCACTCTCTCTCTATCAGTGTATTGATTACCATATCCACACTAACCTGCTGCACTCTCTCTCTATCAGTGTATTGATTACCATATCCACACTAACCTGCTGCACTCTCTCTCTATCAGTGTATTGATTATCATATCCACACTAACCTGCTGCACTCTCTCTCTATCACTGTACTGATTACCATATCCACACTAACCTGCTGCACTCTCTCTCTATCAGTGTATTGATTATCATATCCACACTAACCTGCTGCACTCTCTCTCTATCAGTGTATTGATTACCATATCCACACTAACCTGCTGCACTCTCTCTCTATCAGTGTATTGATTACCATATCCACACTAACCTGCTTCACTCTCTCTCTATCAGTGTATTGATTATCATATCCACACTAACCTGCTGCACTCTCTCTCTATCAGTGTATTGATTACCATATCCATACTAACCTGCTGCACTCTCTCTCTATCAGTGTATTGATTATCATATCCACACTAACCTGCTGCACTCTCTCTCTATCAGTGTATTGATTATCATATCCACACTAACCTGCTGCACTCTCTCTCTCTATCAGTGTATTGATTATCATATCCACACTAACCTGCTGCACTCTCTCTCTATCAGTGTATTGATTACCATATCCACACTAACCTGCTGCACTCTCTCTCTATCAGTGTATTGATTACCATATCCACACTAACCTGCTGCACTCTCTCTCTCTATCAGTGTATTGATTACCATATCCACACTAACCTGCTGCACTCTCTCTCTATCAGTGTATTGATTACCATATCCACACTAACCTGCTGCACTCTCTCTCTATCAGTGTATTGATTACCATATCCACACTAACCTGCTGCACTCTCTCTCTATCAGTGTATTGATTATCATATCCACACTAACCTGCTGCACTCTCCATCAGTGTATTGATTACCATATCCACACTAACCTGCTGCACTCTCTCTCTATCAGTGTATTGATTA
Source organism: Paralithodes platypus (assembly GCA_032716605.1). NCBI lineage: Eukaryota > Metazoa > Arthropoda > Malacostraca > Decapoda > Lithodidae > Paralithodes > Paralithodes platypus. The sequence goes on from CM064506.1 coordinate 37,410,421, forward strand.
TCATATCCACACTAACCTGCTGCACTCTCTCTCTATCAGTGTATTGATTACCATATCCACACTAACCTGCTGCACTCTCTCTCTATCAGTGTATTGATTATCATATCCACACTAACCTGCTGCACTCTCTCTTTATCAGTGTATTGATTACCATATCCACACTAACCTGCTGCACTCTCTCTCTATCAGTGTATTGATTATCATATCCACACTAACCTGCTGCACTCTCTCTCTATCAGTGTATTGATTACCATATCCACACTAACCTGCTGCACTATCTCTCTATCAGTGTATTGATTACCATATCCACACTAACCTGCTGCACTCTCTCTCTATCAGTGTATTGATTACCATATCCACACTAACCTGCTGCACTCTCTCTCTATCAGTGTATTGATTACCATATCCACACTAACCTGCTGCACTCTCTCTCTATCAGTGTATTGATTACCATATCCACACTAACCTGCTGCACTCTCTCTCTATCAGTGTATTGATTACCATATCCACACTAACCTGCTGCACTCTCTATCAGTGTATTGATTACCATATCCACACTAACCTGCTGCACTCTCTCTCTATCAGTGTATTGATTACCATATCCACACTAACCTGCTGCACTCTCTCTCTATCAGTGTATTGATTACCATATCCACACTAACCTGCTGCACTCTCTCTCTATCAGTGTATTGATTACCATATCCACACTAACCTGCTGCACTCTCTCTCTATCAGTGTATTGATTACCATATCCACACTAACCTGCTGTACTCTCTCTATCAGTGTATTGATTACCATATCCACACTAACCTGCTGCACTCTCTCTCTATCAGTGTATTGATTACCATATCCACACTAACCTGCTGCACTCTCTCTCTATCAGTGTATTGATTACCATATCCACACTAACCTGCTGCACTCTCTCTCTATCAGTGTATTGATTACCTTATCCACACTAACCTGCTGCACTCTCTCTCTCTCTATCAGTGTATTGATTACCATATCACACTAACCTGCTGCACTCTCTCTCTATCAGTATATTGATTACCATATCCACACTAACCTGCTGCACTCTCTCTCTATCTGTGTATTGATTACCATATCCACACTAACCTGCTGCACTCTCTCTATCAGTGTATTGATTACCATATACACACTAACCTGCTTCACTCTCTCTCTAATAGTGTATTGATAACCATATCCACACTAACCTGCTGCACTCTCTCTCTATCAGTGTATTGATTACCAATTCCACACTAACTTGCTGCACTCTCTCTCTATCAGTGTATTGATTACCATATCCACACTAACCTGCTGCACTCTCTCTCTATCAGTGTATTGATTACCATATCCACACTAACCTGCTGCACTCTCTCTCTATCAGTGTATTGATTACCATATCCACACTAACCTGCTGCACTCTCTCTCTATCAGTGTATTGATTACCATATCCACACTAACCTGCTGCACTCTCTCTATCAGTGTATTGATTACCATATCCACACTAACCTGCTGCACTCTCTCTCTATCAGTGTATTGATTACCATATCCACACTAACCTGCTGCACTCTCTCTATCAGTGTATTGATTGCCATATCCACACTAACCTGCTGCATTCTCTCCATCAGTGTATTAATTACCATATCCACACTAACCTGCTGCACTCTCTCTCTATCAGTGTATTGATTACCATATCCACACTAACTTGCTGCACTCTCTCTCTATCAGTGTATTGATTACCATATCCACACTAACCTGCTGCACTCTCTCTCTATCAGTGTATTGATTACCATATCCACACTAACCTGCTGCACTCTCTCTATATCTGTGTATTGATTATCATATCCACACTAACCTGCTGCACTCTCTCTCTATCAGTGTATTGATTACCATATCCACACTAACCTGCTGCACTCTCTCTCTATCAGTGTATTGATTACCATATCCACACTAACCTGCTGCACTCTCTCTCTATCAGTGTATTGATTACCATATCCACACTAACCTGCTGCACTCTCTCTCTATCAGTGTATTGATTACCATATCCACACTAACCTGCTGCACTCTCTCTCTATCAGTGTATTGATTACCATATCCACACTAACCTGCTGCACTCTCTCTCTATCAGTGTATTGATTACATATCCACACTAACCTGCTGCACTCTCTCTCTATCAGTGTATTGATTACCATATCCACACTAACCTGCTGCACTCTCTCTCTATCAGTGTATTGATTACCATATCCACACTAACCTGCTGCACTCTCTCTCTATCAGTGTATTGATTACCATATCCACACTAACCTGCTGCACTCTCTCTCTATCAGTGTATTGATTACCATATCCACACTAACCTGCTGCACTCTCTCTATCAGTGTATTGATTACCATATACACACTAACCTGCTTCACTCTCTCTCTAATAGTGTATTGATAACCATATCCACACTAACCTGCTGCACTCTCTCTCTATCAGTGTATTGATTACCATTCCCACGCTGCACTCTCTCTCTATCAGTGTATTGATTACATATCCACACTAACCTGCTGCACTCTTTCTTCTGTCAGTGTATTGATTACCATATCCACACTAACCTGCTGCTCCTCTCTATCTGTGTATATCCACACTAACCTGCTGCACTCTCTCTCTATCAGTGTATTGATTACCATATCCACACTAACCTGCTGCACTCTCTCTCTATCAGTGTATGTATGTAAAGGATGATAGGACATATTATACACCAATAATTATCAGTCCTCATTGTCATCAACTATGTATTAACATCAGAATGTATCATTATTGTATATCTTTATCTATGTAAATATATGCATGTCAATAAACGTTTTCATATTAACTGTAATTGAAAATTACATAATAGGGTGAAACGTCATAAAATCTCCAAACTAATGGAACAAAACAGAGGAGATCCACATAGACCCCCTCGGACCATATAGGGTTAAGGTTTGTGTAATTTTGTTTGTAGTAGAAGGTGACATAATAAAGCTTAAGGGGAAGTATCTTTATTATTTATCTGAACCCCCTTCTTCATATTTAGCCCCATTAGTTTTCACATTGTGAGACATTTGGCCATTATAATATATATGTATATATATTATATATATACTGTATATATATATATATATATATATATATATATATATATATATATATATATATATATATATATATATATATACCTGTATATATATTTGTTTTCTTCAAAATTAGAAAAAACTTTCGTGCCATGTAAGTGTCGATATTATTCATGGCGAGCGATAGCGAGCCTGTAATTTATGAAAAACCGGCCTTTGGCCTGGACGTTTTTCTAACGAAAAATTTACAAATTTATCTCGGAAGTTTTTTTTTAGGATTTTTTTTTTTTTTTTTAAGTTTTAAGTTTGTGCACATTTATCTCGAAGGTTTTTTCTTTAGGATGTGTTTTCTTAAGCTTGATAGAGGCCTAGGGAGCAAACTAGAAAAATATTATATACAGCATACAGGTAATACAAAATATAAAATGTAATACATAAACAATAGAGCGTCCCCTTAAGGTAAAGTCATACTAATCCGATACATGTACTGGACGGTCACAGGATAGGCACCAATATTGCCAACAGAGAGTACCGGCATTTCTAAGGGTCTCGAGATTTCCACCGGAGGGATTTTTTTCTGGACCCCTTTTTCCCTCATGTTTAGCCCCATTGCTTTTGAGATTTTTAGACATTCGCCCATTAGTTTGGTGATTTTTGGAACGTTCACTCTATTCCTGTCAATTTAAAGACCTTTCGTACCATGTAGGTATCGATGTTTTCCTGGCGAGCGATAGGCAGCCTATAATTTAAGAGGACCGGCCTTTGGCCGTGAAATTTTTCTACCGAAAAATGTACAAATTTATCTTGAAAGGGGGTCTAGGGGGTGTCATTTTAACCTTGATGGAGGTCTAGGTAACAAACTAAAACCTGCCATTAACGGTCACAAGCATACCTAAGCATGAACATTAATATACCCTGTTATAAGTACGTAGTTCAGACATTGTGAACCTTAACAACCTCTGTAACTCAATATGGTCTAGAGCAAATGGGCTGTAAATGTCCACACCTATTCCCTGACTGACCTTCCCCAAATGGTACAAATATTAGATCGATTACTCTAGTCGTTTGTGAGTTAAGGGTTGGAGCAAATGAGTTGTAAATGTCCACACCTATACCCTGGCTGACCTTCCCCAAATGGTACAAATATTAGATCGATTACTCTAGTCGTTTGTGAGTTAAGGGTTAGAGCAAATGAGTTGTAAATGTCCACACCTATTCCCTGGCTGACCCTTCACAAATGGTACAAATATTAGATCGATTACTCTAGTCGTTTGTGAGTTAAGGGTTAGAGCAAATGAGTTGTACATGTCCACACCTATTCCCTGGCTGACCCTTCCCAAATGGTATAAATATTAGGTGGATTTCTGTAGTGGTTTGTGAGTTATATAGGTTACGTTCAAGAGTTAAGGCCTACTTACTTGGAGTTACTAAGGTATAGACGTTTACTGTCTGATTGTCGTGGTTTAAGAGGACGTTATATAGTATTATTTATATTTATTATTTTGTGTTATTACCGGTACATTTATTTATTTTCGTTTGCTCCCTAAACCTCTATCAAACATTAAAAAACAACACCCCAAAGCTCCCCCTTCGAGATACAACACCCCAAAGCTCCCCCTTCGAGATACAACACCCCAAAGCTCCCCCTTCGAGATACAACACCCCAAAGCTCCCCCTTCGAGATACAACACCCCAAAGCTCCCCCTTCGAGATACAACACCCCAAAGCTCCCCCTTCGAGATACAACACCCCAAAGCTCCCCCTTCGAGATACAACACCCCAAAGCTCCCCCTTCGAGATACATTTGTACATTTTTCGGTAGAAAAATGTCCCGGCCGAAGGCTGGTTCCTTCTAAAATTACAGGCTTGATTTCCCTCACCAGGAAAAAAATTGACATATAAATAGTACGAAAGATCTTAACATTGACAAAGAAATGGGGCGAATGGTCTCAAAACCGCCAAACTAATGGTAAGAAAGTCTTCAAATCTCAATTAAAATATGGTAAACCTGAGGGAGAAGGGGGCCCATAAAAAGCGCCTCCCTCCCCCCTACTGTTAACCCTTTCACTTCTGGAGGCCGCAATGTTGCACTTTATTATGGTTACCAGTAGACGATTGTTGACAGCTTAGAAAGAGTCTCTAGCAATTCAAATGGGTGAAACTATCTCCATTAAGGGGAGATGGGTTGTTTTTATTCAAATGGGTGAAACTCCCTCCATTAAGGGGAGATGGGTTGTTTTTATTCAAATGGGTGAAACTATCTCCATTAAGGGGAGATGGGTTGGTTTTATTCAAATGGGTGAAACTATCTCCATTAAGGGGAGATGGGTTGGTTTTATTCAAATGGGTGAAACTATCTCCATTAAGGGGAGATGGGTTGTTTTTATTCAAATGGGTGAAACTATCTCCATTAAGGGGAGATGGGTTGTTTATATTCAAATGGGTGAAACTATCTCCATTAAGGGGAGAGTGGTTGTTTTTATTCGCTTATTGTTTTATCTTTTTATTATTTTTTGTAGTTTCCTCCCAAGACCTCCATCAACTTTTAAAAAACACCCCCTAGACCCCCTTCAAAATAAATTGTACATTTTTCAGTAGAAAAAAATCCCGGCCAAAGGCCGGTTACTCCTAAAATTACATGCTCGTTATCGCTTGCCAGGAAAAAAATCGACGCCCAAATGGCATGAAAGGTCTTAATATTGACAACAAAAATGGGGCGTAAAGTCTCAAAATCACCAAACTAATGGAACGAACGTCTTAAAATCTCAAAACTAATATGTTAAACGTGAAGAAGGTGGTCCAGAAAAACTGAACTACTTCCCCCTTAACCTCTGAACTGCGCATGTGGGTAATTAGAAACGTCTGCCTGTGCTGACGTATTTGAGCTGTTTCCATCACTAAAATATTCATTTGACCATAAATAGCATTAATACTTATCCATATGCGCCTATTATAGGTTGATTATAAAGGTATTAACCTGTTACAACAATAAAACGAGTGAAAACAGCGTTTGGATGGTCAAAATCGGCGATACAGGCCGCAAGTTACATAATGTATGGGTGAGGCAACCTCCTTTCCTGCCAATTTCCCCCAAGGCCACTGAGACACTGTCGATCGATACTCTCTCTCTCTCTTGCACTCGCTTGCTAACAGTGATGACAATGCCCTGCTTGCAACTCGCTAATGTTAGCACGAAAATATACCTCAGAATAAGGGAATAACAGGGAATAGGTGATAACTGAAGGAGGGGAGGAAAGTGGGGAAGGAGGGGAGGTAGAGGACTGATACTTTGCATGGCCCAAGGGCAAAAAAAAAAAAAAAACAAAAAAAAATCGATGTTTATTTTTATTTTTTTCTCTGACTCTTAAGAGTCTTCCCGCAGTCCGCCGGGGGAACTTTTAAGAGTCTTCCTGCAGTTCCCGGGTTAACTCCCACACCCAAGCTACCACAAACTCGTGTAAGGTTATCCATAATAAAATGTTGGAGGTACGTGATCATCCACAAGCCAGGGGGGGGGGTGTTAATATCATGGGTGTGTTGGACAGTGTAAATAAAAAAATAAAGAGTGTTGGACAGTGTTGGTGACAATCAGACTAACGAGACTAGTTTACATAATATCTAGTCTCATATTTAAGTCCCTTGTGTTTAGTACTTATTATTTATACAAAGTTACTGTTATGCTCCACTAGTAGTGATTAAGGGGGGAAGGGATTATTTATGGGTTGATTTGTTTTAGTTATTTATTATTTTATTAGTCTTCTCCCTAGACTTCCATCAAGTTTTAAAAAAACTCCCAAAGATCCCCCTTCTAGAATTATTTGTACATTTCTCGGTTTTAGAAATGTCCCGGCCAAAAGACGATTCGTCCTAAATTACAGGCTCGCTACCGCTCGCCAGGAAAAAATAGACACCTAAATGACACAATAGTCTTAACCCTTCGAGTACCAGCGATGTGTGTTATATTGTATTCTATCTACATTTAGATGATATTATGCAGCTTAGGAAGGAGGCGTGCAAGTTATATAAAAGGGTTGGTTGAGATATGTTGAAGCCTTATTTTTGCTAGAAGTCCTTCCTAAGCTGAATAAAATCGTCTAATAGTTGCCAGAATATTATAAAAGGGACGTTCCTGGTACTGAATGGGTAAATATTGACAAAGAAATAGGGGGAAAGGTCTTAAATTCGCCAAACTAATGGGCCAAACGTTTTAACATGTCAAAACTAAAGGGGCTAAACATGAAGTAGAAGGGGGCCAGAAACACCAATCATCCCCCTCTTTAAATGGCCGAACCAATACAACTCCATGGCCACTTTCCTGTTTTCCCCCTCACACTCAGCTCAATCTTGAAGCAACATTAACCGGTGTGCCTTTATCCATTATCCCCAACGGATAGGGCCCAAGTAAATGGGCGGTCGGGCGTGGTTGGAGGGCGTGTTGATAAGCGCACCCTGGGGAGAGAGAGGAGTCAGATAGATTTATAGATTGAATATAAACACCAAATTTAGTGTTTCTCCTCACATGGTATTTGTATTTATTCTGTCAAATTTTCGGAGCTCATTCTACTAAATAGATATGTATTTGACTCTGGGGTTTATCAATCCAATTATATATGTCTTAGCTATTTATCTATCCATATACAATATTAGCGGGAGTATTCATCCAGAATTCATTCATACCCCGAACCACATCTCTTTGAAACTCACTTCCTCAGAGTATCAATGTTTTGTGACTGCTGCTGGACGTCCACTGTTCCCCTTGTGTGTGCTGTGGACAGTACCCTTGCTCTCAAAGTGCTTGACAAACCTCAGTATAACATTATTTTTAGGTCCATCACGTGTTTGAACTTTGAACTCGCGGCAGAACCGACGACGGACTGTGACGTACGATTTGGTCTCATACCAGAATTCAACTATCTTGACTTTCTGCTCGGCTGTGAATACCATTTTAGCTAGAACCTTGTAGTTGATTTATGCCAAATGGCATGATACCACCATCACAACCTGAAAAGATAAAGTGTGTAGGTTAAAAAATGAAGAAATTACATACAATGTGAAATCATTACACTTTTTATTAATCACCCTGTATATATATATATTGTCTTTAACACCTTACGAGCGGCCTATGCGGTTTATTTATGTGTACCGCACAGCGGGGTGTTTTTAGCCAAAATAGGGCTGTTTACGTGATCATTTTCATGCCTAAATAAGACCCAGAACGTAAAACAAGTACCTATCCCTGAAAGGGCATAAACAGAGCTTTCGAATGACACCATAACGATCCTTGTATGATGGATAGTTTTCTTGCAATAACCGTGCAACGCGAGTGCAAAAAGCAGGTAATTCGGTACTTTCAGTACATAATTGAGTATGTAGCGAGTGAGAGAGGGAGGAGGGAGCTGAGATTTGTGTCAGTAGGTTCGCCGCGGTGGTCTGGAGCAGTCATACGCTCGCTAGTCTCCTGCCACCACTTGTCTCTCTCTCTCAGCCACATTACGTGCTGAAATTGCCACTCGAGTTATGTCGAGCGCCGCCACATAGTCCAGCTTTATTTAACTCGACTTATGTTGCTCGCCGCTAAATAAGGGTTAAGGCAGGCGAGGTTGAAGGAAATACATGTATCAGCATTAATTATTTTATTATTAAGGCTTTCAATAGAACGAACAGCAATTCTCAGGTGTTCTGGGAGATTGTGCAAAAGGTGAGCAAAATTCATGATGATCCGACGCGTTTCGATAGACAACTATCATCTTCAGGGAATGGAAGGTAAGTGAATAGGATATAACATAACAGCTTATTTATACATTTTAGGTAGATCACAGTAAGGTTTATTGGGTGTTGGCTAGCATATGATTGGCTAGTTGGCGACCAATGAGACGCGCGCTTTTCCTGCCTCCTGGTTGGCTGGGAGGGTTCGTAGCTGCTAGATGTTGTCATAGGGGGTCTGCTGGGTGAGAGGGGGGCGGGGCCCTTGTGAGGGGCGACGGGCCAGTTGTATCTCAGGTTTCTGGTCCAGTTTGAAGCGTAGGGTTGAGGGGCGGCGCGCGTTGGTTAAATGAAGTAGTGGGGCGACGGTAAGGGGGGGAAGGGGAGGGGAGGAGAGAGGGGGCAAGGGCAGAGTCGGGGTGGTAAGGGGAGTAATGTTAGGGGGTGTTTGAGAGTAACGTTTAGCTGATGGGAGTATTGGAGGTCGAGAGTTTGATTAATTATGGAAGGATTAAGAGTTTGAATATATAGGGCTTCAAGTATAGCAAGTCTTCTGGGTTCTGTTTCTTTATCAATTACGGAAGTGTTTTTATCTAGGTCAGAGCGAGTAAGGGCTTGGTGGTGGGGGGCTTTATAGTGGTCTTTGATGGCTCCAGATTGGAGATGGAGGGTGAGACGGCATGATAAACGATTTTGTGTGATACCAACGTAGGTTTGAGGTCCACAGTCCACATTATTACAATTGTGTTGGTATATCACATGGTCGTCTATTTTCGGAGTCTTGGGAGAGATAGGTCTGTTACGGAGGATGAGGTTGGAGGTTTTGGAGGTTTTGGAGGATTTGTAGTAGATGATAAGTTTTATTTTGTGGTCGGGGTTGGTGGGGAGGACGTTTTTGGTAATGATTTCTTTCATGATGGATTCGTCGGTATTATGATCAGATGACATGTAGTTGCGGTAGAAGATAGTGATGTCGTTGGTTGGGTTGGTAGTAGGGGGGCTTGGTTGTACCATTTATCAAGGTGTTTTCTTATGGTGTTGGTGACATCTGTGTTAGAGTATCCGTTGTTAACGAGTACCTGGGTAAGACGTTCTAGTTCCTTATGGGTGTCGCTCCACGCGGTGCAATGGGTGAGGGCTCTCCTGATGTAGGCTGCGATGGTGGACAGCAGGTATCGTTGGGGGCATTCACTTTCCCCGTTGAGGCATTGGCAATTGTTCGTGGGTTTGGTGTAGATGGTAGTTTTGAATTCTTGATTATTAAACGAAACAAGGAGGTCGAGGAAGGGAAGCTGTCCATTGGTGGCCTCTTCATAGGTGAAGTTGAGTCCTGAGGCGGCCATAAAGCGATGCTGGAGGTCCCTGAGTTCGTTGAGGTCCTTTACTAGTACGAATATGTCGTCCACATATCTGCAGTACACCGAAGGGCGGTGGGCATCAAGGAGCTCCTCTTCTATAGTTCCCATGAAGAAATTAGCGAACAGGACCCCCAGAAATAAAAGGAATAAAAAGGAAAGCCAACACCACCATCACCGCTATCAACGCTAAAACTGAAGGGGTACACATGAAAAAACTCATCGGGGAATTTTCCCCTGGTTACGCCTATGGTACTGTAAAAACACACAAACCAGAAACCCCCTCCGCCCCATCATCTCCCAGATACCTACGGCCACCTACCAGATCGCCAAGACCGTCAACAACCTCCTCACCCCCTACATACCTCGACAATATAACCTCAACTCCGCTAAGGATTTCCTAGAAATTTTACGAGACGCCCCCCGAACTAACGACCACATCACCGCCTCTCTCAACGTGGAGAGCCTATTCACCAACGTACCTGTGGACAGGACCATCAACTTAATCCTGCAAAAAGTTTACCATTGCCCTGACACACCCAATCTTGACATACCGGAGAAGGCACTGAAGACGCTGTTGGAGCTCTGCACCAAAGAGGCACCTTTCCTCTGCCCCCGTGGAAACATGCACCAGCAAATAGACGGAATAGCGATAGGTAGCCCCCTGGGGGTCCTGTTCGCTAATTTCTTCATGGGAACTATAGAAGAGGAGCTCCTTGATGCCCACCGCCCATCGGTCTACTGCAGATATGTGGACGACATATTCGTACTAGTAAATGACCTCAACGAACTCAGGGACCTCCAGCATCACTTTATGGCCGCCTCAGGACTCAACTTCACCTATGAAGAGGCCACCAATGGACAGCTTCCCTTCCTCGACCTCCTGGTTTCGTTTAATAATCAAGAATTCAAAACTACCGACTACCGTCTACACCAAACCCACGAACAATGGCCAATGCCTCAACGGGGAAAGTGAATGCCCCCAACGATACCTGCTGTGCACCATCGCAGCCTACATCAGGAGAGCCCTCACCCATTGCACCGCGTGGAGCGACACCCATAAGGAACTAGAACGCCTTACCGAGGTACTCGTTAACAATGGATACTCTAACACAGATGTCACCAACACCATAAGAAAACACCTTGATAAATGGTACAACCAAGCCCCCCCTACTACCAACCCAACCAACGACATCACTATCTTCTACCGCAACTACATGTAATCTGATCACAATACCGACGAATCCATCATGAAAGAAATCATTACCAAAAACGTCCTCCCCACCAACCCTGACCACAAAATAAAACTTATCATCTACTACAAATCCTCCAAAACCTCCAACCTCATCCTCCGTAACAGACCTATCTCTCCCAAGACTCCGAAAATAGACGACCATGTGATATACCAACACAATTGTAATAATGTGGACTGTGGACCTCAAACCTACGTTGGTATGACACAAAATCGTTTATCACGCCATCTCACCCTCCATCTCCAATCTGGAGCCATCAAAGGCCACTATAAAGCCCCCACCACCAAGCCCTTACTCGCTCTGACCTAGATAAAAACACCTCCGTAATTGATAAAGAGACAGAACCCAGAAGACTTGCTATACTTGAAGCCCTATATATTCAAACTCTTAATCCTTCCAAAAATAATCAAACTCTCGACCTCCAAATACTCCCATCGGCTAAACGTTACTCTCAAACACCCCATAACATTACTCCCCATACCACCCCGACTCTGCCCTTGCCCCCTCTCTTCTTCCCTCCCCTTCCCGTCCCCCCCACTACTTCATTTAACCAACGCGCGCCGCCCCTCAACCCTACCCTTCAAACTGGACCAGAAACCCGAGATACAACTGGCCCGTCGCCCCTCACAAGGGCCCCGCCCCCCCCCCTCGCCCAGCAGACCCCCTACGACAACATCTAGCAGCTACGAACCCTCCCAGCCAACCAGGAGGCAGGAAAAGCGCGCGTCTCATTGGTCGCCAACTAGCCAATCATATGCTAGCCAACACCCAATAAACCTTACTGTGATCTACCTAAAATGTATAAATAAGCTGTTATGTTATATCCTATTCACTTACCTTCCATTCCCTGAAGATGATAGTTGTCTATCGAAACGCGTCGGATCATCATGAATGTTGCTCACCTTTTGCACAATCCCCCAGAACACCTGAGAATTGCTGTTCGTTCTATTGAAAGCCTTAATAATAAAATAATTAATGCTGAAACATGTATTTCCTTCAACCTCGCCTGCCTTAAAGAAAATTTATTACCTGGCTACACCAATATATATATATATATATATATATTATATCTCACAAATACACAGGAGCTAATTAATACTTTTATACTCTCAGCGGGGATCGAACCACCAACAGTCAGGACGATTGTCTATGCTTTAACAGACTCTACTACGGCGTGATAAAGAATACTTAACCTTTTCCTATTTATATTAAGAAGGGAAATCCTACTTGGAGAATGTATTTCAATTCATACACAAGTAGTAGGATCCATTTTCAAGGGTACCATACAAGGATTTTTACAAGTATCCCCACGGGAAGGGGGGGGGGGGGGATGGGAATTAATACCCAAAATCTCTCTTCTTGTATGTCCAATTTATGCCTTAACATTATCCTCTTCCAAAAATTCCATAATCATGTCAATTCCAAATAGACAAATATAACTCACCGACTCAGGCTGGCAAACGAGAATCGTCATATCCAGTCTCAAAGCTTAGTCCCATGTACTGTTGTTAGTCATCATTAGTAAATTTACCAAGTTAAAGTTTATGCTCTATATTTCCCATTATGGCCCTACAAGTGATTAAATAGCCACACAATACAAATTCATGCATATTGTCCTGTATTCCCTCTTACACTCCATTCAGTCTGTAAACCACATTTACTCAGTTTGCCACCTTACTCACCGTCCAAGGCAACCTAGCATCGGTACCTCCATGGAAGAAAGGTTCATAATCAGGCTTCGGGATCCTCGTCCTGTCTCGACTATTGCCTCGGTCACCTCTTCTCTGTCCTGGAAATATAAGTGTTTATTACTACTACTACTACTACTACTACTACTACTATTACTACTACTACTACTACTAAAGTGTGCGGAATTTCGATGTGAGTATCCTAGGTTCGAGTCCTTGGATCGCCACACGTATTTGTTGATTTCATTAATTGAGTTTAGAGGTGAAGTTGGTTGGTGGAAAAAATATAATAATAATAATTATTATTAGGCTACTACTACTATTTTTTTTTTTTTTTTTTTTTTTAACACAACCACTCAGCCTGTGCTGACCCTAAATCCGGTCAGAACAGTCATCAAAGCGCCCAACTTGGTAGTCATTCAGCTACTTCCTATTCCGGGGTCAGCACTCAGACTCATCATCGTGGATTACTACTACTACATTGATTTTTATTTAATATTTTTCATAAATTTTATTTTATTACTACTACCACCACCACTTTCACCACCACTTCCACCACCACCACCACCACCACCACCTTTTATTTAATATTGTACCCATATTCCATTTCACAAGCACCAGGCATTACTACTCTACACAATGCAACTTCAATCCAGTCTCCTTCCTATGCGACCCTCTGCTACCGCTGCCTCGTAGTCCACTTCTGCCACCGTCACTGGTTTTGGTGCAGACCGTCTTGTTCCCCGCAGGCATAGTAGTGCTGATCTGAGCAATGAGAAAGATAGACAGCACCTCATCCAGGCTACGACGTGGCTCCTAGGCTGTTGCTTCTTCTCTGCGATGATTTCTGCTAGCCTTGAATAGAAGCACTGGGCCTTGGGTCCCATCCCTCCAGCTGTGGTGAATACTAGTGGGGTAAAGCTGCCCTGTTCGACATTTAAGATCCTTTCCCCATATGCCCTGACCTTCTCTTGTTCGTTCCTATTGTGTGCTGCATCCAGAGACAGCTCTCTGTAGCTGTGGGCCATTGGGTCAAATACTCTTATGTCTTAGAACACGCGCTGTGCGTTTGTCCAAAAGCCTCTTGCACTAACGTCCAATCTTGCTTCAATGGATGTGTTGGCCGTCCTGTGCTGCATGATCTCTCCACCCAAGGGAATGAGTGATGGTTCGCTCACCACATCTCTACACACCTCTCTGAGCATGTTCGCCGTTACATCTCTTACTTCATCGTGCCTGATGCTGATGAATCCTCCTTTCTTACATATCATGGTGTGGTCTGTATCGTTGATGGTTCCACAAACGCATCGATCGGGTAGTCCTTCAATTGGCCAATCATACCTCAGTGCAATAGCATCGTTAAATTCTTGTTTATTGAGATTGAAGCCTTTTGCCTTGATTGGTAGTGTTGTCAGCCAATTTGAAGCGCCCGTTTCTTGTGCTATTTGTAGTTTTCTTGTTTGTCTCGGGAGAAGTTGTCTCATCAATTGTGCCAGGTCATTTTTCTGTGAGATTTGCCTCTCTGACGTGATGGTCTTTCTGATGTTGTAGATGTCTGCCTGGTCCACTTCACCATCTGAATCTTGTGCTACGATACGGTCTGTGAGAGATCCTGTTATCTTTACCGAGTTCAGGTATTCCGTTGTCGCCCTCCTCACTGGGTTGATGATTCCCAGCCCTCCCAACCTAGAAGGCAGTGCGAGCAGCTCCCTCTCTGTATCATTCGGGGTGTGTGACGTTCCCCACGCTGGGATGAGTTTTTCTCTGATGGCATCTTCCAGCGGTTGAAGTAATGCGCTCACATTTGGAACGGTTCGCATCAAGTAGGTCCAGCGATGTTTGACCCCATATGTGAATGCCAAATACGCAGCCTGTGGTTCCGTCTTTGCAATATTGGCCAGTTTCTCAATTTCTTTTACCCATTCTCTGACCTTCTCCTCTATGTATTTGTTCTTGAACTCTTCCGTGCCTATCACTGCCCCAAGGTGACGCTGTCCGTCCTTTGTTACTACCACTTCACTACCACTGAAAGCTTCTAACGCATTTTCATAATGTTCTGGTTTTACTATTAGTATTGACTTTCTGGCATTTGGATGGTACCCTATTTCTGGTCCTACCTTTGATATTTGCTCCCACCAGTGCTTGAGATTGTTGATTTTTCCCACTCCAGTGAGATCGTCTGCATAGGCCACCTGCTTGACATGCATCACCTCATGTCTTGTTAAGGTTAGCAACGCTGAGAGACCTAAAGCGTACATTGCCATTGATACTGGGTGACCTTGTGTGGTTCCTTCCATTGATTTCAGAGTTGATCCACTTCGTGTGTTCTGGTTGTTTACTACGAAGAGGTCCGCAGGCTTTTTATAGGTGTTCTCTACATAGGCGGCAAATCTGGGGCATTTTACTTTGATGTTATGTATTGCCGTCTTTCTGTTGATGGTGTTAAAGGCGTTTGTTGCATCCACTAGCAGCACAGCTTCACAGTCCACTTGCTCATATATTTTTCTTATGGCATGAATTGCTGCCTCTCCCCCTGCTTGGTGGCCGGCACACACTTGGAGATTACCGGCCGCTGACCGCACATCGTCTTTCACCACTTCCATTATGCATTTTCCGATGATTCTTCTCAGCACTTCACCCACTCCTACTGGTCTGCACCCTGGATTCTTGTCTAATGGTATTAGGCGACAAGCTGTGTACGCCTCCAAATGTTGAAAATTTTGGGTGGTCATCTTCCTTGCAAGAGCTGCCAGAGCCCTACATAAGTCCGTTGCTGCTAGTCCGAAGATTGCTCTACTCAGGATTGTCCTCCAGCAATTTGCATCCAGCCCTGATGGGCCTGCACTGCCTTGTGTCCCTAGATCCTTTTTCCAAATCATTTCGCCTGTGATTTGTTCGTATATGACGGTGTTCGGTGGTATATAATCACCCTCTAGCCTCTGACTCTCGTGGATACTAGGTTGTGGATGTTTCTCTTTCAACATTTGGATGGTTTTACTTGTGATAGGCAGCAACCCACAAGCTGCCTCCTTTGTCAGGGACCTTATTGCAGGTGCCACTTTTCCTTGTCTCATCTGGTCGCCGAATCTCCTGGCCTCGTCTTCATTGTTTTCCCTTTTTTTCCGCCGCCTGCCTAGTCTCCCTTGTAATGCTCTGGCTTCATTGAGTAAGTCATCCATCTTGTTCTCATTCCATAATTTCATTCTTCTTGTTAGCGCAGTCACATTTTCCCCTTGATTAGATTTGTGGTGAGTTTTTTGCAAGAAGAGATGTGGAATGCTGAAAATTATCTTGAGAACATATGGGGCTAAAGGTCTGTCATAGACATAGTTATAAATGAGCTTTGTCATATCTTTCAGCATGTTGGTTGTGGCACCACATTTTGGTGGGTTGAAAAAGTTGTGTGCAGACCAATATACTATTTCTGAGTACGCTGCATCTATCCAAGTTCTAACTTCCTTTTCCCGTAATCCTTTCCAGAGTATGTTTCCGCCTCTGCCTGCTTCATTTGGCCCCCTTGGAGGCCTGCCATCCTCTCTTCCATCTCGGTTGTCGTCTCCCTCTCTTGGTGTCTCTTGCTGGCTCCTCATTACTTTCCGCTTCTTGGGGTTCTTCTGTCTCTCTTGGGGCCCTTGAGTCCCTTGCTTCTCCCCTTATTGTTTCGGGTTCCCTGCCACTCTGACGGCCTCCCTCAGCTGTGTCTCGTTGCTCACTCTGGGAATTTGCTGCCGTCCCTCCACTCGTTCCTGCTCTACCTAAAGGGTTACGACAATTGACCCCTTTATTACAGTCTGTGCATCCTTGTCTTCTCTTCACACAATTGCATTGAGTACAATTGTGTTCTCGTTTGGTACATATGCAGCATTTTTTTTTTTTTTTTGGCCTTTGTGATGGAGCCTCGTCTGAGCTGTCCTCGTCCTCCATCTTATCCTTATCTCATTTATATATCCACATTTCTGTCCGTTCCTCTAGTAAGTCCTTAAAAAGTAGGTCTAGGATAACTGTAGGCAGGTTCACAGGTCCTAACGAATATTCTAGGAAACTATTAAGCAGTGCCTAACTAAGAAGATGCTTTCGTGTCCAAAAATCAGTATTACTTAAATCATTATAAATTTACCTTATCGTCCGTAAGTAACCTGTGTAGCAACGCCCCCAAAATGTTCGGTATGTCTACATATAATGTTGTACTACAGTGTTTATTTCCTATTAGTATGATTGTTTGTCATATTTGATATTCCCCCTGACAGACTGGTGGGATGTATGTGTAAGATTGTTGTGTTGTGTCTGTATAATTTGTTGTTGCTACGTGACATACACAAACTAAGTAAACAATTAAACAGGATGACACGATAGAGATAAAGAGCGTGATTGAGAGAGTGAGAGTGAGAGTGAGTGGTCCGGCCTTAAGACTATTAGCCAGGAACAGTTCACAGTGATGGAATAGGGCAGCAAAGTAAAGGGCAGTGATGGAATGGGGCAGTAAAGTAAGGAAAGAGAGAGAGAGCGAGAGAGAGAGAGGAGGGGGGGGGTTATTGTATTATTCACTGATGTTGAAAGTGATTAGTTTATCAGTGGAGACTAGAGAGAGAGAGAGAGAGAGGAGATAGAGAGAGAGGGAGTGTCGGGAATAGGGTAATGATCCCGATAGTTTTAGGTCCAATAGGACATTTGAATTTGGCGGTATCGTATCGCATGTACGATTTCGGCTGGTTCTTTGTGTATTGTAGTTTATTCTTAAGTATAGGTTAAATATTAACTGTAATGTATAAATATCTACATCAGCTCTAGATGTATCACGAAACCAAGTTATGGGTTATAATTATTATGAGCCGGCAGCCATATGTAATTTCGCGAAGCGATCGGACGCCGGCCCTTTAGTCTCTCAATCAACACCATATAACCAACAACTACTCCCCCCCCCCCCCCCCCCGGCTCTGACTCAACCCCCAGTTCACCATGTGCTACAAATACTAATCTATAACAACAGTCCTACATCACCAGTCCTCTAAGCTAAGTTCATTGTATCGATATTGTATTATGTGAACATTCCTACATGTCATGCAATTGAATTAGCCGTGTGTGGGGGACTGGATTACACCCATCGACTACGTCGTTGGTAATTATATTATAACTATTTGTTGGGTTATTTCATGTACCAGTGATATGCAATTTAACCTCTTTATCTAAATTCCCGACAAATAATGGTCCTTCGTGCCCTAAGGCTTCCTTACCGTAGTACCGTTTTGTTTACTTCCTTGACACTTGTGGGCTTACAAATGGCTGCCGCCTTGCGCGTTGTTGGGCCGACTGCCCTTTCCCTATTGTAGGCCCAGCTTATACCCTGTGTTTTTTTCCAGTTAGGCACTGTCCCTATCTTTTTAGGGGCTTTCCAGGTTTTTTTGGGCGTGTGATCCTTGGCGTTTTTTGGTGGGTTAGCTGGGTTGGTGATGGGGGTAGGGGTAATTTCGTCGGGTACCATTTCGCGCTTGTCGGCTAGGCTAGGCCTGCAGGTGTCTGTGGTAGCTGTTCATTTCGCTTTGGTGGTGTGCCTGTGGTGTTCATTGTGTTTTGTCATTATGAGACTCTTTTCTTACTTTTGCCGGTGGGGAGGGTTCTCATGTGACTCATTTAATTAAATTTTATAGCCTAGTTGCCTAATTACGGTCATGGGGTTAGGTCTCTGTTGATTCCTAAGCGATTGACAGCCAACAGACCTCATGATCGTGGGATGGGCAGCTGGGCTAGGCCTGATACTTATTACTAGTCAGTTCTTTTAATTTACCCTTCTTTCTCTAACCCTAGTTTGTTTCTGCTATTTGTCAATTTGCTCAATTAATTCATCCTACTGCAGCTAGTAGCCTAATGACCGATTCCAAATTGGGAGTGGCAATGCTATTGCCACATTTTTTAATTTAAATTTATTTGTGTAACTAGTTTGCTTTATAGTTTAGAGAATTAATAGCTTAGATTCAGACCTTAACGATGACAGATTTAAAGAAACTTAAGATTCTGAAGGGAGGGATGAAGGGAAGTTTAAATAGGTGTTTAACCTAAGAAGTGCGCATGGGGGTAATTAGACACCTCTGCCTGTGCTGACGTATTTGAGCTGTTTCCATCACTAAAATATTCATTTTACCATATATAGCATTAATACTTATCCATACGCGCCTATTATGGGTTGATTATAAAGGTATTAACCTGAAACAACAATAAAACGAGTGAAAACAGCGTTTGGATGGTCAAAATCGGAGATACAGGCCGAGAGTTATATAATGTATGGGTGAGGCAACCTGCTTTCCCGCCAATTTCCCCCAAGGCCACTGAGACACAGTCGATCGATACTCTCTCTCTCTCTCTTGCACTCGCTTGCTAACAGTGTTGACAATGCCCTGCTTGCAACTCGCTAATGTTAGCACGAAAATATACCTCAGAATAAGGGAATAACAGGGAAAATAGGTGATAACTGAAGGAGGGGAGGAAAGTGGGGAAGGAGGGGAGGTAGAGGAGTGATATTTTGCATGGCCCAGGGGCAAAACAAATTTTTTTTTTTTTTTTTTTTTTTTTTCGATGTTTAAAGTTGATTTTTTTTTCTCTGACTCTTAAGAGTCTTCCCGCAGTCCGCCGGGGGAACTCTTAAGAGTCTTCCCTCAGTTCCCGGGTTAAGAGATCTTGATGAATTCTTATTAAGTGCCACGGCTGATCAAATTAAGGGTAAATTTGCTACTGTTACTAAATCGCTAGCCACTTATGATAATTATGCTCAGCAGGTATATTGTTTATTGACAATTACTGACGATGTGGAAGAAGAAATGTTGGCAGATCTTGAGTACTTTGAAGACGTTAATACAGCCTTAGCCAGACTATCTTCCACACAAGAATCAACCCCTCTTAAGGATACCGGTACACCAAAGGCGACTGGCTTTAACCTGCCAAAGCTTACTTTGCCTACCTTTTCCGGAGATTCGGCTACCTGGACTGGATTTTGGGATATCTTTGAGTGTTCCGTCCATCAGAATAAAACACTCACATCCATCCAAAGGTTCACATATCTCCGTGTCCAATTGAAAGGGGAGGCATTGAAGTTGATCGATGGGTACAAGCTAGAAGCTACCAGCTACGAGTCTGCAGTGGAGTTGCTGAAGAGAACTTACGGGAGAGTGGAAGTCATCAAGACCGCGTTAATTACTAAATTCTTCACTCTAGATCCTCCATCCTATGATGTGACGGACCTAAAGGAGTACTATGCCTCCTTTGAGAGCCTCCTCCGATCTATGGAGACAATGGCCATCACCAAGGAGGAAATATTTAGTGTAAATATCTTGAATAAGATACCCTCTCCCCTAAAGGAAATCGTAAGACGTCAACTAAGCGACTCTCCACTAAACTTGGAAGCGTTGGTGCAGGTGTACCAGACTGAAGTCTTCAATATGGAGAGTACTGGACACTACCGACAAGTGGAGATGTCGCCATCCACTGCAGCTTTCCCGGTACAGACTTCTCCTAAACAGAAAAGGCCAATATCATTAGGTTGCAAGTTGTGCAGTGTCCACGGTCATCTGTGGTACCAGTGTCCTAAGTATCCTAAGGCTACACAGAAGATTGGCAAGGCTAAATCGCTTAAGTTATGTACCAGCTGTCTGGCAAGAGACCACTTCAACAGTACTTGCACCAATTCCTACATCAAACCTTGTAAGTATTGCAAGGGGAAACATTGGTTTTCCCTTTGCACCCAGTCTGATCGGCACGACGGCAAAGAAAAGAGGAGAACCCCCAAAGAGTCACATGAGAAAGGTAAGAGCGAGGGTGATAAAGTATCTGCCATGTCCATTGCTTCTCGAGAATGTCAATTGCTTCCTACTATGATGCTGCCAGTAGTGGGGAGTAATAATAATACTATAATGATGCGCACCTTACTTGACCAGTGCTCACAGAGGTCATTCGTTCTGCGGTCATCATTACCCCAGCTCAAGTGTACCAGCAAGGGTCAAGAGAATTTGCGTCTCCATGGTTTCACTGGTGAAGTAGATTCCAGTGACTATGATATCATGGAGATTTCCTATGTTTGTAGAAGAAAGGTATGTCCCATCAGGGCTGTTGTGGTCGACACACTACCCAGTTTCTATATTATAGCATCAGAGATTCAACCACATTTGAAATATCTCAGAAGCAAGGGTTATAAACTGGCTGATGATCAACTCTCTGCTAACAATGGTATTATGCTACTGGTCGGAGCTGATTATTACTACGACCTGGTTCACCCTGGATATCGGCGGGTATATTAGCTAATAATGCTCCCCACGATCCAAGGGTATGCCATTTCTGGATCCTATGCCACTTCCTCTCAAGACACACAGGTGGAGGTGGTTACGGTCCTCAAGGTAGCAGTAAGCCCCATAGATAAATATATTAGGCCAAATGTGCCTGATAATACATGTACTGATATAGATAAGCTATGGGACTTGGACAATATTGGAATTGACCAACATGAACTTGATCGTGAGTCCAAGCTAGCTTTAAGCTCGTATGAAGAGACTGTAACGTATGACTCTGGCAGGGGTCAGTATGTGGTAAGGCTCCCTTGGAATGATAACAAGAGTAAATTACCTACTAATTTCCATCTAGCACTTGGTAGGTGGCCTTCAGAAGCAGTTTGTCAAAGATCCAAATTATTGCGAGACTTATGCGGCAGTTTTAAACGAGCAGGTACAACGTGGATTTGTGGAGAGAGTAGATCTCAGTGAGTATGGGGATATCATCCATTACCTTGCTCACCATGGGATTAAAAAGGACAGTTCCACCACTCCTGTTCGTATTGTGTATGACTGCTCTGCTAAATTCAGTGATCACTCCTATAGCCTGAATGATTGTCTGTACACGGGTCCGTCCCTGGTCTCTGATCTCGCGCAAATTATGTTGCGCTTCAGATATCCTAAGTTTGCATGGGTCGCCGATATTGAGAAGGCCTTCCTGATGCTTCAACTCCATCGTGAAGACAGGGACTCTACAAGATTTTTATGGCCACGGGACCCAATGGATCTAGATTCAGAGTATCTGGTCTACAGGTTCAGAGTCGTCTTATTCGGGGCAACCTGTTCCCAGTTCCTTCTCAACGCTACTATCTTGCGACATCTTGAGGAGGCTGGACTAGATCCTGACTTCAAGAATGAGATCAAGCAGGGGATCTATGTGGACAATCTTCAAGGCACTGGAGACAATGAAGATTTGTTGCTCAAAAGATGCTGGGAGATCCGCGATATATTTGCCAAGGCTCATTTATACTTAAGAGAATGGGCCACTAATAGTGATCTTTTGAAAGGTCAATTTGCTTCTGACGGTGTAGCTACTGAGAATAGTGAGGTGAAGTTTTTAGGCCACAAATGGGACACTACCACAGATTGTATCTCCTTCTGTCACACCCCATGCGGCAGTGAGCTTATGACGATGCGAAACTGCTTAAGCTTGTCAGCGAGGTTGTTTGATCCCCTAGGTTTTTTGCTGCCTGTAACTATCCGTGCTCGTATGTTTTTACAGCAACTGTGGTGGCTAAAACTAGATTGGGACACGCCCCTCCCGACTGAGTTACAAGATACTTGGCGGTTGATTCGGTCGGACCTTTCCTCATGTTGCAAGGTCCAACTTAATCGTCAGGTTATTAGTGGTCACCAGGTGGATCTACATGCCTTTTCTGATGCTAGTAATAGTGCGTACGGTACTGCCATATACATATGCAATGGTAGTGATGCGAACCTGGCAATAGCAAAGGCCAAAGTAGCCCCTATAAAGAAAATAACAGTTCCTAAATTAGAACTTACTGCATTGCTTCTGCCTGCTCGTCTAATAAAGTTTACGCTGGATGCTTATACAGACATACTACAGATTAATAACGTCTATGTCTGGAGCGACAGTCAAATAGCACTTTCAAGGGTACACAGCCAGAAAGTGTTACCTGTTTATGTTTCTAATCGCACTGATGAGTTACATAACTTAGTTCCTACAGCTAAATTTCGCTATGTGAGCACCAAGGATAACCCCAGTGACATAATTTCCCGGGGGATATCGGCGCAACAGTTTATGTCGTCCTCTATTTGGTGGCATGGACCTCCATGGCTTATATCTCCAACTGAATAGCCTCAGGATTTCAGGGAATACATATCTGATCCTTCAAGTCGGCCCCAAGATAATGTGTTAAGTAGTTCGACTGTGAGTACTACACATCAGGATAACAAGTTGGTAGAGTGGGAACGTTACGGCAGCTATGATCAAGTAATACGGGTATTTGCATGGATATACCGTTTCATTAACAACATGAGAAGTCGGGCTCACGGGTCTTTCCTTAGTGAAGATTCGAAGCATATCAGACTCCATGAATTGAGATCAGCAGAAGCAAAACTAATATGTTTAGTACAAAGGGAATCTTATCCTACTGAACATCAAATCCTGAGCAAGGAGTCAAAGACCAAACCCTCTAACTTAATGAGGCAGCTAGGATTATATATGGAAGGAGGCATAATTAAGTGTAGAGGCAGGATACAAAAGGCGGACATTATTGATTCTGCGAAATATCCTGTCCTCCTTAACTCCTCTCATTTGATTACCAAACTGTTGATTCGCCAATGCCATAGGACCTGCCTACATTTTGGCGTAAATTATGTTCTGGCGTATATGCGACAACGTTGGTGGATCCCTAAGATGCGACAAGCAATTAAAGGGATCCACAATAGCTGTACTATCTGTAAAAGATTACAGGGTAAGCCTTACTCCCCAGTAGATCTACCTCCCTTGCCTGAGTTCAGGGTACAAAGGACTGAACCATTTCAGGTAACCGGGGTAGACTACACCGGAGCGATTCAAGTTAGAGAATCGCCCGGTAATATCATAAAGGTATATGCCGTTCTATTCACATGTGCGGTAACCAGAGCGATTCATATTGAATTGATTGACGACCTATCCAGTGAGGGTTTTTTGCATACTCTAAGACGATTTGCATGCTGCAATGGTTTCCCTCAAATTATTATGAGCGATAATGCGACTTGTTTTGTCGGGGCCTCTAAATATCTCCAGAGTTTAATGGATGACCCGCAGGTTGTGGCTACCCTCACTGGAAAGGGTTGTCAGTGGAGATTTATACCAGCACGTGCACCATGGTTCGGGGCGATTTGGGAGAGAACAATCGGTATCGTCAAATCTGCCATGAAGAAGGGCACTGGGCACTGGTGACCAGATGGGAGTTACAAACCATCTTAATAGAAATTGAGATGTCAGTCAACGACAGGCCCTTGACCTATACCTCGGCAGATGTTGATGACCTCTTACCCATTTCGCCTTCTATGCTAACACGTGGACGAACCCTTAACCCCTTCAGTCTCATATGACGCAGAGGTTGCCAGATTAGCAATAAGAAATAGAGTTCTCTCACTCTTATAATTACCTCTCCAAAATTAGTTTTCTGCCCACAGCTAACTCAAAGGCAACTGCAGAGGTTGAAGTAACTAAACTAAAGGTTTCTAAATACTCCTGATGGTAACAAAGGCTTTAAAGTATCCCTAATCGGCTCAATATCGCTTCATATGTCGGAGAGGGTTAATACCTTTCCTAGAGCGTCTGTAAATGACGAAGATCTGCATGACCCTACGTTCGGCAATGCTGACGCCACACGTCGTCGCTTCCAGTATGTAAACAAGGTGTCCGACGATCTATGGAAACGGTGGACCCAAGAATATTTGCTGTCTCTTCGCGAGCGTCACTCTAATAAGATCAAAGGGACGAATCAACGATGGCCTCGTATCGGGGATATCGTCCTGATTCATGATGATCGTCCTAGGTTATTTTGGAAGCTTGGGAGGATTATCTATTTGTTCCAGGGCATTGATGGTCTCATAAGGGTTGCTAGAATACGAACTTCGACTGGGGTTGTCGTAAGGTTATATCCCTTGGAGCACGATGTAGAACTGCCGGATGATACTGGCGTCTCTACTGATACCCCTCCGCGGGAGAGTGCTGGTGACAGTGCTCCTCAAGGTGGGGCAGCTGATGATGAGAAGGATGATCCTCCTCAGGCTTCAGGTGGCACTCGTCCCAAAAGGAGGGCGGCTATGAGTTCCGTGGATCTTTGGAGATCAAAGATCAAACAAGGTGATCTTTGACTTCGATGTCCTTTTTTTGTTCTCTGTATATAGCTCCTGTATATAATTTTTGGTGGCGGGCAATATGTCGGGAATAGGGTAATGATCCCGACAGTTTTAGGTCCAATAGGACATTTGAATTTGGCGGTATCGTATCGCATGTACGATTTCGGCTGGTTCTTTGTGTATTGTAGTTTATTCTTAAGTATAGGTTAAATATTAACTGTAATGTATAAATATCTACATCAGCTTTAGATATATCATGAAACCAAGTTATGGGTTATAATTATTATGAGCCGGCAGCCATATGTAATTTCGCGGAGCGATCGGACGCCGGCCCTTTAGTCTCTCAATCAACACCATATGACCAACATCTTCCCCCCCCCCCCCCCGGCTCTGACTCAACCCACAGTTCACCATGTGCTACAAATATTAATCTATAACAACAGTCCTACATCACCAGTCCTCTAAGCTAAGTTCATTGTATCGATATTGTATTATGTGAACATTCCTACATGTCATGCAATTGAATTAGCCGTGTGTGGGGGACTGGATTACACCCATCGACTACCTCGTTGGTAATTATATTATAACTATTTGTTGGGATATTTCATGTACCAGTGATATGCAATTTAACCACTTTATCTAAATTCCCGACAGGGAGAGAGAGAGAGAGAGATAATGTCCCTGTGGTTTTGAAGGTGATTAATTGAACACTGGAGATGAGGTAGAGAGAGAGAGCTAGCAATAGAGGTAGAGAGGGCGAGAGTGAGAGAGAGGGTCACAGGTCACTGGGTAAAGTAGCAGGTACAAGGTGTGGTATAGGGCAGGCCTGTAGGAGGGGGTGGGGTGGGTTGGGGTATGGGTAAGGGGTAAGGAGGGGTAGGGTAAGGGGTAAGGGCCTGTAGGAGGTGGGGTATGGGTAAGGGGTAAGGGGGTAGGGGGGGGGGTATGGGTAAGGGGTAAGGGGGGGGAGGGTAGGGTGATAGGGTAAGCGGTATGGGAGACATCTAGAGCACACTCAATAAGTATTCACTATATTCCTCAGATGTTCAGCAATATAGTTGTCTTTTCTGCATCAGTGAAATGTAGAATGATTAGGTTCACTTCTCCATGACTCGTATGTCCATGCGCTGGCGTGATGACAGCAGGGGTGTGGGTTGGGTGTGGGTGGGGGAAGGGGGAGGGGGTTTACCCACGGGTGATACTGAGTGGTGCTGGCCGCCGCGGTGGTGGTGGTCTACTACTACTACTACTATATTACTTTATATATTAAAATATCTATGGAAGGACAAAAGATTTTGTTTTACATAAAAGTGTCAGTAGAAAGGATCACGCAATTGTTAAAAAGACTGAATGACGGAATTGGGCCTGATGGTCTGCAATATAAGCTTCTGAAACATAGTTCAGATGATTTGTGGTTATGTATTGCAAAGTTTATGAACACTTGTTTTTCTCACTGCCATATTCCTGCAAATCTATTAAAGGGAGATGTAAACCCAATTCTAAAAGATCTGAAGGGTAGTGTTTCTGACTCCACCAATTACAGACCGGTTATGATATCATCCTGTCTTTTAAAAATATTGGAACTGCACATATTTGATATTATTTTGATTAATCTCACCACCATTTAAGACAAGAAACTTAATTTTAATAGTAGACAATTTGGTTTTAGTAAGGGTATGTCTACCACAGATAGTACATATATTCTTAAATGAACAGTGTGGAATTACATCATCAAAGGAGGAAAAGCAAATGCTTCTTTTATTGATTTATCAAAGATCTTTGGTAATCATTTTAAATTAGGACAAATATTACTGGACAGAGATATTCCTCCTGATATTGTACTATTAATTGATAAACTATCTTAGAAATCAGCAGGCAAGAATGTAATGGAGTGGAAACAAAGGTGAATATTTCTGTATAGAGAAAGGAGTGAGGCAAGGAGGAATTCTCTCACCTCTACTTTTTAAATAATACATTGATAATGTTATTAATGATATAGTTTCAATGAGCATAGGATGTTGGCTGGGACTGTCTAGAATAAAACAAAATAGCTTATGCAGATGATGTGGTGCTTTTAGCTGAATCTGAAAACAATTTGGGTGTACTGTGTGATAAATTTGAAAAGGAGGTTACTGACCTACAATAATTATGCATAAACAAAAACAAATCAAAATGTGTAATATTTAAGAAAAACAATGCTAATCAAGGGGATAATTTAAGAATAATTAATCAATATCAAACTGTAGATTAATACAAGTACCTGGAACATAATTATGATTAACTGTAATTTGAAAGATAATTTTGACATTGAAATGAGACTTAACACATTTTATGGTAAATTTAATTCTGTATATAGAAAGTTTAACCTAGTCAATAATAATACTCTCCTTTTTTGTATTTAGAACATACTGCTTACCTGAATATGGGTTACAGTTGTGGGATATCTCAAAATTGTCTTCTCTAATGAACTAAAGAAAATTGTTAATGTTCCAAGATATGCAAGTAGCCATAGTGTAGCAGAATTCACTAATCAGTTCTTACTTAACCACTATGTGGCTCTTGTACAAAGTAGATACTTTAAAAGCCTTATGAAGAAAAATAATCCAATATTTAAAATGTCTCTTATATTCCTTAGAGATGGATACCAAATATCTAATGCTATAATATAGTGTAATCATAATTATTGAATACATTTTTACCACTTCGAGATGGATGTTATAAAATCAAGAATTTCTTGGGTTCAAAACCATGAAATAAGAACTGGAGTGCAGGTATCGGAATTTGTGTAGAACATTGGGTCAATATTATAGACTCTTGGCACTGATTTGATATTTTTATTGTTTGCAATGAACACTGATTTCATATAATTTTAAAGCATATGTATTATTTATTTAACACCTCCCTAACGGCTGGTTTTGTAACGCTACTACCTGCCAAGCGGGCAGATTTACCCTAAACGAGCTTCATTCCATGCTCTTTTTCATGCATAAAGAAGAGCCAGAGCGTAATACAATTATGTATCCGTGAAAGTGCGATAATTGAGCTTTCCAATGACGCCTGAACCATCCTTGTACGACCATGGGTTCTCTTGCAACGATGTTGTAATACGAAGGGAAAAACCCTAAAATACAGTAATTTCCGCAGTTTTTACCCTGTATCACGGGACCAGGGAGGTGTAGACATGTGGTGGTGGTGTCAGAGGCGGGACTATGTCCACGCTGAACGGTAAGAGCCCGCTCGCACTCCTCCCACCGCTCGGACTCTCTCTCAGAGCCGATTATGTTCTCAACATCGCACTGGACTTAAGTCGGGACCCGCTCTTTAGGCCTTGGTTTTCTAACGGACTTAAGTCGGGAGCCGATAGTTAAGGGTTAATACGAAATAAAGTTTGATTGATTGATTGATTGATTGATTGAGTGATTGATTGATTGACTACTAATACTACTGCTACTACTACTACTAATAATAATAATAATAATATAAATAATATTAATACATACAAATAATAATAATAATAATAATAATAATAATAATAATAATAATAACAAAGTAGAATTTGCAAATTCAGTTGTTCAGTGTTAGCGGCCTTTAAGGTAGCCTACCGGTACCGCAACTTACCGGTTATGCATTCCTTTACATACATTTTATAAGCTTAATCTTGGTACCGGTAACTTTTAAAATGTACGGTACTGAAATATAAAAGGTACAGTATATATCGGTAATGCAATATACTGTATATTTAGCATAAATATAAGTATAATTACTCAAACAACTCCATAGTCTAATTTATTAGTCCAGCGGATGAGCATATAGGCCTACTATCACCATCAATCCCACTATTACTACCATCACTTCTAATGCCAACTAAACTAACTTAACCTAGCAAATGCGTAGCGAGATGTTTCGGCCCTTCGAACGAATGCGTTCTTAGTGTGTGACTCGCACACTAAGAACGCCATCATTGCTGGGTGAGGGGGGGCTTGGTAAAACCATATTTTGGACCTAAAATCATAACTATTGCATAAATTCAAAAAATCTTTTTTGACTGACGTTCGCATTCACGCAACCAATGTTTGTGTGAAATTTGGTGAAAATCCGTCCAACGGTCTAGGAGGAGTTTCGAGACAGACCAGACGGACGACAACGACGACGACGACAGACATTTTTTTCCAGTGGTACCCACTATACGGGGGGGCGATACCAAACTCTGCTTACGCAGAGTTGGTAATTGAGGTAAAAATGGTGCGAGCCAATGACCGGCCGCCATTTGGGCAAGAAAATTGTGGAGGAGATTGCCAAAATGATTGTCAAAGTAACACCATGGACAGCTGCCATTTAGCAGCACGCCTTTGAAAATGCCGCATATCGAGTTAAGGGGGTGGTACTCGCTTTCCTGGACCCTCTTCTCCCTCATGTTTAACATATTAGTTTTATCCCTTAAAGATCGGGGCCCGACTTAAGTCCGTATCGAAAAATTTGGACTATGTGGCGGGGCCCGACTTAAGTCCGAGTGCAATTTTGGCGCAATATTGGCTCAGAGAGAGAGACGAGTGACTGGAGGAGCATGGGTTACCTCATGACCGCTCGCCACAGCCACCGTAGACCTACTGAGATTTACTCCACTTACATCCACTGTGACGCATGTCCAGTGTGAGCATGCTGTACAGAACGCCTAGTCATGCCCCACTCTCGCTAGGATCGTCAGGGCAGGAACTTTGGCTGTAGTCTATGTAGAGTTTCCTAACTTAGTTCATGTGAGCCGTTGTACTATAAGTAATATGAATATGTATTTTGTTTTCATCTGAGTCAACGAGTTCTATTTTATATCATTAGTTATAAGTATTGTATGTAAAACTTATTTGTAATGATGGGAGAAGCGGCAGCCACAGTTGGGGGTCAGTGGGTGCGCCATGCGGGAGGTGGGCCTAACTCACTAGCACTCCCCCCTCCCCCCTCCCCTCAGTGCTAGGAAAGCCTTTGTCTATCCCAGAGGAGAGAGAGAAATTACGTAATGATTGTCAGTGGGCGGTCCTTAGTAGTTCACGTTGGGCTCACTAGAGGGCCGAGTATAAAAAGGGAAGTCTAGCCATTTTTTGATCAGAACTCATTAGGCAGAGCGACTTCTCATTTCCCTTGCTAACTATATATATTCTTCTGACTGATGTGAACTTTCTCTACTACCTTACATTCTTATCTCCTCTTTTCCCTACCCTTTTTAACTTCCATGGTCCCGTTGGTGCAGAGCTAGTCAGCCAACGTATTATCGCTTGAGTTCTCATGAGATACATGCCTATTAGATAGCCTATTTTGGAAGGGTTAACTTAGAATAGGATTGATTTATGTTTGTTGCACTTGTATATGCATTTCCCTGTGTGTTATTATTATTATTCCTGTTTTCTGCTAGTCTAGGTAATGCTAGACTGGGGTAAGGCTTTTCTGTGTTACGAGTTGTTGTTTGATGCAGTGGTTAAGCGATAAACCTGCATACTCGTTTCGGTTCAGTGAAGCCTAGGTTGTCTTCGCGGCTGACTGTGTTGAGTTAATAATTTACAGTGCGTGAGGGCAAGAGCCTAACCACCCTGTATTTTATTAACAGCTTGTTTTTACTTTGTCAAGGAGCCGGGAGAAAACCAGATACAAGGGATCTGGATTTCTCAAAGTGCACTTGTTAGTGTTAACGTAATACTTTAAACAGTTGTGGGGACTTCGCTAGGCTACGAGCCGTTTTTGCTCAGTCACTGCTACCTTTTGCCCACAGTACCCCAGCTAGACTTTACTCGATTAGTAGATACAGAATAGTATTGAAGCTTTCCTTATGTATGATATTGTTTATGCACTATTGATTTCATGTGTTGCACGCTTGGCTACTTTAGTGATTAGTGGCCCACGAGCACAATCCGAGTAGGCTATTGCCGTTGCATTTGCGGAGTACTTCTTTTTAATGTTTGCCATTTACTATTGCATATTCTTTTAATTATTCTTATGCCAATTTAAACCTTTAATAGTATTTAATTGCCAGTGTTTTGCTTATTGAATTGCTGTTCAAAATCCGATACGTACTTCTTATGAGCATCCGAGAAGCATCTAACTTTTTTCACAAGATTCCTTGCTCGATGCTTAAGGACTATTAATTAACGTAACGTAATAGTGCCGATCCGAAGTAGAGGGTGGAGGACTTCTTAAGTTCTTAGTCAAGGGTGGATTACTTCGGCTTCGGCCAACACTATTCTTTGGTGTTGTTGTTTCTTACTTCATTGTTTGATTGTTGACCAGACTAGATAATTCCTGTCTCTTTATTAGTCTGTTGTTGAACACTAGTACCGAGTTCTTGTATACCCCGTTATAGCAGATTGAACTCTGGAGGGTATTGGTGTTTTTTGTTCGGCTGGCAGTACTCAGGGGTTGGGATCGTGTGTTTCCGTTGTGGCAGCGAGCCGTATTCGAGTCCTGATTGAGAGCCCTTGTGTACCTGAGTGCCAGGTCGTAACAAATGGCGACCTTGCTTAGGATTTTGTGAACAGTATACATTTTTGCAGAGTTGTACAACATTTGTTTGTTTGTATTTTAGCGTGCATATTGAAGAATATATTTTTTTGTATGGCAATTAGTAAAGCATTTAAAAGACTCCAGGTAATTTAGTAATTAGTGCTTGCATAGGAAGTTTAACACTTTTGTCTCGAGAATTTTT
Organism: Paralithodes platypus; assembly: GCA_032716605.1. Taxonomy (NCBI): domain Eukaryota; kingdom Metazoa; phylum Arthropoda; class Malacostraca; order Decapoda; family Lithodidae; genus Paralithodes; species Paralithodes platypus. The sequence goes on from CM064506.1 coordinate 37,442,328, forward strand.
TTGTGGACTTCAGTATGTCGTGCATTAGCACTGACGATGAGCGAGAGATGCCATTTGAAGGTGTGCCGTTAGTAACCAGTGAGGAGGATGCTAGAGTTTTTGTGAGTAAGCGGTACCATGTGACGGAGGAGAGGCTGACTGGGGTGGATGTTTGTGGCTTGCACCTGATAGCCAAGGTTTTGGGCATTTCCAATGTAGTAGGGATGTCCAAGGGGGAGCTGATTTCCTGGGTGTTGCGTGGGCGACATGGGGTTTCGGAGGAGAGGGCGTTTGGGGGGGTTCCTCCCCAGATCCCCTCTCACTCGACTCCCACAGTGCCGTCCACTCAGTTACCGGAGGTTAGCACTCTCCCACAGAGGGATGAGAATTGGCAGATTGGAGTGCCCTCGGGTGGTGCACATGGTGGTTCCCCAGTTTTTGCCCCCCCTCCTTCAGTAGTGGCAGCTCCCTCTTCCTGCCTGTCTCCAGATATGGTATTTAGACTTGAGCTTGCTAAGATTGAGGTTAGGAAGCAGGAGAATGAGACCAGGAGGCATGAGATTGAGGTTAGGAGGCATGAGGCTGAGCTTAGGTACGACTCAGAGAAATATTGTGCTAAATTAGATTTAGATAAGACTCGTGCAGAGTCAGGGACTCTGTCAGGGACTCGAGTCAGGGACTCGGATGGGCCGTGAGGGCCAAGTAAGAGAACAGTCCTTGGCCCAATTAGTCAAATTGGTGCCGGTATTTAGTGAAACTGAGTCACAGAATTTTTTAATCGTTTTGAGAAGAAGTGTAGGGAGCATAATTGGCCTGAAGAGAAGTGGGCAGCTCTAGTCTCCTCAAGACTTACGGGTAAGGGTCTGAAGGCTTATGATGCACTGCCTTTAGAGTCTTGCATTGACTACCCAGAATTGAAGAGAGCTGTCCTACGGGCATACGAGTTGCAACCGGAAACATATCGATTGAAGTTTCGGGGTGTTACAAAGACTAGGGAGGCGACCTTTCTTGAACATGCCCGGGACTTAAAAGATGCATTTAAAAACTGGACACGTTCTGAGAAAGCTGAGACGGCCGAACAGTTGACTGAGCTGTTTCTGCTCGAGCAGTTTTATAAGTGTACTGCTGCAGAAATGACTAACTATTAAAGAAAAGAACCCAAAAACTCTACAGGAGGCAGCTGAGATGCCTGACCTCCGGCTATCACTAATTCGTGGGTGCGGGTCTGCCCAGCGTAGTGAGGCAGGTAACAAGGGGCGTGACGCCCCACCCCCCCGAGTTAGTGATATACCTTATGCAAACAAGTACAAGAGCCATGATACCAAGACTGACCACAAGACTAGCACCGTCCCATTTAAGAAGGGGCCGGGCCCTTCCCAGTACCAAGGGAAGCCCAAAGGGGAGTTGGAGTGTTATCAATGTCATAAAAAGGGGCACTTTGCAAGAGTCTGTCCTAGCAAACCACCTACAGCAGCTGTGTCTTTGGCCTGCAACATTGGTGTGTCTCCGAAGTCATCTGAGTTTGCCCGGGGCAGTTCATCAGAGGCTGAGGCACAGCCAATGCAGAAGCACCTGGGAGGCTCGAACCCTGCTCAGGATGTTTTTTGCGACCATAGAGGGCGGGGTTGCGTGATGTGGGCGGGGCGCAAGCATGGAGTAGAGGTCTTGCGTGATACAGGTGCTTCCCAGACTCTGATGAAAAACTTGACTGGCTACCCTATAAACGCGGCTCGGTGGTAGTGGTGCAGGGTATTAATGCAACTCGGTCATACCCGCTGGTGCGGTTGGAGTTGGAGGTGGATGGTGTGGCACGTGAATTGGATGTCGGGATTGTGGAGAAACTGCCAGTGGAGGGCGTCGACCTTCTTCTCCGGCACGACTTTGCAATGTCCGCTTCTGAGGTTCTACCCTTAGTCGTTGCCGAGAGGCCGGCCGACGTGAGTAGGGAAGAGCAAGAGTGGGTCGAGCGGTGCCAGACACAACCCATGGCGTGTGTTGTCACCCGAGCTCGGGCAGCTAAAGTGTCACAGCCTAGTCCTCCGTCTTCAGACCAGCGGAGGAACGATCAACAGGAGGAGGCTAAAGCTGGAGTTGGTTTTAAGAGTTTTGACTCGGCGGCTCTCCTGGGTGATTCAGTATTAGCACCATTACTTAATTCTGGAGTAGCCCCTGGGCCTGTCATCGAGAGTGACGAGGCTGGGCATGACGAGTCTCCACGACAGCAACGTTATGTACATCGAGAGAGACAGAGGGAGCAGCCCAGTATCGGGGAAGGTCATGCATTGCTCCGGGAGCAGTTAGATCGCTTGGCACCCTCAGATATACGTCGGTTGCAACTAGAGGACCCTGAGCTCCAAACGTGTGCTAATGGAGCTGTAGAGCTCGACGAGGACGGCGATGCACAGCCAGGAGATTTTTTTTATTTAGAAGGCATCCTCTATAGGCGTTTTCAAGACCCTAAACGTAGTTGGCAAAAGGGGTCCGGAGTAGTGGACCAGTTGGTGGTGCCACGGGAGTGCAGGGATAGCCTACTGAGGTTGGCGCATGACACCACTGGCAGGACATCTAGGGGTGAGAAAAACGGTGGCGGCTTTGGGGAAATTGTTTTGGTGGCCGGGGATGAAGTCTCATGTGCAGTCATGGATAAACTCATGTGATATTTGTCAACGTGTCGGGAAACCGAACCAAGTTATTCCTAAGGCTCCGTTACACCCCATTCCTGTGATTGGGCCACCCTTTAGTAAAATTATTGTTGACATGGTTGGTCCACTCCCTCCCACTAAGGCGGGAAATAAATTTTTGTTAACCATAATGGATGTTGCCACTAGATACCCCGATGCATACCCTATGAAAAATGGAATGACTAATACGGTAGTCAGTAACTTGTTGTGGTACTTCTCAAGGTACGGGTACCCGGAGGAGATTCAGTCTGATCAGGGATCTAATTTCACCTCCAACATGTTCAAGCAAACAATGCAACAGCATGGGATACGAGCAGTAGTATCGTCAGCGTATCACCCTGAGAGTCAAGGGGTGCTTGAGCGGTGGCATGCTACACTTAAAAGCATGCTCAGGTGTTATTGTGCTGACAACGGTATGGATTGGGATCTTGGATTGCCTTATGTGCTGTTTGCTGCTCGGGAGGTACCTGGTGAGAGCCTGGGATTTAGTCCAAACGAGCTGATTTTTGGACACCGTGTCAGGGGCCCCCTTAACATGCTGAAAGAAATTTGGGAGGGGACTGTGCAGCCTTGTCCATTATTAAAGTATGTGCTTGAAAGCCGTGAGCGCATGCTTAAGAGTCTGGAGATGGCAGGTAGAAATTTGACAGAATCACAAGCTTTGATGAAGGACAGGTATGATCGCAAAGTGAGGCTCCGGAAGTTCACTGTAGGACAAGAGGTATTAATTTTGTTGCCTTTGGTTGGTAACCCCCTCTCTGCGAAGTACACTGGACCTTATAAAATTGTAGAAAAAATTTCAGACTTAGATTACCTTGTTGCCACTCCAGACAGGAGGAAAAAGAACCAGTTATGTCACGTGAACCTTATTAAAGAGTATGTGAGGCGCCCCTCTGAGCCTCTCACTGTCCCTGTGTTGGCTTGTTGCGGCCGTGGTGGAGAAGGAGAGGGGGACAGTCAAGCTTCAGAGGAGGATAGCTGGGATCAACATGTTTCAGCGGATCAGTGGGCGGGGAACTCGAGCCTAAGGGCTGACGAGGCTATAGCTCATTTGCCTGAGCCGCAGTTTGATGCTATCCGTCAGTTGTTCGGTTCATACCCCACTGTATTTGCTGAACACCCAGGCCTCACTACTCAGGCTATGCATGATGTTGACGTGGGGGACCATCTACCCTTTAAGTCAATCCCGTACCGTGTGCCCCCCATAAAACTACCAGCTCTGAGGGATGAGTTGGAGTATATGCTCGGTAGAGGGTTGATAGAGAAAGGCACAGTTAAGTGGACTTCCCCCGTAACACTGCAGCCTAAGCCAGATGGCAAGGTACGCTTTTGTATTGATTTCCATAGGTTAAACGGTTTGACTCCAACTAACCCATATCCTCTTCCTCGGGTTGATGATAGTGTTGACAAAATTGGTAATGCTCGTTTTTTGTCTAAAGTAGATTTAGTAAAGGTTACTGGCAAGTACCTTTGTCCGAGCGTGCTAAAGAGGTATGTGGTTTTGTTGTGGACGGGAGTACCTACCGGTGTAATGTTATGCCTTACGGACTTAAGAATGCACCAGCAACGTTTCAGAACCTGATGAATGAAATTGTAAAGGACATTCCAAATTGTACCGTATATTTGGACGATGTAATCATTTATGATGACGACTTTGAGAGCCATTGTGAGCACCTTGAGACCTTGTTCCGGAAACTTAGTGAAGCAGGTCTGGTAGTAAATTTGGCAAAGTGTGACTTCGTAAAAGCCACTGTGCAGTACCTTGGGTTTGTAGTGGGAAGGGGACAGGTGTGCCCTCCTCAGAACAAGGTACAGGCTATCAATAAATTTCCGCACCCAACAACCAAGAAGCAGATTATGAGATTCTTGGGTATGATAGGCTACTACAGACGCTTCATAAAAGGTTACTCAACGGTGTTGGCACCTCTCACAGATTTGTTATCTAAAGACAAAAAGTTTTTGTGGGCACCTGAGTGTGAAAAGGCTTTCACTTTGGTGAAACATTTGCTATGTACTCACCCGATACTCAGGGCCCCAGACTTTAACAGGCCTTTTCAGCTGGTAACAGATGCTAGTGGTGTAGGGGCTGGTGCCGTCTTGCTACAGACAGACAATGAAGGTGTGGAACACCCAGTAAGTTTCTTTTCTAAGAAGTTCAATGCTGCACAAAAGAACTATTCTACAATAGAAAAGGAATTACTGGCGATTGTGCTGTCGCTCAGGCACTTCGAGGTGTATGTTCCAGCCTATGGCCCAGTCGTGGTTATCTACACTGATCATCACCCTTTGAGATTCCTGAATCAATTTCACAATCGCAATATGAGACTGACCAGGTGGTCTTTGATGTTGCAGGAGTATAACCTGGACATCCGTCATATTGCTGGATGTGACAATGTGATCGCGGATTGTTTATCAAGGGTGGATGATCAGTCGTAGACTATCACAGGTGTGTGGGTTTGAAGTGGAGGAAAATAGGCTGCCCTTATAGTGCAGCCGGGAAAAACATATTAAAATATAAAAATCATATAAAAACTCTTTCTTTTGATATAGATAATCGTATAAGTTTGTCATAGCCTATAGAGTTTGAGTAGTCCACGAACTATCAAACGGCTGAGCTGCTGTAAGCTCGCTCTGGGAGCATGATATTGTGTCTTTTTGCTATTGTTGGGAGGAGTTATAAAATGTGAATTTTTTTTATAATAGGATGTTTTGGTGATAAACTCAGCTTTGTTTTAGTGCCATGCGGTCGCTGGGTGTGAGGGGCTTGATGGGGTTCTGTGTTTGTCAGATTTTAGCTCAGGGTTGAGCAAGTAAAATCTTGGGGGAGGTGTGACGCATGTCCAGTGTGAGCATGCTGTACAGAACGCCTAGTCATGCCCCACTCTCGCTAGGATCGTCAGGGCAGGAACTTTGGCTGTAGTCTATGTAGAGTTTCCTAACTTAGTTCATGTGAGCCGTTGTACTATAAGTAATATGAATATGTATTTTGTTTTCATCTGAGTCAACGAGTTCTATTTTATATCATTAGTTATAAGTATTGTATGTAAAACTTATTTGTAATGATGGGAGAAGCGGCAGCCACAGTTGGGGGTCAGTGGGTGCGCCATGCGGGAGGTGGGCCTAACTCACTAGCACTCCCCCCCTCCCCCCTCCCCTCAGTGCTAGGAAAGCCTTTGTCTATCCCAGAGGAGAGAGAGAAACTACGTAATGATTGTCAGTGGGCGGTCCTTAGTAGTTCACGTTGGGCTCACTAGAGGGCCGAGTATAAAAAGGGAAGTCTAGCCATTTTTTGATCAGAACTCATTAGGCAGAGCGACTTCTCATTTCCCTTGCTAACTATATATATTCTTCTGACTGATGTGAACTTTCTCTACTACCTTACATTCTTATCTCCTCTTTTCCCTACCCTTTTTAACTTCCATGGTCCCGTTGGTGCAGAGCTAGTCAGCCAATGTATTATCGCTTGAGTTCTCATGAGATACATGCCTATTAGATAGCCTATTTTGGAAAGGTTAACTTAGAATAGGATTGATTTATGTTTGTTGCACTTGTATATGCATTTCCCTGTGTGTTATTATTATTATTCCTGTTTTCTGCTAGTCTAGGTAATGCTAGACTGGGGTAAGGCTTTTCTGTGTTACGAGTTGTTGTTTGATGCAGTGGTTAAGCGATAAACCTGCATACTCGTTTCGGTTCAGTGAAGCCTAGGTTGTCTTCGTGGCTGACTGTGTTGAGTTAATAATTTACAGTGCGTGAGGGCAAGAGCCTAACCACCCTGTATTTTATTAACAGCTTGTTTTTACTTTGTCAAGGAGCCGGGAGAAAACCAGATACAAGGGATCTGGATTTCTCAAAGTGCACTTGTTAGTGTTAACGTAATACTTTAAACAGTTGTGAGGACTTCGCTAGGCTACGAGCCGTTTTTGCTCAGTCACTGCTACCTTTTGCCCACAGTACCCCAGCTAGACTTTACTCGATTAGTAGATACAGAATAGTATTGAAGCTTTCCTTATGTATGATATTGTTTATGCACTATTGATTTCATGTGTTGCACGCTTGGCTACTTTAGTGATTAGTGGCCCACGAGCACAATCCGAGTAGGCTATTGCCGTTGCATTTGCGGAGTACTTCTTTTTAATGTTTGCCATTTACTATTGCATATTCTTTTAATTATTCTTATGCCAATTTAAACCTTTAATAGTATTTAATTGCCAGTGTTTTGCTTATTGAATTGCTGTTCAAAATCCGATACGTACTTCTTACGAGCATCCGAGAAGCATCTAACTTTTTTCAGAAGATTCCTTGCTCGATGCTTAAGGACTATTAATTAACGTAACGTAATAGTGCCGATCCGAAGTAGAGGGTGGAGGACTTCTTAAGTTCTTAGTCAAGGGTGGATTACTTCGGCTTCGGCCAACACTATTCTTTGGTGTTGTTGTTTCTTACTTCATTGTTTGATTGTTGACCAGACTAGATAATTCCTGTCTCTTTATTAGTCTGTTGTTGAACACTAGTACCGAGTTCTTGTATACCCCGTTATAGCAGATTGAACTCTGGAGGGTATTGGTGTTTTTTGTTCGGCTGGCAGTACTCAGGGGTTGGGATCGTGTGTTTCCGTTGTGGCAGCGAGCCGTATTCGAGTCCTGATTGAGAGCCCTTGTGTACCTGAGTGCCAGGTCGTAACACCACCCTCACTCCCTCGCTACATACGTAATTATATAAAGAAATTACCGTATTTTAGCGATTTTGCCCTTCGGTTGCACGATCGTTGCAAGACAACCAGTGATCATAGAAGGATGGTTCGGGTGTCATTGGAAAGCTCAATTTACGCCCTTTCAGGAATACATACTTGTATTACGCTCTGGGTCTTGTTTATGCATGAAAAAGAGCACGGAAACAATCCAATTTATGGTAAAAAAAAAACGCTGAGCGGCACAGTGAAATATACTCCACCACCCGCTCGTAGGGTGTTAAGGTTTTAAGACGTTCGTTCCGTTAGTGTGCCGATTTTGAGACCTTTCGCCCCATTTGGTTGTCAATATTAGAATCTTTCGTGCCCTTTAACCCTTAATTAGCGGCTCACCACATAAGTCGAGTTAAATAAAGCTGGACTATGTGGCGGCGCTCGACATAACTCGAGTGGCAATTTCAGCACGTAATGTTGCTGAGAGAGAGAGACAAGTGGTGGCAGGAGAGTAGCGAGCGTATGACTGCTCCAGACCACCGCGGCGAACATACTGACATGAATCCCAGCTCCCTCCTCCCTCTCTCACTCGCTATATAAGGAATTGTATCGGGAAAGTGGCTAATTACATGCTTTTAGCACTCGCGTTGCACGGTTATTGCAAGAAAACTAGCCATCATAAAAGGATCGTTATGGTGTCATTCGAAAGCTCGGTTTATGCCCTTTCAGGGATAGGTACTTGTTTTACGTTCTGGGTCTTATTTAGGCATGAAAATGATCACGTAAACAGCCCTATTTTGGCTAAAAACACCCCGCTGGGCGGTACATATAAATAAACCGCATAGGCCGCTCGTAAGGTGTTAAGTGTCTATTTTTTCCTGGTGACCGATAGCGAGCTTTTAATTTTAGAAGGAACCAGCCTTTGGCCGGGAATGTTTGTACCGAAAAATGTTAAAAATTTATCTTGAAAGGGGGTCTAGGTTTTTTTCTTCTAAGCTTGATGGAGGTCTAGCGAGGAAACTAAAAAATAAATTAATATATAAATGTATCGACCAAAAACCAAGCACTACCCCCTTAAGCCTTGCAGTAAATTGGGTAACTCTGTATAAGTTGCCATTACATCCATCCTTCACAACATATCCCGGCAAAACCCACTCTATTACCACGGTACCAGCCCAATACTCCCACAAGCCACATAAAATGTGGGTAATACCTTGCTGGGATTTTAATTTGGCGAAATTAAGAGAGAAGATAAGGGAGAAACCTATGAAAGCTGCTGCCCGCACACCTGCTCCCTCACTCACCTGTCTAATTAGCGAGCAGGTGACCATGATTCGCGAGTATAAACAGAAGGGTGTTTGGCACAATCCCACAAGGGACTGGAGTTTTCGCAGAGGCTCCAATCCTGGTGCTATTTTTGACTTACAGTGGGCTGGCTTAATAATCCAATAGGGTTGATTTCAAGCCTCTGAAGTCCTATTTTAAGTAACAATCCCACGCATGCTAGGTCAAGTCTGGGCACCTTTTCCTCCCACTAAATGTTTCCTTCCACTCTTTAAAACCACTCTTCATCACCGTAACCTTGTTTCGCTTCCCCAGTTACCTGTAAACATTTACTTGCTTTACCGGGAGAGACATTCCGTGATGCGGGCCGGTCAAGAAAACGACTCACTATTAAGCTTCCCAACCACAGTGGAAAGGTAAACAAAGGGAGTCAGCCTGATTACCTTAGCAAGTATACCAAGAAGTATGCCAAGCCTCTAAAAAGAAACTCGAGACATCTGATTACACACAAATTCACCTGCAGTGTCTGGGAGCATGCTCACACATAGCTCGCCTACTGTTTCTTTATCGATTTATTTTTGTATCCTATCTGTGTAATGAGTTTTTTATGTGATACGGACCATCAGGTTGAACTGTATACTCTATACTGTATTTATTTTCTGTGTCTGGAATAAAGAATTATTATTATAATTATTAGGGGTTCGAGCCCTGCGGGGAACCCCTATTGTAATCATTAAATCTTCTTATTCTTCCAAATTATTTTTCCACGCCGGTTTTTACGCATTAACTCCAGAACCACTTTTTGGATCAGGATCAAACTTTCTCACAAGGTGCATTTTTGTATTGGGCAACTTTTGATATGATAAACATTCGAAATGGCGGCCAAACAGGTCCATGGCAGCCGATTTCCCGAAACATTTGAAACCTAAATAATGTCTCTCCCACTCATAGGAAATGATTGGGCTTTGGCATAATATGCCAAAGCCCAATCATTTCCATATTATGGACTCCACTACTAATGCTCCGCAAATGTTATGGAATAGGTTTTGCTTTGCATGTGGGGTTTTTTCCGGCAATCTTGAAAAAACCTTGAAAATACTTAAAAATCCACATATTGAAAACTACGAAGATGATCAAAGCCATGTTTGCGTAATTAGGTGAGGCTCGTAATTCCGAACGTTTTGGTACCAAAAGAATAGAAATTGGTTGAATTGTTTGGCCGCAGCATTGAAAACTGTCTATTCATAAATTACTTTAAAACCGTGTGAGGTACCCACACAACTTTTTCAGTTTTCAGTCTACGAGCTTCCCTGCATCCCCTAGTTTTGCTTAATAATAGTTATATTAATAATTCAGATCCATACATTTTTTTAATTTAACTCTCTCAAAATAGTTAGAGTCCCTACGAATTCCAGCAATTATTTAACCAACCTACCTATACATGCCTACCCTACCAAATAATAATGATAATTCAAATTAATTTTTGGTGAATAGCAGAGTATTGGCTAAGGTTTTTAACAATTCCTTCCTTAATTGCCAAATGCTTAGTTTAATAACAAAGTTCTAGACCTTCAAAGTTTTGACAATTTTTGGTGTGGTGTGACTTACCTTCCCTCCTCCCTCAAACAGCAAGCAACATCTTCAGGGGTTCAAGAGTATTGCATTCTTCCATAAAAATATATATAGTCCGGTTTTTACGCAATAACTCCGGAACTGCTTGTCGGATCGGGACCAACTTTGACTCAAGATGCATTTTTGTATTGAGCAACTCTTGATATGATATCCAAAATGGTGGCCAGACACGCCCGTGGCAGCCTTTCACGCCCAACCCTTCTCGTCCTATCTAATTTTATGTTGAACTCTTATTGTTCTTGATCCTATAGGATTCGGTAGCCTATTCCACATATTATCTACAACTCTGTTACTAAACAAATAGAGGCAGATCCCTTACACACCCAGTCTCTCTCTGTCACTCGTTTGTTTGCATACCGGTACAAATGAGGCAGATCCCTTACACATGCAATCTCTCTCTCTCTCTCTTATTTGCACACTGGTACAAATGAGGCAGATGCCTTACACATGCTACCAAGATGAAAATGGGAGTCTGCAGAGAGCCGATTGGCCCACACATGGCAGATCCCTTTCATACCCAACCCATCTCGTCCTGTCAAATTATTTGTTGAAGCTCTATTGTTATTGATCCCACTATAGTACTCGGTAGCCTATTCCACATATCTACAACTCTTTTACCAAGCGAATAGATGCAGATCCCTTACACAGCCAATCTCTTTCTCTCTCGCTCTTGTTTGTTTGCACACCGGTACAAATGAGACAGATCCCTTACACATGCAACCAAGATGAAAATGGGAGTCTGCAGAGACCCAAGTGGCCCACATAAGGCAGATCCCTTTCACACCCAACCCATCTCATAAACGTTACCTGTTATTTACACTACTTACTATACACCCATGTTATCATATACCTGCAACCAAAACACAATTGTAAGAAATAGAAACATAAGAAAATGGGAGTCTGTAGAGAGCCAATTGGCCCACACAAGACAGATCCTTCTCACACCCAACCCATCTCATAAAAACTCATTTATCTCTTTCTTCCTTACATTTATGACATCCTAGTCTCTCTCTCTCTCTCACAAATGAGAACATAAGAAAACCGGAGTCTGCAGAGAGCCGATTGGCCCACACATGTCAGATCCCTTTCACACTCAACATATCCCGCGCTCTCTCTCGCTCTCATATTTATCGCTATCTTCCTTGCGTTTACGACATCCTATTCTCTCTTGCCATACTCTCTTTCTCTCTCCCTCACAAATGAGAACATAAAAAAATAAGAAAACGGCAGTCTGCAGAGAGTCGATTGACCTACACATGGCAGATCCCTTTCACACCCAACCCCTCTCGTTCTATCTAATTTCAAATTGAAGCTCTATTGTTCTTGATCCCATTATAGCACTCGGTAGCCTATTCCACATATCTACAACTATGTTACTAAACGAATAGAGGCAGATCCTTTATACAGCCAATCTCTCACTCTCTCGCTCTTGTTTGTTTGCACAATCTGTTCCTTCTGTATTTTCTCCATGCCCGATAAGTTAACCCGTTGAGACCCAGCGTCGCACGTGTTGCGTCGGCAGTCTTTGATCACCAACTCCCAGCGACGCATCACGTGCGTCCGACATATAAAAAACACTTACGTGGTTCGTAAGGTAGGAAATGGCGGGAGAATAGGAGGGGGCGGTACCGTAGTGTGTGGGGGAGCCGGGCCAGTAGGTGTGAGCGGGCCGAGACAGCCGCGCGGCTGGTGGTGGTGGGCTTAGTGGGGATAGTTTACACCCCTAGTTTACCGCCACTTTGAACCTTCATTACTCCGGTCGTATGGGAGCTAGAGGCTTGAGATTTATGTGAGATACTCCTTAGGATGTATGCCGTACAATGCCATACTCAGTTTTTACCCTAGTGCTCCCGGGCGGGTGGTCATGCGGGGGAGACGAACTATTGAAACCCCCCCCCCCGCCCCCCAAATGACCGAAATGAGTTTTTTTTTATTTGTGTGTTCATTTCTCACCATTCTCTTCCATTTTGGCTCAACACATTTTTTTGAAGCTCCCCCCCCCCAACCCCCCACCGGCCCCCCCCCCAAAAAAAATGTCAGAGGTGATTTTTTTTTGTTTTTTTTTCATTTCTCATCCTTGTCTTCCATTTTAGCAAACAAAAAAAAATAAGTGAAAATGGCTTGGGACTGGGGTGAACAAAACATTATAACTAGCCGGGGCTCAACGGGTTAAATGATCTTTTGATATCTGTGACACAGCTTTTGTATCCAACACAATACCCTGCTTGCAAAACCGCTCGAACCCCGGACAACGTTGCTTGCAACTTTAATTGTTACTATTATTATTATTATTATTATTATTATTATTATTATTATTTTGTTTTATTATTATCATTATTATCATTATTATTTTTGCTCGGAAAACCTCCATCAAACTTATAAAATACCACCAAGACAACCGTTAGATAAATTTGTACATTTTTCGGCAGAAAAATGTCTCGGCTGAAGGTCGGTTCCTCTGAAATTACAGGCTCGCTACCGAACACCAGGAAATATTCGACACCTAAATACCACGAAAGGTCTTGATATTGACAAAGAATTGGGGATGAAAGGTCTTAACCCTTTATTGGCGGTGCGCAACTTATGTCCTGTGAAAGAAATTTGGACTAAGTGGCGGTTCACAACTTATGTCGTGTGCCATTTTCAGCACGTAATGTTGCAGAGAGAGAGAGCTGAGCGGTGTGAGGAGTGTAGTAAGGCTATGACCGTCGCGCACCACTGCGGTGGGCCAACTGAAGTGAAAACCACCCTTCCATCCCCCCTCACACTCGCTACACAGGGAATTATGTAGGGAAAGTACCTAATTACATGGTTTTTGCACTCGTGTTGCACGATCGTTGCAAGAAAACCAGTGGTCGTACAACGATGGTTGGGGTGTCATTGGAAAGCTCTGTTTATGCCCTTTCAGGGATAGATACTTGTTTTACGCTCTGGGTCTTATTTAGGCATGAAAATTATCACGTAAACAACCCTATTTAGGGAAAAACATCCCGCTGGGCGGTACATATAAATTACCGCCTAGGCCGCTCGTAAGGTGTTAAAATAGGCAAACTAATGAGGCGAACAATTTAACCATTTCAAAACTAATGGGGCTTAACATGAGGGAGAAGGAGTTCTAGAACAAAATATCCCTTTAAATGATTTTTTCTAGATTCAGAAAGAAATCTCCTTGTCAAGAAATCTGAAACTACAAGTATCTCCTTCAAGACAATTATACCTTGACTATAATATTTATGCAGAGATGCCTTCTTATCCTCATTGGTCACGCTGGTTAACCAATTTACCTAATAAACTCACAGTACCTCACTCCATCGAAATTCCTACTCTAATACCCCGCCCCCCATCTCTCTCTCTCTCTCTCTCTCTCTCTCTCTCTCTCTCTCTCTCTCTCTCTCTCACACAAATACACGATCTCCACTCATCCCTCCACCCCTCAACTTCTCTCCCTTTTCCCCCCTCCTTGTCTACTCTAGAACTCCCACTCACTCAAGCACCGACGCCAGTACTGTATATAAGCCCTTCCACCACCCCCGCCCACCAATATTTACCCAGCCCAGCTCAGTCCACCATGCTACCCCCTCGTACTGTTAATATGGTGTCTACTGGCGTGGGCGTCACTAGCAGGGGTCACCAGGGCTTTCCTAGCCACGCCCCTTAACATGACTGACCCGGACGTCGCCAACATCCTCTGTCCCAGCGAGGTCAGGTCATGTCAAATTTGTAACGTCAATGATAGGTGGGGATGCCCATCATGCATATTTTGTAGTCAATATTTTACTTATAGAATGTATATCTGTTTTGGATAGTTCATGAGGTCAGTTGACCAGTTACACTTTCCAGCATCACGTCAGAGTGGTAAGGAAAACTATCTATCTGTCTGTCTATCTACTCAGGCGCATACCCCAATTTTGTCTGGGGGTGGCCGACTCAAGACAGAGCCTGAATAGGAAAACAAATCTATAAAACAAATTCACACACATCTAGAAGACTATACATCTCTATATTATAGAACAGGATGCTGCTCTCAACATCCCTATATGATTCCCAGACGTAAAAAGGTGGTACTTAACCCATGGACTCCCACATAACTGCTGTGGCACGCACATGACTATGATACATGCAAGTATGTAAGCCTTTTATGATAATTGACTTTTCTATCAAATTTGAGCAGATCCTTTGTCCCATTCAACATTTTTCTATTGTACTAACACACAATCTATCCCAATAAACCAAAACTCTTTATCCAAACTTATATCAATATTTCTGTAGATCTTCAAACTATAAATCTTGTTGCTGTTATAATTATGGAGGAGAGCTATGACCCAAAGTCTTTTCACAAAATAACACAACCACTTAGTCATATAACACAAGCTTTAAGGGGGTAGTGGGTAGTTTTTGGTCTATACATTAATTTATTCATTTATTCATTTATTTTTTTAGTTTCCTAGCTAGACCTCCATCAAGCTTAAATATACACCCCCTAAAGCCCCTTTCAAGATTAAGGTGTACATTTTCCTGTAGAACAATTTCCTCTTAAAATTACAGGCTCGCTTTCGTTGCCAGGAAAAAATCTACACCTAAATGGCATGAAAGGTCTTAAAATTGACAAGGAAATGGGGCAAAAGGTGTCAAAAGCGCCAAACTAATGGTCCAAACGTCTTAAAATCTCGTAACTAATGGGGCTAAACACGAAGGAGAAGGGGGACCAGAAAAACGACCCATCTCCCCTTAATATCCTAAACCAAACCTATTTTGTTTCTGGTAGATGACGGAGGAGAGCCGTGACCACGAATGGATCACCCGCGAAGGTATCAGACGCAACATACGCGATTTCTTCTTGACAAACCCCCCTCGCCCGGACTTCCTACTCCCCGCCGGCGCCTCCCTCACAGAACTTTTCCACGAGTATTACGGTCCCACGGCCTCCCCTACACGGTTTATCAAGGCCGTAAATTCCGTAGCCACTGCAAATGATAAGACAGATTCGGCATTTCAATATAGGTATGGTAATCTATATGTAATCTATATTAAGACTTTTCACCCCATTCAAGTGTCGATTTTTTCCGGGCGAGCGAGCCTGTAGTTTGAACCAAAAAAATAAAACATAAAATAATATATATATATATATACAGTATATACCTGTATATATATATATATATATATATATATATATATATATAATATATATATAAACCAGGTCAATGGTTGGGACATTTTCTATCCAATAATTTACATATTTACCTCAAAGAGGTGTCTAGGGATTGTTTTATTGAGCTTGAAGGGGTCCATGGAGACGTTTTATTAGTCTAGGGGACACATTAAATATCAAATAATAGAATTAGAAATAGGATCACTAATCATTATCTCCCTCATCCTAGTCCTTGACCCGATCCTATCCCTTGCTCCTAATTCCTCTGTGCAACCCCCGCATATCATGCTGCCCGAGAGCAACCCTCTGCGGGTCCCCCTGACAAGACAAGACTATACAATATTTCCTATACGATGCGCCGATTATAGGATATATTTTAGTTACCGGTAAAAGACCATTTTCTTATACGGTTGTCAAAGAAAACCAATATTTTAGAATGGGTAACTAAATAATTATAAGTAAATGTCCTCAACACTAAATAGTTTATTTCAAGTAAATGCTTGTAAAATCAGCTAATTTTTGTGTTATATAAATCATAATTAATTTACATGCAATAAACAAAGTTAAGTAGGCTAGTAACTTAAGAGTGGACCAGCATAGGAACAAGCAACTATGTCGATAATTTAATCTTCAGTATAGGATCCATCGAGAAGGAGGACTCATTCATAATATTGGTGGTGGGTGTACATCTCGCTCTTTGTATTAGCTGTTGATCAACTTAGGTTAGATTTTTTTTTTTTTTTTTTTTTTTTTAACCCGTACAGCCCCAGCGACGCGCCTGACGCGTCGGCGATGTATGTAACGCACAGCCCCAGAGACGCGCCTGGCGCGTCACCCTAATTGCGCCGACCGTAACCTCAGGTGTAGCCACTCAAGAGGGCTCAGATTTGTATGGGAACTGTGTACGTATCCCACGCAACCGTGCCGATGGTTGAAAACTCTCAAAGTCCACGTGCGTGCGCGCGAGCGCGCAATAACCTGCTTTTTTGGGATAATTGCCTTCAATTTTTTACTCTTATAAAATCCGTTTTCGGGGGCTCTGTAGGACCATTTTTAAAGCTTTTTGAGCGGTTTTTCATGGTTTTTCCTTCATTCCTAACCCATTCGCTATTGTTTCTGGAATAAAACCATTTTTTGAAAACCGGCCGGGTTCTGGTGCGCAAACATTACAAAACTAGCCGGGGCTCCACGGGTTAAGAGACAATGAACGGAGGAAGGAAAAACACAGATAAAACAAAAAGGTCCATGTGCCTAAAGGCATCCTCCATTCATAAAATGTTTGTAACAACTGGATTTAAACATTTGTTGATTGTAAGTTTGTGGAAAGCAATTCGAGGGAAGTGAATTCCAAAGAGTAGTAGCTCTGGGGATAAATGAATTCTGATAAGCAGAAGTTCTGCATTGTGGAGGAGAAAGTGTAAATTCATGGGCGCTCTCAGCTGCCCTAGTTCTACGGGGAAAGATGTGGAGAGGCGGCACAATTGAAGCAAGTTCCTCGGAACAATTGCTGTGAAAATATCTGTAGAATAATGCAAGGGATGCAACGTTTCTTCGTATGGCTAATGTAGGAAGGTCCTGTGTGATTGCAGGGTTATTGATTAATCTAATAGCTTTATTTTGAATTTTGTCCAACTGCCTCAATGCAACCACTCCACTTCCACCCCACAGAGGTGAACAGTAATCCATCTGAGAGCGCACATGACTTTTATATATTACGGCCAACTGCTCGTCAGTGAAGAATTCTCGAACTCTGTACAGGAGTCCCAGTTTTTTAGAGGCATTCTTAGCAATGCTTCTAACATAATGTGTCCAGCTCAAGTTAGTAGTTAATGTTACACCGAGAATGTCAATACTAGGGGAAGTGGGAATATTTACATCATTAAAAAATATATGGGAGTCAGTGAGATTCTGTCGGTAAGAAAATTGAATGTACTTGGTTTTCTGTGCATTAAAGGAAACTAGATTCTCTTGTCCCCATTCATTAATTCTAGAAAGGTCCTGGTTCAGAGAAATTGCAGTGTTTATTTTTGAATTTATAAGATCGGGTTGGGTGAAAGAATTGGTAAATGTGAAGGAACTGTGGAGTGTTGAGTCATCTGCGTAGGAATGTATTGGATTATGAGTGGTAGATATGAGATCATTGATATGAATGAGGAACAGAGTTGGGGCCAAAACTGATCCCTGGGGAACACCAGCATTTATTGAGTGAAATTGAGAATAAAGGCCATCTACCATTACACGTATTTTTCTGTTATGAAGATAAGAAGAAATTAGTGGAACTAATGATGCAAGGCCGTAGTGTGACATCTTCGACAATAAGGATTGATGCCAGACTCTATCAAATGCCTTTGATATATCCAGTGCTATTGTATGTGTTTCACCATGTTGGTCTGTAGCTTGGTTGATTTGATGCGTAAGAAGGCAAAGAATGTCTGCAGTTGATCGACATCGTCTAAAACCATATTGCCTATCACTGATTAATTTATTATTCTCCAGATGCTTAATTATGTGATTATTTAATATAATTTCAAAAACTTTGCCAAGAGTGGAAGTTATAGCTATTGGTCTGTAGTTTGATGGATCTGAAGAGGCACCTTTTTTAGGAACTGGATGGATGTTTGCTTCTTTCCAGGGTACTGGGAAGCATGAGGTATGAGTACACAGACGGAAAAATTTTGCCAATACAGGAGCGAGCACCAAGGAGCAATTCTTAAGTACTATTGGAGGAATTTCATCTGGACCAGGAGCCTTATCTACTGAGAGATTCTGCAAAATAGTTTTGACATGTCTGGTGTGGATCTTAAGTGAGGGAATTTCAGGTGAATTAAAATTAAGTACAGGGACATCTTGATTTATTTCATCTAAGGTTGAGTTGGTGGAGAAAATATCTGCAAGAAGGTTAGCTTTACCTCGTGGGTCACTTACAAGATTGTCAGTCGGAGATTTTAATGGTGGAATGGATGAAGCAGTAGTGAAGTTGGATTTGAATGAGTTAAGAGTAGACCAAAATATTTTGTTATCATTTGGATTATTTAGAAGTTTATTTGCCTGCTTATGGAGAAAGTTTGATTTAGTTAGGTTTAATACAGTTTTGGCATGATTTCTGATGTTTCTAAAGTAATTAAAGGCTTCATGTGTTTTTGATCTTGTGTATGCATTGTAGGCTATTGCTTTTTGTTCAGTTACTCTAGCACAATTATGGTCAAACCATTTAGGTGAATTAGATCTTTTACTGTACTTTTGATGAGGAATAAAAGTTTCCATTCCAATTTTTACAAAATCTTGTATGTGGCTCAAGGTGGAGTGTGCATCATTAGAAAAGAAAGAGGTCCAGGGAATATCAATAAAGAAACCTTGAAGACCCTCCCAGTCTGCCCTATCGTAATGCCATTTAGTCACCAAAACAGGTTCAGAGTGGGAAGGTGTGGTAGGTGATACACAGGTGGCCTGTATCATTGATACATTTACTGCATAATTGTCTCTGATTAGGTTAGAATTCCTAAATAAGGATTACATAATTACTTGTAATAGCCTAGACCAGTAAAACATGAGTCTGCTTGGTTGTTTTGGTTGTAGGAGGAAAACTAAGGGTCTCGCAAAAGTCAAGGCATCGGTAAAACAGATTGGCATTGAGTGGGAAGAAAAAACTAAATGCTACCCACAACTAATTGTATCACTGGTTGGCCAAATACAGGCATTAAAACACCAATTAGACCTCCGAGATCTAGAACAACTATGTGTTATAGAAGAGTGTGGGGCAAGGGTAAGAAAATGCGAGGAAAAGGCTAAAGGAAAGGTGCGAGAGTGTGAGGAAAAGGTGAAGGAGTGTGAGGAAAAGATGCGAGAGTGTGAGGAAAAGGCTGAAGGAAAGGCGAGAGAGTTTGAGGAAAAGGTGCGAGAGTGTGAGGGAAAGGCTGAAGGAAAAGTGAGAGAGTGTGAGGAAAAGGCTGACGGGAAACAAATACAAATGTTTGGAAATGAAAAAAACTAATTGAATGATAAATACACAAAAAAGCATCCCAGCATTGATATGCTGATGTCTGAGCTTCAGCAAGACTCTGAACGCGAGGCTTATAATATCTCACAGATAATTGAGTTGGAAACTCAAATTTGTGATGAGAAAATCGATCGAGAGAATCTTGTTATTGAATCGGCGCTTAAGGATGAAAGAATCGTTGAAAATTTAACCCTCATTGCTGAGCTGAGGGACCAAATTTCAACTTTGTCATCTGAAAAGAAAAATTAGGATAACTTTCAATGATACATGCTGTGCCCGATAATCCTTGAACCACAAAACGCGCCGAGTTAACGTCGGGGATAATACCAGACTATAGGCCTAACTTCCATGTTGTACGTCTACGAGTAACTCAGTTGGTACAGGGGCGAGTTAGTATTAACAGAGACCCGGGTTCAAATCCCCGCGAGGACCACACATTTTCGGCAGCCTAAATCCTTAGTCACCCGGCATTACACTGGTGGCAGTGACGGAACATGACCAAGTAGCAATTAGATGTAGTGCACCTATCACATTGAACCCTAAAATGTGTTGTCTGAGGTGTTGAGGCTAGGAACTAGAGACTAGTCTTGTCAAAATTAATAAGGATGTTGGTTTGCCCGATAATCCCTGAACCACAAAGCACGGCAAGTTAACGTTGGGGGAAGTCCAGACAATAGGCCTACCTTCCCTTTTGTACGTCCGTGCGTGGCTATAAGTTGGTAGAAGGGCGAGATTCTATTGCCAGAGACCCGTGTTCGAATCCCTGTGAGGCCCACAAATCATAAATCCTAATTCATCCGACATTACAATACACCCACGGCATGATTACTGATTATTATCTGCTCAAGCTTTCAAAATACACTTATATATTACTATGATATGTACAAATGCTGTGGGAGAACATCTTTAATATTCTTATTTTATTTTATTTATTTTTTATTTTTTTTTTAAATAACTTAAAAAACAAACTTATCCTTTCCTAAAGGTTCTCCTAATTTCCCATTATATTTAGGAAAGGTTAGGTTATTCTACAGCTATAAAATAATTGATACATTTTTAAAATATAATGTTAAAATGTTCTCCAACAGCATTTGTATGTATTATTAGGTGTATTTATGGCTGTTTGGGGTGAAAATAGTAAGTAATAACGCCCTGAGTGTCTTCTTAAAAACTATCAAAATTAGTAATTAATTATGCTAAATATGAGAGAGAATGGGCTTCAGAAAATGCGCCCCATTAACAAAATCATCTATTGTCAGCCTTTAACCTCCAGCACCCACGGAGAAGAACAGCCATAGTCTATTCATTACAAGAATGTAAAAAATCGTGCCATCTGCCTTTTATAGTTGTAAAAGATCTTGGACAATCGATCTGGAATTTCTACCACGCGGGGAGAATCGACCAAGAAATAGGTGTGGAAATTTGCATCCCGTTTTCTCTCGCCCTTGTTAAGCTACAAGAGGTTAAAATCATGATTTGTGGCCTACTTAACCCATTCAGTACCAGTGATGTCCTTTTAATTATATTCTTGCAACTATTTGACAATTTAATTCAGCTTAGGAAGGACCTCTAACAATTAAAAGGCTACACACTATTGTATTCAGTCCTCCTTTGAGTTACTACAGATCCTTCCTCAGCTGAATAAAATCGTCATATAGTATCCAGAATATGATGAAATGGACATCACCAGTACTGAATGGGTTAAAAAGAATAGGTTATAGAAGCAGCACACACCAAGCTTCCAGTTCGCTACCCCCAGATTAACGCTAGAGGGTGAAACGCCTTAACCCTTATTTAGTGGGTGGTAAGGTATTTTACACTGTTCCGCTCAGCGGGCATAATCCCGAAATATTCGCTCAATTTCACTCGCCCTAGCGCCGTTACTATGGCTCCAATGCGAACGAAACGATCATTTTTGGAAAGAGCATCTCTTCGTCTCCCCATATAAGTCTATTATGGATGTTATGAGCAAGTGTGGAGGGTGGGAAGAGGTGAGGAAGAAGAGGTACTTTTTGGTCTATTTCCCGGGCACGTTCGGTTGCGTTCGCTTTGGCCTGACTTCGGCCTCTCGTGCGTCTACTATTCCTTCGGTAATCGGTGTTATTTTTCTCTTATTTCTCCTTATTTCTGTATTCTCTCTCTCTCTCTCTTTCTTTCTATCTCTCTCACTCACTCCTGTCTGTCTGTCTGTCTGTCTCTCTCTCTCT
Source organism: Paralithodes platypus (assembly GCA_032716605.1). Classification (NCBI taxonomy): domain Eukaryota; kingdom Metazoa; phylum Arthropoda; class Malacostraca; order Decapoda; family Lithodidae; genus Paralithodes; species Paralithodes platypus. Next base: position 37,463,941 of record CM064506.1, read on the forward strand.
CTCTGGCTTGCTCGCTTTCCCTCTCTCGCGCGCTCTGTCTCTCTCTCTCTTCCTCATCCGTATATGTAATTTTCATTATTATTTTCTCTAATCTCTCTCACTCCTCCTGTCTGTCTGTCTCTCTCTCTGGCTCGCTCGCTTTCCCTCTCTCGCGCTCCCTTTCTCATCCGTATATGTAATTCTCATTATTATTTTCTCTAACTAATCCCTCTATTTCATTTATTTGCTTGAAATATTTCTGTATTATTATATCTTTTTCACTCTTTCTTCAGTTCAGTTTCTGTATTCTCTCTATACGGTGGGAATGGTATTTCGTATGAGGGATGTGCAGCACAAATATTCAATCTTTCGTGGTTTGGTTGTTTGTATTACCGTAAGAAATGTACTGAACGCCTGCAAATAATACGCTATAAAATGCTTGCAATCAAACTCTCAAGCAATTTCGAGGTCACATGCAATTATAAATGTATAGGTAGACCCAGAGAGGAAGAGACAAGAGAGAGAGAGAGTGTCGTGATAATATAACAATGTTACATATGTATCATATATATGAACAAATAATATATACGGTAGGCCTACATCTGTTCCCCACAATCATATAATGCCAAGCACAAATATTCAATCTTTCATTGTTTGTATTACCGTAAGAAATTTACTGAACGCCTGCAAATAATACGCTATAAAATGCTTGCAATCTCTCTATTTTCTCTAATTTCTCTCACTCCTCCTGTCTCTCTCTCTCTCTCTCTCTCTCTGGCTCGCTCGCTTTCCCTCTTCCTCATCCGTATTATGTATTTCTCATTATTATTTTCTCTAACTAATCCCTCTATTTCATTTATTTGCTTGTAATATTTCTGTATTATTATATCTGTTTCACTCTTTCTTCAGTTCAGTTTCTGCATTCTCTCTCTGTTTCGCTTGCTTTGCAGGAATTTTGTTTTTGTTTTATATATAATATATAATAATTTACTTATCATTACTTACTATATCGTATAAACAATAGTAGGTAGCCAACTTACCATAATACCGATACACCAAACCGATACGCATGCGGTTTTGTTTATCACCTGTTTACTAAAGTGCCACCATTATCGATTTTCTTGGAGCCGACTCGAGCGGGAGGGTTACCAATTGAAGTTAAATCCGCTAGCATATATTGTTAGATGTAAGACATGATAAATACCACTAGAAATATGAATTGGCAAAATCCATATAATATCACTTCGAAATTGTTCTGAAATTTCAAAACAAACCCGCTAGTGTAAGTCATTGCTGCTAGATCGAAGTAAAGTTTCTAGATCTAGCGGAAGTCGCTATACGTATTGGCAGTACTGCACACTCATTCATTTCATTCATTCATTTTCTATTGAGCTCATCCTGGAATCTTTACGACTCTGAATCTTACGATTGCTGACGGCGATACGTTGTTGACATTGTTGTTGATGTTCCAGTGGAGGGATGAACAAAATATTTTCCTTGTCCAATAATAGCTATTTCATAGTCCCACAGGACTTATTTTGATATATTTATCAAATTTACTGAACGCCTGAAAATAATACGCTATAAAATGCTTGCAATCAAACTTTCAAGCAATTACAACGTCACATGCAATTATAAGAAGGTATATTGTAGACCACAATCTTCACCAAGCTTAGTTGTTGCTTGTATTATCGTGAGAAATGTACCATACACCCTGGTTATCGTGAGAAATTTACCGAACGCCTGCAAATAATACGCTATAAAATGCTTGCAATCAAACTCTCAAGCAATTTCAATGTCACATGCAGTATAGGTAGACCCAGAGAGGAAGAGACAGACAGAGAGAGAGAGGAGGTCAAGAACATCTGCTAGGTGTGATTTCCCCTGGGAGGGAAGAGATTAGTTAGGGGCGTGCCCTGGCCTACATCAGACAAAGAGAGTACAAAGGACTACAAAACAAAGAGAGTGAGACAGAGAGAGAGAGAGTGTCGTGATAATATAACAATGTTACATATGTATCATATATATGAAAAAATAATATATACGGTAGGCCTACATCTGTTCCCCACAATCATATAATGCCAAGCACAAATATTCAATCTTTCGTTGTTTGTATTACCGTAAGAAATTTACCGAACGCCTGCAAATAATACGCTATAAAATGCAAAGGAAATTTCTTGTAGAGTGCAATTTTGAGGACGTAATATGCTCTGAGAGAGAGCGGAGCGGTGATTAGGAGCATAAATTACCTCAAGACCGCTCGCCACACAGGGAATTATATAAGGAAATTACCGTATTTTAGGGTTTTTGCACTTGTGTTGCACGATCGTTGAAAGACAACCAGTGATCGTAGAAGGATGGTTCGGGTGTCATTGGAAAGCTCAATTTACGCCCTTTCAGGGATGCATACTTGTATTACGCTCTGAGTCTTGTTTATGCATGAAAAACGGCACGGAAACAACCCCATTTAGGGTAAACAAAAAAAACGCTGGGCGGCACAGTGAAATATACTCCACCAGCCGCTCGTAAGGTGATAAAATGCTTGCAATCACATTTTCAAGCAATTATAAAATGTAAATTGTACTTACCAACACCCACACCAGTATGTTCTTCGTCAGGAACGTCTCCAATTTGCTCAAGGGTCTGTCCAATATCAACCACAACATCCACCCCACGCAAATTATGCTTGGGGTGAAAGCCTATGATCGAGTTATTTTCGTCTTCCGAGTCATCCACACTACCAAAACTCTCACCCAGACCTTCGACGGTTTCATCCAACAGCTTATTAGAAAGTTCTGAAGAGTTCAGCATGATATCTAGTTCCTGGGTGGTAAGCCGGGCATGGTTAGTAGGGTGGCGCAACGCACTAGGGATGGCGGCCACCGAATCGAACACGGGCAAATCTTGACCTTCCATTATGGCTGCTTGAGGGTCACTGAGTCACAGTCACGCAGTGGGGATGTGTGGGTGGGCCCTTGTAGTACACCGCCTGACCACCAAGTTTCGCTTTCCACCTAAATTAGGGCGGGAATACGCCCACGGACTTAAGTCCGATCCCGCCATTTAGTCCAATTTTCTCGTATCGGACTTAAGTCCGACCCCGATCTTTAGGGGTTAACCTCTGAAGTGCGCATGGGGGTAATTGGAAACGTCCCCCTGTGCTGACGTATTTGAGGTGTTTCCGTCACTAAAATATTCATTGTACCATTAATAGCATTAATACTTATCCATATGCGCCTATTATGGGTTGATTATAAAGGTATTAACCTGAAACAACAATAAAACGAGTGAAAACAGCGTTTGGATGGTCAAAATCGGAGATATAGCCCGCGAGTTGTATAATGTATGGGTGAGGCAAGCTGCTTTCCCGCCAATTTCCCCCAAGGCCACTGAGACACAGTCGATCGATACTCTCTCTCTCTCTTGCATTCGCTTGCTATCAGTGATGACCACACCCTGCAACCGGATTTCTAATGTTAGCACGAAAATATACCTCAGAATAAGGGAATAACAGGGAAAATAGGTGATAACTGAAGGAGAGGAGGAAAGTGGGGAAGGAGGGGAGGTAGAGGACTGAGATTTTGCATGGCCCAGGGGCCAAAAAAAAAAAAAAAAAATATTCGATGTCAAAAGTTTTTTTTTTTTTTTCACTCCCTCTTAAGAGTCTCCCCGCAGTCCGCCGGGGGAACTCTTAAGAGTCTCCCCGCAGTTCCCGGGTTAAGGGGAGATGGTTCACTTTTTGGGCGATATTTGCATGTACTCATTATTTTTCTAGTTTCCTCCCTAGACCTCCATCAAATTGAAAAAAAACATCCATTAGATCCCCCTTCTAGATTAATTTGTACATTTTTCGGCAGAAAAATTTCCCGGCCGAAGGCCGGCTCTTCCAACATTACAAGGCCACTATCGTTCGCCAGGGCAAAAACCGACACCTAAATAGCACGAAAGGTCTAAATATTGACGAAGAAATGGGGCGAAAGGTCTTATAATCGACTAACTAATGGGGCAAACATCTTAACATCTGAAAACTAATGGGGCTAAACATGAGGAAGAAAGTGTTCCAGAAAACCGGCCCATCCCCCCTTAAAATATCAAAACTATTAGGGTGAAACAGGAGAAGCCCAAATAGACCTTCCTCCGACCAAATAGTCATTACTTTACACTCAACTCGCCCCAAATGAACAAACCATCTCATACTACTACTCACAGCGTTATCTGTCACATCTATTTTAAGAATTCCACCCTTGTAGCCTTACTGTTATTAGGGGTTCGAGCCCTGCGGAGAACCCGTATTGTAATCATTAAATCTTCTTATTCTTCCAAATTATTTTTCCACGTCGGATTTTACACATTAACTCCAGAACCGCTTTTTGGATCGGGATCAACCTTTCCCACAATGTGCGTTTTTGTATTGGGCAGCTTTTGATATGGTAAACATCCTAAATGGCGGCCAAACAGGTACATGGCAGCCGATTTCCCGAAAATGTTGAAACCTAAATAACGTCTCTCCCACTCATAGGAAATGATTGGGCTTTGGCATATGGACTCCACTACTAATGCTCCGCAAATGTTACGGAAAAGGTTTGGCTTTGTACGTGGGTTTTTTTCCGGCAATCTTGAAAAAACCTTGAAAACACTTAAAAATCCACATCTTGAAAACTACTCAGATGATCAAGCCATCCTTTCGTAGTTGGGTGAGGCTCGCAATTCCGAACGTTTTGGTACCAAAAAAATAGAAATTGGTGGAATAGTTTGGCCGCAGCATTGAAAACTGTCTATTCATAAATTACTTTAAAACCGTGTGAGGTACCCACACAACGTTTTCAGTCTTCAGTCTATAGGCTTCCCCGCATCCCCTAGTTTTGCTTAACCCTTAACGGGCGGGAGTGGACTTAAGTCGGGCTCCAATTTGCAGCAAGTTAGGAGCATTATTAACCCTCTCCGACATATGACGCGATTTTGAGCCGATTAGGGATACTTTAGCCCTCCAGCCCCGGCTATGTATTATATATATATTCCTCGAAACCCGTGTGTTTTGGCCGAAAAACGTCTAGACTAGGCTACCGTATATGTGTTAATCTGACTGCTTCCCGCATTCCCGCGCATCCCCAAGCGTAGCTGTGTTATTTACCTGTAGAATGGCATTAAGTAGAGCTCTCTAAGTCAACTGGTTGAGTTGTGATGATGATTTCATTGGAGATAACTTTATGGCCAAAACAGCCACTTTACACTACTTTTCGATACTTAACAACAACATACAGGCACACACGAACAAGCGACGCTCTCCTTCTTGTGGCCGGAGATGCGGGGCGTCGGTCCAGCCGGCTGTTGTTTACATGCGTCGGACCGACGCCTCGCACACGAAGCTCACAGGCTTTCAACCACTGGGCGTTCAAGAGCCCTTCCGGGCAGCTGTTATATGCTTTTTTATGGGCGTTCAAGAGCCCTTCCGTGGTGAGAAGGTTAAACCCATTGTTACCATCAGGGGTATTTAGAAACCTTTAGTTTAGTTACTTCAACCTCTGCAGTTGTCTTTGAGTTAGCTGTGGGCAGAAAACTAATTTTGGAGAGGTAATTATAAGTGTGAGAGAACTCTATTTCTTATTGCTAATCTGGCAACCTCTGTGTCATATGAATCTGAAGGGGTTAAGGCTTTTAAAGGGTTAAAATCGATTACAAATGGCTGGGAGTGCAGCAGGCCACACGTCCGACACCCAGGGCTTACCGCTGCCCACTGACTCACGCTCCCTCTGTTCTTGAGAGGCCGGCAGTGTAGCCAGTAGTGAGGTAGCTGGAAAAAATATGCCGCTATACGCTAAACTCCCATGTTAGTGGTAGCACTGCGTGAGAACGACGAGTGCTATGTAGCTCGTTCTGGTCTCATTTTGAAGCTTTTAGCGCCTAGTTTTTTGCTGAATACATTTCTTTTCATGCAGATACTTGATTGATCATTCAGGAGGGCCTGAATATGCCCAAATAAGCCCAAAACCCCCCGCTAGACAAGGGTTAATAATAGTTATATTAATCATTCAGACCCATACATTTTTTTTAATTTAACGCTCTCAAAATAGTTAGTCCCTACGAATTCCAGCAATTATTTAACCAATCTACCTATACATACCTACCCTACCAAATAATAATGATAATTCAAATTTATTTTTGGTGACTAGCAGAGAACCGGTATTGGCTAAGGTTTTTAACAATTCCTCCCTTTGCCAAATTCTTAGTTTAATAACAAAGTTCTAGACCTTTAAAGTTTTGACAATTGCCCGTGTGACTCGTATTTCAACCCTCCTCCCTCAACCCTAAGTCAAGTGTTACCACAAAATACCGCTAGATCCGTTCTCAAATGCTGCTAGCATGTTACCTACTGTATATATGGATGGAGTCATGAAAGAAATACTATCAAGAGCAGTGGATGTTGGTGTATCGCTGAAAAGGGAGGGAATTGAGTGGAAGCTACCTATACTTCTGTTTGCGGATGATACAGTTCTGATGAGTGATAATGAATGGGAGTTGCAGGGTCTGGTAAATGAGTTTGGAACAGTATGCGAAAAACGGAATTTGAAGGTAAATGCGGGGAAGAGCAAGGTTATGGGCTTCGAAAGGGGTGAAGTCACAGAGTGTGAGGTGAAGCTGAACGGTCAGGCTATGGAGATCGTCAACTCTTTTAAGTATCTGGGCAGTGTGTTGAGTAAAGATGGGACTATGGATGAAGAAGTGCGGGAGAGGGTACAACAGGGGAAGAGGGTTGTAGGAACGCTGAAAGCAGTAACAAGAAATAGGGTGGTCAGTATGGAAGTGAAGAAGTCCTTGCATGACAGTGTGGTAATCCCGACACTGACTTACGGAAGCGAAGCATGGACGTTGGTTGAGAGACTCAGACCAAGAGTGAGAGCAGTGGAAATGAATTACTTAAGAAGTGCGTGCGGAGTTACCTGGAGGGATAGACAGACTAATGAGGAAGTAAGAAGGAGGTGTGGTGTGGAGGTAGATGTGCTGGAAAGTGTGAAAAGGAACAACTTGAGATGGTTCGGCCATATGGAACGTATGGAAAGCGAGAGAATTACTAAGAGGGTGTACGAGAGCGAGGTGGAGGGACAGAGAGGGAGAGGTAGACCGAATGAGAGGTGGAAGGATGGAGTGAGGAAGTACATGAACGAAGGCAGTGCTGGCAGGAGCGGATCCAGCTCAAGCTTAAGGGGGGGCTGATCTATATACATGAGGGGCGCCATAACTTTATATGTATTGTATTTTAGATAAAATGCAGTATATATCAGATGTAAGGGCGCAATTTTGGTCACTAAGGGAGGGGTGGGCGGCTGCCCCACCCCCCCCTGGATCCGCCACTGGGTGCTGGTTGGGGGGAGGAGCGTAGACTGACTGGGGACAGAGCTGCATGGGGGCGGTTCGTTCGTGGCCACCCCTTCGGGGATCACGGCGTCAGGCAATAGATAGATAGATAGATGTTACCTACATAGTCTAAAACTGCTAGGATAATGCCACAATCTCTAAAAGATTTTTTTTTGCAAGTTTTACAATTTAATGACTAGAACGTCTTAAATTTTTTAATTATCCTTAGTAAATGTCTAGATATACAAAAATGGCTGCTCGATTGAAGTAAATACCTCTAGATCTAGCAGTAAAACTGGCAACACTGCCAGCATTACAAGTGCAAGAGAGAGAGAGAGTGAGAGACATTTCGTTTCGCTCCACCTTTTCTCAGTCGTCACTATGGAGTTACCATTTTTCAAATTATGGTCTGAAATTCGTATTTACATAATATATCATCCCGTGTATAAATGTAACCCTTAGACATGTCTATTAATTAATAACATCTAACAGGATTCATGATATTATAAATACAAGGCAAGATATTCATCGGAAGTACTTATTTGCCTTCGGAAGGCTGAAATAAATGTTTTGCACAAATGGTAGGTATTAATATCTGCGCTAAAGAGAGAGCATTCCTTCTCGTTGCCTACATCATGTCACTATATATATATCCTTCCCTCCTCTCTCTCTCCATTCCCCTCCCCTCCCCTCTCTATCTCCATGCTCTCACTCTCTCTCTCTGGGCATAATACGCATATTTGCGCTCTTAACCCGGCAAGCGCGATAGGCCTCACGGAAGGCTTCCTATAGGGAACGCGATAGGCCTCACGGAAGCAGGACCATAAAAAAAGCCTTCCAAAAAAAAAAAGGGCCTATCAAAACAAAGGATTTTGTCTCTAGGTGAGATAATTCCCCTCTAGTACTCATCCATGTGTTTCTCACCCCTCCCCCTCCCCTCCTTCCCCACCTTATTCCCCCCTCCCCCCCCTCCTCAATTATCCCCTATTTATCCACTTATTATCATCATTTATCGGTTATTTTTCTCTCCCGCGATAATGTAGCACAAGTGGGTTGCATAAAAGATCGTTATGCAACACCCAGACACCGGCACACACCGCCCCGCTCGTCTCAGTTGACTCCCAGACAGCGAGAGGGGAGGGCTGCCTGTGTCTCTCTCTCGCCTGAGATTATGACCGGGTGGCCAATATCTTCGTTTTTCACCACCCAAATGCTTTTCCCACTTATTTTAGCACTCTTGAAGGTTCATATATACATCATATATGTAAAATAAAAGCATACCGAAAACAAATAATGGTTTATATTGTAAATATAACGAATTCTGTCAGAATCCAGGGCTAGAAATGCACAAATAAATACCCTAGCACCTAGGTCTATATCGCGCTTGTCAGGTTAATAACTCACCCTAACGGGCAAAATATTGAGTGGAGGGAACTGAAAGGGTGTGTAATAAGAAGAGATGGCCGATATCTCCCCATAGACGTCAAAACTTCACCCAAATACCCCTCCCAAGATAATAGGAGGAAAGGGACCCCGATATATGAGATACGTAGCTTCATATGCGCGTATTGATCACTTTTATGCTATTATGTATGCATGCAGAAGTAGCAGGAGACCTACAGTATGTCAAGAGTGAACACCAATAACTTAATCCATACACAATAAAAAAGACGGAAATAATATCGTAGATACGAAGTGATGGAAGGGGGAGGGGGGGAGTGTGTATGTTATGTAAACAGGACAGTTCGAGAGAGAGAGTGTAGTGGGCTACTCACCGAGCTCCTACGAGTTGAGGGAAGCCAGCCACACGCATGCTATTGTGGTTATAATTATGACTGTAAGATGAGTGAAATATTAAAATCAATTATAAATGTTTATCCACTATCGGGATGTTCAAAACTACTCATGGTCTTGCTTACAGCTATCACTCTTTTTTCTCACTTGCCTATCATGCCTCTAATCTCGTTGCTTAGTTTGCCAAAACACGTATGTTATGAAATTCATTGTTCCTCGTATTTGTTTGTGTTTATTTGTAACCTTTCCACTTGTCTCTATTAAGTACGGACATCTAGCAAGATGCATGATTCAAATACAAGGATAGATATATATCGGAAGTATTTATTTACCCTCAGAAAGCTGAAATATAATATACTGTATGTGCTACTCTGAATGACATGAATGTGCAGACAACATGGAGGAGCCCACTCACTGAGCCTAAGTAATTGTCGCTAGCTAGGCGTGTGTGTGCTTGTTTTAGTGTGGCTGTGTGTTTGATGGTCTTGTGTAGCTATGTATGTGCTTGTTTTAGTGTGGCTGTGTGTGTGATGGTCTTGTGTAGCTGTGTGTGTGCTTGTTTGTGTGTCGCTATAGGCTACGTATTAGTTATCTCTCTCTCTCTCTCTCTCTCTCTCTCTCTCTCTCTCTCTCTCTCTCTCTCTCTCTCTCTCTCTCTTATTTATCGCTGTGTTCCTTACAATTACGACATACTAGTGCATGAGAACATAGGAAATAGGGAGCCTCTCTCTCTCTCTCTCACAAATGAGAACATAAGTAAGCAGGAGTCTGCAGAGAGCCAATTGGCCCACAAATGGCAAATCCTTTCCACACCCAACCCATCTCTTACGAGAGGCAGATCCCATACACAGCTAAACTCTCTCTCTCTCACTTACGCACCGATATACAAATGAGGCAGATTCCTTACACATGCAACCAAGATGAAAATGGGAGCCTGTAGAGAGCCAGTGGGCCACACAAGGCAGATCCCTTTCACACCCAAACCATCTCACACACATATGTTACTTACACTACTGACTATACACCAATGTTATCATATACCTGCAACCAAGATAAAATTGTAAGAAATAGGAACGTAAGAAAATGTGAGTCAGCAGAGCCAATTGGCCTATACAAAACAGATCCCTTTCACACCCAACCCATCTTATAAACTCTTCCTCTCTCTCTCTCAAAAATGAGAAAATGAGAATATAAGTAAACAAGTGTCTGCAGAGAGCCGATTGGCCCACACACGGCAGATCCCTTTCACATGCAACCCATCCCGCTCGCTCTCGCTCTCTCTCTCTGTCTTCCTTATATTTACGACATCCTATTATCTATCGCCATCTTCTCTCTCTCACACATAAATGAGAACATAAGAAAACTGGAGTCTGCAGAGAGCCGATTGGCTCACACATGGCAGATCCCTTTCACCACCAACCCATCTCGTCCTATCATATTTAATATTGAAACTCTATTGTTATTCATCCCATTATAGCACTCTGTAGCCTATTCCATATATCTACAACTATTACCAAACACATAGAGGCAGATCCCCTACACAGTCAATCTCTTTCTTGCTCTTGTTTGTTTGCACACCTGTACAAATTAGGCAAATCCCTTGCACATGCAACCAAGATGAAAATGGGAGTCAGCAGAGCCAAGTGGTCCACACAAGGCAGATCCCATTCACACCTAACTCATCATAAGTTTTATATGTTACTTACACTACTTACTATACACCTATGTTATCATATACCTGCAACCAAGATATAATTGTAAAAAATAGGAACATAATAAAATTGGAGTCAGCAGAGAGTCAATTTGCCCACACAAGACACTCGGTAGCCTATTCCACATATCTACAACTCTGTTACCAAACGATTAGAGGCAAATCCCTTACACAGCCAATCACTCTCTCTTTTGCTCTTCTTTGTTTGCACCCCTGTACAAATAAGGCAGCTCTCTCTCTCTCTCATTTATCGCTGTCTTCCTTACGATTACGACATCCTTGGCTCTCTCTCTCTCTCTCTCTCTCTCTAACAAATGAGAATATAGGAAAACGGGGGTCTGCAGAAAGCTGATTAGCCCACACACGGAAGATCCCTTTCACACCTAACCCATCCCATGCTCTCTCTCTCTCTCTCTCATTTATCGCTGTCTTCCTTATGCTTACGACATTCTATTTTCTCTCGCCATGCTTCTCTTTCTCCCTCTCTCTCTCTAACAAATGTAAACACAAGAAAAATAAGGAGACGGGAGCCTGCAGAGAGCCGATTGGCCCACACATGGCAGATCCCTTTCACAGGCAACCCTTCTCGTCCTATCTAATTCTATGTTGGAATAATTATATTGTTCTTGATCCCACTATAGCACTCGGTAGCCTATTCCACATATCTATAACTCAGTTATCATGCGATCGCGTTTTAGAGCTTTTTGGCCCGGGGTAATTACCACACCATCGTGGCATAAGGAATTCGATGGGGTTAAATTGCTAGATACATAGAGGAAGAGGAATGGCAAGGAAAGCTAAACAAAATATAAAAAATATTTTGAACAGGAGGTTGCTTATAATAATTTGCATCTTCTGTAGTTTCTCCATGGCTAACCAAAAAGGTCACATTCTTAAAAGGCCCTAACCAAAAAGGCCAAGCTTCTGAACAGAAAAAAAAAAAAAAAAAAAAGGCTACACTTCATAACCCTTATGGTCACACTCCTAAAAGGCCACAATCAAAACAACCACACTCCTTAACCCAATTCCCACGGGGCCTCTCATATGATGGAGACGATTTTCCGGCTATTTTGTAGTAGCTGCTCTGGATTTTGTTTATACATTAAAATGAGCAGGAATTAAAGTAATTCCGGGAAATTATGGCTACTCGTACGGGGTTAATAGCTTTAGCCAAAATGGCCACACTCCTTAATGGCATAAGTGGTCACAGCCAAAATGGCTACACTATATTCCGTCTGTATTTCCATGCCCGATAAAATACATGATATTTTGATATATGTGACACAGCCCTTGTATCCAACACAATACCCTGCGTGCAACTGTGTGTGTTTTTTTTTTTTTTTTTTTTTTTTTTTTTTTTTTTTTTTTTGTAGTTTCCTCGCTAGACCTCACTCATACTTTTCTAGAAAAAAACACCCCCTAGGTCCTAGACCCACCCTCAAGATAAATGTGTACATTTGTCGTTAGAAAAATTTCCCGGCCGAAGGCCGGTTCCTCTTATAATTACAGGCTCGCTATTGCTCGCCAGGAAAAAATCGACACCTAAATAGCACGATAGGTCTTAAAATTGATAACGAAATGGAGCTAAGGGTGTTAAAATCGCCAACCTAAAGGGCCGAACGTCCTAAAATTTAATATATAATGGGGTAAAAACGAGGGAGAATAGGGTATAGAAAACCGGCCTTCTCCCCTTAAGGGGGTGTAATTTCTGAAACCCCATCTCCCTCATGTTTAGCCTCATTAGTTTTATATTTTAAGACGCTTACCCCATTAGTTTGGCGATTTTAAGGCCTTTCGTCCCATTTTTGTCAAATTTAAGACCTTTCGTACTATTTAGGTGTCGATTTTTTTCTGGCGAGTGATAGCGAGCCTGTTATTTAGGCCGGGACGTTTTTCTAACAATAAATCTACAAATTAATCTTGAAGGGGGATCTTGGCGGTATTTTTTTCATGATTGATGGAGGTCTAGGGAACAAACTAAAAACCTCCCCTTAAAGATATTGACATATATGTCGAATCTATTCAATATAATATAGGCCAGAAGTGTTGACCTCTATCCTGTTGACCTCTATCCTGTGTAACTAAAAGGGCTAGAGCAAATGGGATGTAAATTTAACCCCATTTCCTTTTCTAACTCTCCCAAAAGGTAGAAATATTAGCTGGATTATTCTAGACTTGGTTTAGTGACAGAGGATAGGGGGAAATTTGTTTTGGCCTAATCATAATGAATAGATTTTAGTAGTCATATAGTAGTCATTAGTCACGAGACGTGGCATAGGCAGTAGAGCGTCGGTTGCTGATCAAAGGGTCAGCGGATTGAGCCCGCACTATCAAAATGTTATTGGTAGATGTCAAGCCCAGGCAACTTGACCTAGCGATTCGTCACAACGCCTAATATTCATGGCCATCCCTTCCCGGGAATTACGCCGTCGGGAGAAAACAAAAATAAAATTTAGTTAATAATAATAATAATAATAATCTTCTGGTTACTTATATAGCGCCCGTATCTCCTCCTTCGAGGATTCACAAGCGCTTGGCTTTCTTTAGTCTACCAGAGACCATTACCCATCCCCTTTGCTCATGGGGAGATGGTAACCGCCGGCTGTATCCCAGAAAAACTTTTCAATCTGAGCGGGGATTGAACGCGAGACCTTCAAGGTGGGAATCAGGCACGCTATCAACTGAGCCAGCCGGACGGCTGGTTACCGTGTAGTACCTCTGTCGTCTTTTTTCTTTATAGTCAGGCAAATTTTAGCCGATTTTATTCAGTTTAGGAAGGACGTCAGCCCATGAAAAGGCTACAGACTCTCTCCATTATTGATCCTTTTAGCTACCATATATCCATCCTTCCTAAGCTTCATAAAGGCTACAGACTCTCTCCATTATTGATCCTTTTAGCTACCATATATCCAGCCTTCCTAAGCTTCATAAAGGCTACAGACTCTCTCCATTATTGATCCTTTTAGCTACCATATATCCATCCTTCCTAAGCTTCATAAAGGCTACAGACTCTCTCCATTATTGATCCTTGTAGCTACCATATATCCAGCCTTCCTAAGCTTCATAAAGGCTACAGACTCTCCCCATTATTGATCCTTTTAGCTACCATATATCCAGCCTTCCTAAGCTTCATAAAGGCTACAGACTCTCTCCATTATTGATCCTTTTAGCTACCATATATCCAGCCTTCCTAAGCTTCATAAAGGCTACAGACTCTCTCCATTATTGATCCTTTTAGCTACCATATATCCATCCTTCCTAAGCTTCATAGAATCGTCTAAAGGTAGCGGAAATCCAACAAAAACCACGTCGCCGTTACAGAAGGTGTTCGGAATCTGCAGACAACGGTGTGTTATGATAGTATTTACTCTTGTCCTTTCTAGATACTGTACTATTCATGTCCTATCATTAGACGGTTTATGTTATGATAGTATTTACTCTTGTCCTTTCTAGATACTTTACTATTCATGTCCTATCATTAGACGGTTTATGTTATGATAGTATTTACTCTTGTCCTTTCTAGATACTGTACTATTCATGTCCTATCATTAGACGGTTTTAGGCAGTTTATTTACCCTTTCAGTACCAGGGACTTCCTTTTTATCATTTGCTGGCAATTGTTCGACGATTGTATACAGCTTAGGAAGGACTTCTAGCAATACTAAGACTTCAACCTATCTCAATAAACCCTTTTAACCACCATATATCATTCCTAAGCTGCATACTATCGCCTAAAAAAATAACCTAGAATAAAATATAACGCACGTCGCTGGTACGCAAAGGGTTAATAGACCATTCCGTACCTAAATAAAATCGTCTAATGATAGCCTGAATAAAGATAATATTACGCCATCGTCTGAAAGGGTTACGAGGTCATTCTATGTTCTAGTTTTATTTTCAGATTATTTTATATTTTCTTTTAGTTTTCTCCCTAGACCTCTTATCAAACTTAAAAATACCCCCAAGACCTCTATCAAACTTAAAAACACCCCCAAGACCTCTATCAAACTTAAAAACACCCCCAAGACCTCTATCAAACTTAAAAACACCCCCAAGACCTCTATCAAACTTAAAAACACCCCCAAGACCTCTATCAAACTTAAAAACACCCCCAAGACCTCTATCAAACTTAAAAACACTCCCAAGACCTCCTTTAATTTTTTTTTAAAATTGTTCGATAGAAAAAAATCCTAGCCGAAGGCCGGTTCCTCCTATATCATAGACTCGCTATCGCTCGCCAGGACAAAATCGACACCTAAATAGGGCGAAAGGTCTTAAAAACACCAAACTAATGGTGTGAGCGTCTTAAAATGTCATAACTAATTGGGCTAAACATGAAGGTACAGAACAAAAAACAAATACTTGCCCTTAACATACAATACCTTATCTTCCCTTACCCTGACTACAATACTTGCCCTTAACATACAATACCTTATCTTCCCTTACCCTGACTACAATACTTGCCCTTAACATACAATACCTTATTTACCCTGACTACAATACTTGCCCTTAGCATACAATACCTTATCTTCCCTTACCCTGAGTACAATACTTGCCCTTAACATACAATACCTTATCTTCCCTTACCCTGACTACAATACTTGCCCTTAACATACAATACCTTATCTTCCCTTACCCTGACTACAATACTTGCCCTTAGCATACAATACCTTATCTTCCCTTACCCTGAGTACAATACTTGCCCTTAACATACAATACCTTATCTTCCCTTACCCTGACTACAGTACTTGCCCTTAACATACAATACCTTATCTTCCCTTACCCTGACTACAATACTTGCCCTTAACATACAATACCTTATCTTCCCTTACCCTGACTACAATACTTGCCCTTAACATACAATACCTTATCTTCCCTTACCCTGAGTACAATACTTGCCCTTAACATACAATACCTTATCTTCCCTTACCCTGACTACAATACCTTATCTTCCCTTACCCTGACTACAATACCTTATCTTCCCTTACCCTGACTACAATACTTGCCCTTAACATACAATACCTTATCTTCCCTTACCCTGACTACAATACTTGCCCTTAACATACAATACCTTATCTTCCCTTACCCTGACTACAATACCTTATCTTCCCTTACCCTGACTACAATATGCCTTACCGTACTTTCTCTTCATTCCTCCTCCCGTATCCTAACATATTAATTCCTACTCTGTCTCATTTCCTTTTGACCTGCCCTATTTTACATTCCACCTGGCCCAGGGCAAATATAAACATGAGGAAATGCAAGACAGAAATGAACAAACTTGTTGGTAGGTTAAATCTGTACATTATGTTTGCCATTACTCTACTTTATCACTCTATAATAGCATAACACAATTAGCACTAGCCACTTGGGAATCTTGCCTGGTGTACAGATTCTACCTCCTTCACATATTTAGGGGAGATGGGTCGTTTTTCTAGTCCCCTTTCTCCCTCGTGTTAAGCCCCATTTGTTTTGAGATTATAAGCTGTTCGGTCCATTAGTTTGGCGATTTGAATACATTCCGCCCCATTTCGTTGTCAATTTTAAGGCCTTTCGTGCCATATAGGTGTCGACATTTTAAGAGTACCAAAAAAAGTAAAAATGTATCTTGAAGGGGGGTCTAGGGGGTGTTTTTCTAAGTTCGATGGAGGTCTAGCGAAGACACTAGGGAAAAAAAGAATAATTTAATTTATAGACTAAAAAAAACGGCCCATCTCCCCTTAACCCATTCAGTACCGGTGACGTCCTTTTCATTATATTCTGGTAACTATCAGACAATTGTGTTAAGCTTAGGAAGAACGTCAACCAATTAAAAGGCTACAGACTAGCTCAATCAATCCTTTAAGCTACCATATATCCTTCCTAAGCTTCACAAAATCGTCTAAATGTAACTGAAATAATATATAATAGACGTGACTGGTGCTGTACGGGTTAAATGATACACAAATGTTACCTACAGTTCAAATATGTTACTGACTCTTCTAGGTATTAACACTCTCTGGTCCGATGTATTGTGGGTTATTATGATATTCTATGGTATTAACAATTGAGGCTTTTGCTAAATTTTGCCATTTTCGAGCAATGTCTTATTTTGTCCCCTAGGCCAACAAATCCTCCTTCACAGATGTCCTTCAAGCTAAAGAATAAAACAAAATCACATAAGCCCCCCTTTAACCCTCTCCGACATATGACGCGATTTTGAGCCTATTAGGGATACTTTAAAGCCTTTGTTACCATCATGGGTATTTAGAAACCTTTAATTTAGTTACTTCAACCTCTGAAGTTGTCTTTGAGTTAGCTGTGGGCAGAACACTAATTTTGGAAAGGTAATTATAAGAGTGAGAGAACTCTATTTCGTATTGCTAATTTGGCAACCTCTGCATCATATGAGCGTGAAAGGGTTAAGGTAGCAATGTACATTGTACATTTTTCGATAGAACAGTGTCTCGGTCGTAGGCCGATGTTTTTGTTAAGTTAGAAGCTTGCTATCTCTCTCCCAAAAAACAATCGACACCTGAATGGAGTGAAGCGTCTTTATCGCCAAACTAACGGGGTGTATCATCTTAAAATCTCCAAGCTAATGGAGCGAAACAAGGGAGAACAAAATAAATCTCCCTCAGACCAAATAAAGCTAATTGGGAGGTAGTTGTTTTATCTGCTTCATGTTTAATAAAGCTAAGTGGGAGGTAGTTGTTTTATCTGCCTCATGTTTAATAAAGCTAAGTGGGAGGTAGTTGTTTTATCTGCCTCATGTTTAATAAAGCTAAGTGGGAGGTAGTTGTTTTATCTGCTTCATGTTTAATAAAGCTAAGTGGGAGGTAGTTGTTTTATCTGCCTCATGTTTAATAAAGCTAAGTGGGAGGTAGTTGTTTTATCTGCCTCATGTTTAATAAAGCTAAGTGGGAGGTAGTTGTTTTATCTGCTTCATGTTTAATAAAGCTAAGTGGGAGGTAGTTGTTTTATCTGCCTCATGTTTAATAAAGCTAAGTGGGAGGTAGTTGTTTTATCTGCCTCATGTTTAATAAAGCTAAGTGGGAGGTAGTTGTTTTATCTGCCTCATGTTTAATAAAGCTAAGTGGGAGGTAGTTGTTTTATCTGCCTCATGTTTAATTGCATTAGCTTTGAAATTATAAGACGTTGGTTCTATTAGTTTTCGAATTTAAGACCTTTCACTCCATTTCTTTGTCAATATAAAGACCTTTCGTGCCATTTAGGTGTCAATTTCCTGGCGAGCGATAGCGAGCCTGTTATTCTAGGAGGTATCGGCCTTCAGCCGTGGGGTCTAGGGGGTGTTTATTTAAGCTTGATGGACGTCTAGCGAGGAACTACAAAATAAATGTATAAATACATAAATAAACAAATATAAGAAAATATTAGCACAACAATCTGCATCCAAGCCAGATAACCTTGCCACGTGAGGCAGCCCGTTTGGTATACCCCGTGTGGGATCTTAGTCAGGCACCAGTAACAGGTTGTTGGCTTAATTCATTTCATCACGTCTTGTAATGTTGATTGCCGTAGCTAAGAGGGTTAGGGTGCGTACACATATAAGAATGAGTACATATGTAAGGAAATGTATACATACACGGTAATTAATCGGTCTAACTTTCACTCTGTTGAGCACCATCTCTCCTCCTACAAACCTGATCTTCTCTTCCTCACCGAAACTCCGGTATCTGTAGCAACATCCAGCAGCCCCTTCTCTGTATCCTCCTACTTTCTCTATCCTAGTTTCAAAGCCAAAGGCGGATGTTGTGCATATGTGCACAACAAACTCACTTGCTCTCGTGTTCCCGATTTCGACTCCTCTGAATTCTCAACTTTATGGCTCAAACTTTCCTGTCATTCTCTTACTAAATATTTCTGTGCTGTCTATCTTTCCCCTAACTCTACCAACTTTCCCAAATTCTTTGACTATCTAAACTCTACAGTGGAACACATTCTATCCATTTCTCCTTTCTCAGAAATCTCCATCTTAGGAGATTTCAACGTTCACCACTGCCAATGGCTCTCCTCTCACACTACTGATCCACCTGGTGAACAACCCTATGTCTTTTTTATCCTAAATGACCTAGAGCAGTTAGTTCAGCAACCCACCCGTATCCAGGATCGCATCGGAGATCGGCCCAACATTCTTGACCTGTTTCTAACTTCTAACCCTTCTTCTTATACTGTCGATCTTTTCTCTCCTTTGGGCTCCTCCGACCATAAACTTATCTCTGTCACCTGTCCTATCTCTCCAGTACGGCCACCCGATCCTCCTAGCCAGCGGCGCTTGTGGCACTTTGGCGCTGCCGACTGGGAGGCTCTTCGGCAGTACTTCTTTGATTTCCCATGGAATTATTTCTGCTTCCATGGCCGAGGACCCGAGGAGAGTGCTGAACGCATTACCGAGGTAATCCTATCGGGCATGGAAACATACATTCCATTCTCTTTCTCTCAGACTAATGCTAAAAAATCTTGGTTTACTCACGCCTGTTCTACTGCTGTCCGCAATAAGGAGGAAGCATTCAAACGGTACCGACGCCTTAAAACTCAAGACTCTCATTCTTCATATGTTTCTGCCCGGAATCAAGCCAAATCTGTTCTTCGCCTTGCCAAACACTCTTTCATCAATAATAAATGCACTGAACTATCCAACTCTAGCTCTTCCCAAGCTTTCTGGCATCTAGCCAAAACCTCTCCAACAATTTCTCTTCCTCGTCTTTCCCTCCCCTTTCCCACTCTGATGGCACAACCATCACTTCTTCCTCTGACAAAGCTAAACTCTTCGCTCAAACTTTTGCTAGAAACTCCACCTTGGATGATTCCGGTGCTATTCCTCCCTCTCCGTCCTCCTCTCTCTTACTTATGCCTAATATCCTAATCTCTTCTAAAGATGTACTTTCTACCCTCTCTGGGCTTAACACTAATAAGGCGTACGGTCCGGACGGTGTTCCTCCTGTTGTTCTCAAAAACTGTGCTTCCGTGCTGACTCCCTGCCTAGGCAAACTCTTCCGTCTCTGTCTATCCTCTAACGTCTTCCCTTCATGCTGGAAGTTTGCTCACATTCAACCTGTCCCAAAGAAGGGTGACCGCTCTCAACCCTCCAACTATCGTCCAATTGCTCTCATTTCTTGTCTTTCTAAAGTTTTTGAAACTATTCTTGCTTCCAAATTTCTTAAGCATTTCTCTTCTCATAATCTGCTCTCAGATCGCCAGTATGGCTTCCTTAACCCGGCAAGCGCGATAGGCCTCACGGAAGGCTTCCTATAGGGAACGCGATAGGCCTCACGGAAGCAGGACCATAAAAAAAGCCTTCCATAAAAAAAAAGGGCCTATCAAAACAAAGGAATTTGTCTCTAGGTGAGATAATTCCCCTCCAGTACTCATCCATGTAAATCTCACCCACCCCCCTCCCCTCCTTCCCCACCTTATTCCCCCCTCCCTCCCCTCCTCAATTATCACCTATTTTTCCTCTTATTATCATCATTATCGGTTATTTTTCTCTCCCGCGATAATGTAGCACAAGTGGGTTGCATAAAAGATCGTTATGCAACACCCAGACACCGGCACACACCGCCTCGCTCGTCTCAGTTGACTCCCAGACAGCGAGAGGGGAGGGCTGCCTGTCTCTCTCTCTCGCCTGAGATTATGACCGGGTGGCCAATATCTTCGTTTTTCACCACCCAAATGCTTTTCCCACTTATTTTAGCACTCTTGAAGGTTCATATATACATCATATATGTAAAATAAAAGCATACCGAAAACAAATAATGGTTTATATTGTAAATATAACGAATTCTGTCAGAATCCAGGGCTAGAAATGCACAAATAACTACCCTAGCACCTACGTCTATATCGCGCTTGTCAGGTTAAGGGTCGCTCTACTGGTGATCTTCTTTCATATCTTACTAACTCTTGGTCATCCTCCTTTCGAGACTTCGGTGAGACTTTTTCTATTGCACTAGACATATCGAAAGCCTTCGATAGAGTCTGGCATAAATCTTTAATGTCTAAACTACCCTCCTTCGGTTTCTATCCCTCCATCTGTGCCTTTGTCTCTAATTTCCTTTCTGGCCGTTCCATTGCCGCGGTTGTGGACGGCCATTGTTCACTTCCTCACCCTGTAAACTCCGGTGTTCCTCAGGGCTCTGTCCTATCTCCTATTTTCTTTCTAATTTTTATAAATTATCTCCTTAACTGTACCTTAATTCCTATCCAATCATACGCAGACGACTCAACCTTACACTACTCCATTACTTTTTCAGAACGCCCCAGCCAGCAATCCCTCAACGACAAACGTAATGAAGCCATAGAACTCTTAAATTCTGATCTAAATACTATTTCCAATTGGGGCAGAGAAAACCTTATTAACTTTAATGCTTCCAAAACCCAATTTCTCCATCTATCTACCCGTCAGGATCTCCCAGCGGACTATCCCTTATTCTTCAACAATACAAAAATCAACCCTTCATCTTCTCTCAATATTCTTGGGATCTCTTTTTCTTCTGCTCTCATTTGGAAGACTTGCTAAGGCAGCCTCCCAGAAGCTGGGTGTGCTCAACCGCCTTAGGGGGTTCTTTTCCCCTGCACAGCTTCTTGCTCTGTACAGGGGCATAGTGCGCCCTTGTATTGAGTATTGTTCACATGTGTGGGGAGGTTCCTCTCACACCACTCTCCTAGACAAGGTTGAAAGGAAGGCCTTTCGTATCATTAACTCCCGTCTACTCACCAACTCTCTGCAATCTCTCTCTCCGCCGCAATGTTGCATCTCTCTCGCTATTCTATCGCTACTATAATAATCAATGTTCCTCAGAGCTATCCCAGTGCATACCACCTCCTTTACGTAGGGCACGTGGTACCCGTCTTGCAACTCAATCCCACCCCTACTCTGTGCAACTCTCCAACCCAAGAGTGAAACTTTACTCTCAAACTTTCTTCTACTCAGCAGCTGAGCTCTGGAACTCTCTCCCAGAATCAGTCTTTCCCGCTTCCTATGACTTAAATTGCTTCAAACTCCGTGTGTCCAGGTATTTTGGCTCGAACGTCCCTTGATTTTGGCCCTGTCACTCTTTCAACTATGGGGGAGGCACTTGCTATAGGCAGTTATGCCTTTTGCCTCCCTCAATCACAAAAATACGTACAGTACACACGAGAGAGAGAGATTTACCTAGATCCGTACTCTACATTTCATTTTTATTTTTTCCAAGTGTATGAAGGAGACAAAAGGCAAAGCTGCCTGTAATATATTAAGGTATCAGTCAGCTGAAGGCAAAACAAAAGTAAAATCTAATAAAATTATGTCCTGTTGTTGCTTCCTTTCCTTCTGGATCTTAGGACTTAGTATCCTTTATTGACTGATACGCTTTAATTATGAAAATACTGAAACTAATTAAAGTCATTTAGTATTTATAAAGAATTATTATTTAACCGAAGCTTAGTAGGCTATGGTTATGAACCGAAGAAGTTCTATCTAAAGAAGGACTATTAATTCTATAAAAAGTCTTGAAAGATAAATATTAAAGTAAGAATATTTCTGTCTCTTACCCTTTTTGAAATGAATAGATAGTTTTCTTATGTCCTTTTATTTATATTTAATGTAATTATTCTTGGTTCTTGTCTTACGTTAATAGTATTATATTATTATCAGGAGTAATATCAAAGTCACATAAAAAGTTAGATATATATTTAATAATTAGGTAAATGTATTTCTTAACCACGTAACATTGAGGTTTGATTATGAGTAAATTAAGTTACAGGATCGCTTCATAGATTCGATTCAGGTCTCACTCAAATAATATGAAAAGCAAAAATAATATTTTGAAGCTAAAAGAATTTTCTTCAGCTTAGGAAATCACTAGAAGTAATATTAACACAGCCATGTTAGTCTAAGGCGATATTACTAATATGAGACAATAGCATCACCGTACTAAGCACCGTTAAGCAATGTAAGCTTAATTAAAAGAAAATGAAAGAACTCTTAAGTATTAATATAAAACAATAGTATTACTTTCATCATAACCCAATTACTTAAAGAGTTGCTTTAGTCCACAAGTTAGTCAACTAAAATAGTCAAGTACATTATTAGTAGCGTTAACGTTAATTCGCAATCAAATAGTTAAACACATAATAGTAGCGTTAACGTTAATTCGCAATCAAATAGTTAAACACATAATAGTAGCGTTAACGTTAATTCCCAATCACATATCTCACTAACCAACATAACGTAAGTGTTTACACCGAACACACTTAACACACACTTATATAATCTGACTGACAGTCACAATCCCATTATAATACTTCACCCAGTCTTCCTCCAGCTGCAAGTTCACCTTCCCCAACTCCAAATGAGACTGATTTGAATGCCCACAACTCGGGTCTTATATACTAAACAATGATGGTGTAGGAACGAATCAGCAGGCGGGGGGTAGTGCCCGCTCCAATCACAGCTCCTCGAGTTGCATAGCTGGTGCCTGGTCCAATCACAGCTCCTGGCGTCGATCATACGTCATAGCGTCGGGTCATCGAAGTAGTTTGCAGGGTCCCCCATGACGCACGCAGGTGTGAAGGCTTGTTTGCTGGTATGCGGGCGAGCTGGTTTCCCACTCGCTAGTTCGCTCGCTAGTCTGCTTCGCCGTTTGGGTAGTTTGACTCCTTCAACTCTAATTCTAACTCTTAAATTAACATACAGGGCTCTGTATGTCAGACCTCCCCCCTAGAAAAGAGTTTAAGGAGTATAGTACATAATATTAAACATAATACATCAATAGATTCACCACCAGATTGGCAACAGCAAGATTATAATGAGGATATAATAAGGATGTCACCCAAAGTAGGCAACGTCTCCAGGTACCACATCAGAACATAGCCGGAACGTAGCTGGAGCGTTATTCGAACTGCAAGGCATCTCACAGCTGAAGGCTTGACAGCGCACTACTAAAGCATGATATTTACCTCGCTACAAGGGAGAGCTAATTGCCAAAATCCTCTCAATAAGGTAAACTTACTGCTGGATGAGGCCAACCTGGTAAATGCAATCTTTGATCCGTGGCAGTGGGTAGGTATCGTTCTTTGTGACGGCATTAACTTGCCTATAGTCCATACATACCCTATGGCTCCCGTCTGGCTTTGGCACAAGTATGACCGGACTACTCCACTGGCTTAAGGCCCTTGTGATCAGCTGGTTTGAAAAAATGAAGTCAAGCTCGACCTGCAGTATACTCCTGCGTTGTGGTGAGACACGGTAGGGGGATAGTTTAATGGGAGTTGCATCCCCTACGTAGATGTCGTGCACGGCCAAAGAAGTGAGCCCTGGAGTATCACGGAACACACTGGGAGACTGAGATAAAACAGAGATTAGTTGGTTCGCTTGATCAGAGGGAAGATGACATAGTTTAGATGGTAATTCCCCCCAAGCTACTGAATTATACTGAAAGTTGGATAGGCTATATGACAAGTCAAAGTCTGCATGGATACCCTGGCTCTGGAACAGTCTGTTGCGGGTCAGTAAGAGAACTGAAGACTTCGTCCGCACCAGGCTGTCCACAGGTCCTGACATTCACTGCCACAGTGGGAGAATCTGGAGGAGAGCAATCAGGGGACCTATGGTAGGGTTTCAACATATTTATATGGAATACTTGCGTGGGCTTTCCCCTGTCCGGGGTAGTTACTAGATAATCGGTAATGCTCACCCTCCGAATGATCTTATATGGGCCCCTGAACTTGGCAGATAAAGGTTGGCCAAAAAGGGGGAGCAGGACCAAAACCTCATCACCGGGCTGAAAGTCCCTCTCACAGGCTTTTCTGTCATACCATTTCTTCATGGAGCTTTTAGCCACGGTCAAGTTTTGAGCGGCAAACTCGCATGAGGATCTCAGCTGGGTTTTGAAATCTGAAACATACTTGGAGGTTTTGGTTCCCCTCCTGGCCAACTAGGCTATCCTGCAATAGTTGCAAAGGACCTCTTACCTGGTGACCGAAAACTAGCTCATTAGGGGAAAAACCCAGGGATTCAGTTGGAACCTCACGAGTAGCAAATAAAAGAAAAGGTACCCCCTTATCCCACTCAACTCCGGTCTCTGTACAATACTTACGTAACATTCCCTTTAATGTCTGATGATATCGTTCGAGAACCCCTTGACTCTCTGGGTGTTAGGTGCTAGACTTAACATGCTCGATACCCAACTCCTTCAGGGACTGCTGAAAAATGTTAGAGGTAAAATTAGTTCCTTGATCACTTTGCACCTCATGGGGGAAACCCATTCTGGTGAAGAATTTGAGCAGTTCCTTGATGACAGTTGGAGCAGAGGTAGTCCTTAAGGGTATAGCCTCTGGGTAGCGAGTTGCCATGTCCATGATAGTTAATAAATAAATGTTACCTTGGGAAGTCTTAGGCAATGGGCCTACAATGTCCACTACCACCCGAGTAAAAGGATTCCCGAAAACGGGCAAGGGCACCGGAGGATGTACAGGCACCTTCTGATTGGGTTTTCCTGTCATCTGGCAAGTGTGACACACTCTACAAAACTCCACTACATCTGCACGCATTCCTGGCCAGTAAAAGTGGGCTCTGATTCTGTCTAGAGTTTTTCTCACACCTAGGTGTCCTGCCAATGGTATACAATGTGCCATTTCCATGATATCTCTACGACAAGGTTTGGGGACTACTACTTGATGGACGTCCCAAGCCCCGTCATCAATTGGTCTGTGTGGCGGTCTCCATCTTCGCCACAATACTCCTCCTTTGAGGTAGAAACATTCACCACCCTCCTTCTCCCATTCCTCTTCACTCATGGACCTGGCAGCTAACTCCTTGCATTCACTATCATCTCTCTGTAGCTCTACCAGGCCACTAGGACAATTTGGAGGGGTTTCATGGTTATCATTAGGGTCAAGATGAGCCATAAAGGTGTCAGATAAATCCACCTCAGTCACATCATCAGGCACAGTTGGAGCGTCATTCACACTCTCATTATCCCTTTCATCAACTCTTACATTCGGTACATTTCTGTCTGAGGGAACTGCTACTTGAGACATTGAACGTGTGACAGCACACACAGGGAAAACTGTTGGCATCTCCTTTTCGAGCTCACCGGTTAGTGGCTCGTTAACAGAGAAAAGTGACAAAATGGGGTCTGGTCGGACCTTCTCACCTGCTACATCATTCCCCAAAAGGAGTGTTACCCCAGGCACAGGGATATCTTGGGACCTACACAAAGCTATGGTGGCCTCACCCTGTAGTAACTCGCATTCAATTTCGCCTTTCACCAAGTGTGCATAAAATTGGCCTCCAGCACCTCTCATTACAACTGGTTCGCCAGGTGGGCACTCAGTGTAAGGATTCACCATGAGGGTGCTAGTAGAACCTGTGTCTCTCAGAATTTTTACCTCATGCATACAACCATTTAATCTCACGTTGCCAGATGAAATAAAGGGACGGTAACTGTCCTGCACTGATGGTGAAATTATTATTGGCTTAACCCTAGTGGGTTGCACCACACATGCTACTACACCCCTGTCTAGATGGTTTACGTTAGCTGCTAGGTACTCCTGTTGGGAGTCTTGCATTAAAGGAACTTTTGGTGCTAGGTACTCCTTCTGTCGGGAGTCCTGCATTACAGGCACATATGGAGTTTGAGATACGGCGGCAACTGTCTGCCCCGATCTCTCTGTTCTCTCCTTGGCCCAGCACTGATAAGCTAGGTGGCCTCTCTTGCCACAAAAAGTACATACTTTAGGGGATACGGGAACGTTCCCTCTTTGAGCATTACTATTACTTTGGGGCCCACCTCTGTTACCATTGCCCTGAGTCGCATTTTTAGTTGGGGGAACAATTCTATTTTGGCTAGCTGGGGAAGACGTTATAGGCTTGTGACTGGGTCTGTCAGATTTGTGATTGGGATACTTAAAATTAGAACTAGAATTATCGTAGGGCTTCTTTCCACGAAATTTGTTGTTGAGTACGTATGTGTCAGCCATGTCAGCAGCGTCGGCAAGACAATCTACCTTTTTCCCCTTTAAATGATAGGATACAGAAGAATCAATTTTCCATAGGAAATTTTCTAACAGGACCAACTCCTTCAGATCGTTGTAGCTTGTGACTTTCTTACTCTTGACCGATTGATTGAAAGTTTTAGTCATGGTCCTGGCAAATACCTTATGGGTTTCTTCTACTTTCTTCTGGTTTTTACGGAAAGATTGCCTGTAAGCTTCAGGCTGCAATTGATAGGTTTTTAGGATAGCTTCTTTGAGATTGTCATAATCCTGCCTAACCTCTGCTACTTCTGACAAATACGTGGCTCAAGCCTGCCCTGTCAAAACAGTTTGTAACATAAAAGGCCATTGATCTCTTGTCCACTTCATACCTCCAGCCACTTCCTCAAACAAAACAAAGAAATCCTGCACATTATCCTCAGTGAAAGGTGGAATGACACTGGTCATAGTTAATCCCAGAGGGGGAGCAATTAAGGGAGCATTTGTATTGGCATTTAGTTGAGCCGTACGATATTGATATTCACATTGTTCGGTCGTTGCTCTGGCTTTTATGCTGGCTTGTTCGGCATTTATTCTGGCTAGTTCTATATTTAGTTTGGCTTGTTCGGCATCGGCATATATTTTCATTCTGGCTAGTTCTAGTTCGAATATTTTATCACCGGTCAAACCAGCTGGCAATTGTACATCAAGTTGGCTAGGTTTACTCGGGATCCCACCAACTGCTCTGTCACCCTCCCCGCCTTCTACAGGGAACAAGTGTGTTTTTATGGTCTGAGCCACCTCTACTTTGGACATGTTTGAGACAGTTAACTGGAGATGCGAGGCAAGCACTTTCAGTTCAGATTTTGACAGACGGTCAATATCAGGGGCTGTGGGTTATGATTCTATGAAAACTCTTATCTTAGAAATCTTAGTCATTAATTAGTTGAGGCATGATTAATATTTGATTTTTAAGTAGTGAAACTTTAATAATATTGAGTGAAACTGTATGAAACGAATCCTGGCGAGGTCGCCACTCTTCTGTTACGTATCTTGATCCTCAAGTGGTTAACTTGATGAATCTAGATAGCACAGAGATATATATTAAGGTATCAGTCAGTTGAAGGCAAAACAAAAGTAAAATCTAATAAAATTATTTCCTGTTGTTGCTTCCTTTCCTTTTGGATCTTAGGACTTAGTAACCTTTATTGACTGATACTCTTTAATTATGAAAATACTGAAACTAATTAAAGTCATGTAGTATTTATAAAGAATTATTATTTAACCGAAGCTTAGTAGGCTATGGTTATGAACCGAAGAAGTTCTATCTAAAGAAGGACTATTAATTCTATAAAAAGTCTTGAAAGATAAATATTAAAGTAAGAATATTTCTGTCTCTTACCCTTTTTGAAATGAATAGATAGTTTTATTATATGTCCTTTTATTTATATTTAATGTAATTATTCTTGGTTCTTGTCTTACGTTAATAGTATTATATTATTATTATCATCAGGAGTAATATCAAAGTCACATAAAAAGTTATATATATTTAATAATTAGTTAAATGTATTTCTTAACCACGTAACATTGAGGTTTGATTATGAGTAAATTAAGTTACAGGATCGCTTCATAGATTCGATTCAGGTCTCACTCAAATAATATGAAAAGCAAAAATAATATTTTGAAGCTAAAAGAATTTTCTTCAGCTTAGGAAATCACTAGAAGTAATATTAACACAGCCATGTTAGTCTAAGGCGATATTACTAATATGAGACAATAGCATCACCGTACTAAGCACCGTTAAGCAATGTGTTACGATCCAGGTTCTCAAAGACACAGGGCTCTTCAACATTGGACTAGATAATGGCAAAATCCAACAACGGTAACACTAGATCCAACCCCTGCCTTAACCCTTATTTAGCGGCGAGCAACATAAGTCGAGTTAAATAAAGCTGGACTATGTGGCGGCGCTCGACATAACTCGAGTGGCAATTTCAGCACGTAATGTGGCTGAGAGAGAGAGACAAGTGGTGGCAGGAGACTAGCGAGCGTATGACTGCTCCAGACCACCGCGGCGAACCTACTGACACAAATCTCAGCTCCCTCCTCCCTCTCTCACTCGCTACATACTCAATTATGTACTGAAAGTACCGAATTACCTGCTTTTTGCACTCGCGTTGCACGGTTATTGCAAGAAAACTATCCATCATACAAGGATCGTTATGGTTCATTCGAAAGCTCTGTTTATGCCCTTTCAGGGATAGGTACTTGTTTTACGTTCTGGGTCTTATTTAGGCATGAAAATGATCACGTAAACAGCCCTATTTTGGCTAAAAACACCCCGCTGTGCGGTACACATAAATAAACCGCATAGGCCGCTCGTAAGGTGTTAAACACTGGAAAACAAAACATTACCGCCCTGAGTCGTGCCTGGACAACGAGGTATCCTATGACTCGGTAACTGGTGCACACACACTAGGCTGACGCTCGATGAAACCGCCTATTCCCAAACAGTAAAAGATTACTCGATTAGGTTACACAAAGAAAAGATAGTTAACGTGATTAATTAACGTTACGGTAATACTCAAATAACTGGCACTCCTGTATTAAAGAAAGTGCAATGCTAGTCCTGCAACATCAACTGGAAACTTCTGAAATAAGTCTGATGCTGGGAAGATGTTCGTAAATAATCTTGAACAATTATAATGCAGAATACGGGTCACAATAAATACTAGGACATATAGTAATAATAGGCAGGCGAATAATAAAGACTGCGCATAGGTAGTAATGCTCGACAACTAAAGAAATGCTTCGTGACACAACGCAACAGCCTACTCGGGTTGTGCAACTCAACAACAACCTCGGCTCAAAAGTGCAGTGAATAATAATGCTGCATACATATAATAATGGAGCTTATCTCTAACCATTGTCTGCTTAGTTAACCCTTAATTAGCGGCGAGCAACATAAGTCGAGTTAAATAAAGCTGGACTATGTGGCGGCGCTCGACATAGGTCGAGTGGCAATTTCAGCACGTAATGTTGCTGAGAGAGAGAGAGACAAGTGGTGGCAGGAGAGTAGCGAGCGTATGACTGCTCCAGACCACCGCGGCGAACATACTGACACGAATCCCAGCTCCCTCCTCCCTCTCTCACTCGCTATATAAGGAATTGTATCGGGAAAGTGGCTAATTACATGCTTTTTGCACTCGCGTTGCACGGTTATTGCAAGAAAACTAGCCATCATAAAAGGATCGTTATGGTGTCATTCGAAAGCTCTGTTTATGCCCTTTCAGGGATAGATACTTGTTTTACGTTCTGGGTCTTATTTAGGCATGAAATGATCACGTAAACAGCCCTATTTTGGCTAAAAACACCCCGCTGGGCGGTACATATAAATAAACCGCATAGGCCGCTCTTAAGGTGTTAATAAAGTCTAGCTGGGGTATCAAGGCAGGGCAACAATGGGCGAGCATGCGGCTCGTAGCCTAACGTTGTCCGAAGGTGGTATAATGAAGATTACGTTATATGACGGGGATGCTCTCTTGATAAATCTAGGTCTCTAGTACCTAGTTCTATCCTGGCGATCCCTCAGAAGTCAACACAAAGAGGCAGCACTATGTTGTGAGGGATAGGCTATGGCCCTCTCTCACCACAGCGCTGTGCTCGCAAGGTAAACCCACCCGAAGACAACTTAGGCTCCCACAGTACCTGTCTATGTCGTGCAGGGCTTAGCTAACACTGCACACATCGGAGACAACGACACAGTAACCTTACCCCTAGTCTAGCTTTAAATAACCCAGCAGAATCACTCAACACCTTGCCAGGGAGACATATACCGGTCTACAACCTTCCCGAGAGAGGACACACACGGAAAAGTCTGTCTCTCCAAACCTCATTAAAGCCTAATACATGGAAATATCTGAGAGCTTCGCGTACAATACGACTGGCCAACGGTGAACGTCTATGCTGAAACCAGAAGGGATGTTGAATTTAATAAAGATTAAAGAATGAGAAAGGAGAAGTCGAGAGAGAGAAATAGTATGCAAAGTGGCGAGTATGGGGGACAGAATTGCAAAGGATGTAGACAATACGCGTGTCAGGCAAGCTCTGAGCTGGTAAAGAACACGCGGCCGCGACGGGCAGGGACTAGTTGACCACCCGGCCGCCAACGCCGTCAGCGCCCAAGTGAGACAGCTCCCCCCCCGCTGCCAGGTGTACTCCCTCACCCGCTCTCGCTCGCCTCCCACACAAGCAACATTTATATTATAGCGAATATAAAATATAAGGCGCGGTCACAGACCAAAACAAAGACCATTTCTAGACTGTCTGTGGCAACACGACACTAATAAAAGAAAGCAGATCATTCTAGGACAACTGTAGCCCATCCCCCCATCCTGGCGAGCGCTAGCGAGCTGCAATGCCCCACGCAACCATTCTGCTAGCGCCGGGAGGCGTCACACCCCCCCCAAGATATGGGACACTCAACCATGAGCCCATATCTGAACAGGAAGAATGTCGCTAGAATCTGCCACTCCTAACCACTCTGCCACTCATGGAATGCAAGCTCAGTCTCCAAAAAAAAAAAAATACATTTTATATATAAAAAAATCTTATCACCCTTCCCAAACATAATCCATTAATTCATAACATTGTGCTCTCAGAGCGAGCTTTAAGAAGCACAGCCTACTGAGAGAAAATCATCTGCACTCAGTACTCAGCTACAATATTATCTTAAAATTAATTATTAAAAAGAAAGTTTTTATTTAATTTTTCATATTTTATTTTAATGTTGTTTTTGGCGGCTACTATAGATGTAGCCTAATTTTCTTCTAATCAAAGCCAACAACTCCTGCCCTGCGACCCTACGCTGATGCTACACACGCGAGCCAACAAGCACCAGCACAAAAATACACCGCGAGCCAAGACAGGAGGCTATACCAACATACTGTGGTAGCCTACCCCGGATCCTCCACCCGCGACAGACACTGACTGAACAGCGAGGGTTCTCCTGCAAACAAAGCCAAAACATTATCAGTGCCCCCAGCATGCCACACATCCAACTTGTGTTCCGGCAGCACAACAACACCTGACACTGATAAACTGTCCAGTTCATCGCAAGACTGGCCCTTCTCTTCGCTCTTTCCGGCAACGGGGCCTGCTAATAACCCTTCACTAGTTCTACCTTCGTGATGAGCAAGGCAGCCCCGAAGCGGTCTATGGTGTCGTCAACTCTGGGTAATGGATAGGCGTCTGTCAGGGATAATGCTTCCACACTCTTGCAATCAACATACACACGGACTCTGCCACCAAACTCAGGTTGCAAAGCCACTGGCAACGACCACTCACGATATCCCTCATCCCTCAGACCCCCTCTCAACACGCTGTCCAGCTCCGCCTTCACAACAGGCTGTCGAGCAAGATTCACACGGTAGGGAACCAACTCGAGCCTTGCACTGTCTCCAGCCTCCATGTCGGATTCTACCCCGTACATCAGGCCTGGAGAAGCAACAAACATGCGGACGGACTGCCACAGCCTAGTGAACAACTCCTCTTGTCGCTCAGGAACAAGAGGTTGCAACTTATCTCGCAGAACAATATGCCTAGTGCCCTCCCACATCTCCTTCACCATGTGGAGAGGACCCCTCACCTGATGCCCGAAAACAAGCTCATTCGGACTGAAACCGAGACTCTCTCCAGGTACTTCTCTTGCCGCGAACAAAACATACGGCAGACCAAGGTCCCAATCCTTTCCGTTTTCTGCGCAATAACATCGAAGCATGCTTGTCAGCGTGGCGTGCCACCTCTCCAACACCCCTTGACTCTCCGGGTGATACGCAGAAGAGACGACAGTGCTGATGCCATGCTGAATCATAGTTTGTTTGAACAGATTAGATGTAAAATTAGAGCCTTGGTCCGATTGCACCTCTTGCGGGTAACCATACCGCGAGCAATACAAGAGCAGGTTCCGGACAACAGTTTTCGCTGTGCCATTTCTCATTGGATATGCATCAGGATAACGAGTGGCCACATCCATGATAGTTAATAGAAATTTATTACCGGCACTAGTAGGGGGTAGGGGTCCGACCATATCAATGATGACCTTACTGAAGGGCGGTCTACTGACAGGAATAGGGTGCAACGGGGCTCTCGGAATTGTTTGGTTAGGTTTTCCAACCCTCTGGCACGTATGACACCTTGCTATCCAGGTTACCACCTGCCCCTTCAACCCCGGCCACCAAAACAATTTTTCTAAAGCCGTCACCGTTTTTCTCACCCCTAGATGTCCTGCCAGTGGTTTGTCATGCGCCAACCTCAGTAGGCTATCCCTGCACTCCCGTGGCACCACCAACTGGTCCACTACTCCGGACCCCTCTTGCCAACTACGTTTAGGGTCTTGAAAACGCCTATAGAGGATGCCTTCTAAATAAACAAAATCTCCTGGCTGTGCATCACCGTCCTCGTCGAGCTCTACAGCTCCATTAGCACACGTTTGGAGCTCAGGGTCCTCTAGTTGCAACCGACGTATATCTGAGGGTGCCAAGCGATCTAACTGCTCCCGGAGCAATGCATGACCTTCCCCGATACTGGGCTGCTCCCTCTGTCTCTCTCGATGTACATAACGTTCCTGTCGTGGAGACTCGTCATGCCCAGCCTCGTCACTCTCGATGACAGGCCCAGGGGCTACTCCAGAATTAAGTAATGGTGCTAATACTGAATCACCCAGGAGAGCCGCCGAGTCAAAACTCTTAAAACCAACTCCAGCTTTAGCCTCCTCCTGTTGATCGTTCCTCCGCTGGTCTGAAGACGGAGGACTAGGCTGTCACACTTTAGCTGCCCGAGCTCGGGTGACAACACACGCCATGGATTGTGTCTGGCACCGCTCGACCCACTCTTGCTCTTCCCTACTCACGTCGGCCAGCCTCTCGGCAACGACTAAGGGTAGAACCTCAGAAGCGGGCATTGCAAAGTCGTTGCCGAGAAGAAGGTCGACGCCCTCCACTGGCAGTTTCTCCACAATCCCGACATCCAATTCACGTGCCACACCATCCACCTCCAACTCCAACCGCACCAGCGGGTATGACCGAGTTGCATTAATACCCTGCACCACCACCACCCGAGCTGCGTTTATAGGGTAGCCAGTCAAGTTTTTCATCAGAGTCTGGGAAGCACCTGTATCACGCAAGACCTCTACTCCATGCTTGCGCCCCGCCCACATCACGCAACCCCGCCCTCTATGGTCGCAAAAAACATCCTGAGCAGGGTTCGAGCCTCCCAGGTGCTTCTGCATTGGCTGTGCCTCAGCCTCTGACGAACTGCCCCGGGCAAACTCGGATGACTTCGGAGACACACCAATGTTGCAGGCCAAAGACACAGCTGCTGTAGGTGGTTTGCTAGGACAGACTCTTGCAAAGTGCCCCTTTTCATGACAATGATAACACTCCAACTCCCCTTTGGGCTTTCCTTGGTACTGGGAAGGGCCCGGCCCCTTCTTAAATGGGACGGTGCTAGTCTTGTGGTCAGTCTTGGTATCATGGCTCTTGTACTTGTTTGCATAAGGTATATCACTAACTCGGGGGGGTGGGGCGTCACGCCCCTTGTTACCTGCCTCACTACGCTGGGCAGACCCGCACCCACGAATTAGTGATAGCCGGAGGTCAGCCATCTCAGCTGCCTCCTGTAGAGTTTTGGTTGCTTTTCTTTAAGGTTTAACGTCAGGTCGCCGCCCGTGCATTTGAAAAACTGCTCTAAAAGCACCAACTGTTTAATGTCGTCAAACGTAGTAGCTTTCTCCGACCTCAGCCAATTCCCAAAAGCATCGGACAGCTCCCGGGCATGCTCCAAAAAGGTGCTCTCCCGACCCTTTGGTAACACCCCGGAACTTCAACCTGTACGTCTCTGGTTGTAGTTCGTATGCTCTCAGGACAGCCTCCTTGAGTTCCTCATAGATAATACAAGACTCTATAGGCAACGCATCGTAGGCTTTAAGACCCTTGCCTATTAATCTAGAGGATACAAGTGCTGCCCATTTATTCTCTGGCCACTGGTGTTCCTGGCACTTCTTCTCAAAGCGTGTGAAAAATTCTGTTACACCACTCTCATCAAACACCGGAACCAGTTTCAATAAGTGCGAGAGAGACTGCTCATGAACACGGTTACCAGCCCCAAGTCGCTGTCCCGTTGTCTCTACTCGCGACTTCTCTACATCCATGTCGGCACAGTACCTAGTCGACTCAGCTTGGATTTTTGCTTGACTGATAGTTTTTCTCTCTTCTATCTTGGCTAATTCTAATTGCTGCTGATGCTGAAGCTTAGCTAATTCGAGCTTAAACAATAATTCTGGAGATAACCCTTGAGGAGGTGAAGGTGCTACAATGTTTGAAATTACCGGTGGTCCCCCCAGGGGCAACCCACCCTGCCAGTCACCACCCAACTGCGGAAGCGTACCCGGGGTCGGCAAACTACAGGGATGGCTGGGAGTCGAGTGTAGTGGAAGCATGGCCGAAGGGCTCTGAGCACTCAACCCATCTCGTTCACCAGTCACCCTGCCCAGTACACACGTTATCAAGTTATCCTGGGTCATGCTGCTAGTAACCGCATGACCGATAGTTGTGGCCAGGC
This sequence comes from Paralithodes platypus, assembly GCA_032716605.1. Taxonomy (NCBI): domain Eukaryota; kingdom Metazoa; phylum Arthropoda; class Malacostraca; order Decapoda; family Lithodidae; genus Paralithodes; species Paralithodes platypus. The sequence goes on from CM064506.1 coordinate 37,499,351, forward strand.
ATTGAAGACCGTACCGATCCATACCCTCCAACCGCTCGGCAGTAACAGGCCATTGCAAAAATATCCTAGCATCGTCCTCACAGTTCACCCGATTAACCCTTTCATCATGCTGCTGTTCCTCAGTTTCGACATTACGTACTGTGTCTCCATTCTCCTCTGACCCGGTATAAGACATGATGCTCACAAAAATTTCTCACCACAATATTCAGAAAAGAAGTACCCCAAACTCTTATGTAGCACTATTCACTTGCCAAAAATGTCTGAAGACTCTCAAGTGCTATACTACTTTGCCAACAAAAAATTAACGTGCCCACTATATTCCTCAATAAAACAAATGACCACAACAATCCTGCAATTATCTCTTAGTTCACAAGATCCTGAGCTAGGTCGCCATTTGTTACGATCCAGGTTCTCAAAGACACAGGGCTCTTCAACATTGGACTAGATAATGGCAAAATGCAACAACGGTAACACTAGATCCAACCCCTGCCTTAAACACTGGAAAACAAAACACCATTACCGCCCTGAGTCGTGCCTGGACAACGAGGTATCCTATGACTCGGTAACTGGTGCACACACACTAGGCTGACGCTCGATGAAACAGCCTATTCCCAAACAGTAAAAGATTACTCGATTAGGTTACACAAAGAAAAGATAGTTAACGTGATTAATTAACGTTACGGTAGATACTCAAATAACTGGCACTCCTGTATTAAAGAAAGTGCAATGCTAGTCCTGCAACATCAACTGGAAACTTCTGAAATAAGTCTGATGCTGGGAAGATGTTCGTAAAGAATCTTGAACAATTATAATGCAGAATACGGGTCACAATAAATACTAGGACATATAGTAATAATAGGCAGGCGAATAATAAAGACTGCGCAAAGGTAGTAATGCTCGACAACTAAAGAAATGCTTCGTGACACAACGCAACAGCCTACTCGGGTTGTGCAACTCAACAACAACCTCGGCTCAAAAGTGCAGTGAATAATAATGCTGCATACATATAATAATGAAGCTTATCTCTAACCAGTGTCTGCTTAGTTAATAAAGTCTAGCTTGGGTATCAAGGCAGGGCAACAATGGGCGAGCATGCGGCTCGTAGCCTAACGTTGTCCGAAGGTGGTATAATGAAGATTACGTTATATGACGGGGATGCTCTCTTGATAAATCTAGGTCTCTAGTACCTAGTTCTATCCTGGCGATCCCTCAGAAGTCAACACAAAGAGGCAGCACTATGTTGTGAGGGATAGGCTATGGCCCTCTCACACCACAGCGCTGTGCTCGCAAGGTAAACCCACCCGAAGACAACTTAGGCTCCCACAGTACCTGTCGATGTCGTGCAGGGCTTAGCTAACACTGCACACATCGGAGACAACGACACAGTAACCTTACCTCTAGTCTAGCTTTAAATAACCCAGCAGAATCACTCAACACCTTGCCAGGGAGACATATACCGGTCTACAACCTTCCCGAGAGAGGACACACACGGAAAAGTCTGTCTCTCCAAACCTCATTAACACTTATTTAGCGGCGAGCAACATAAGTCGAGTTAAATAAAGCTGGACTATGTGGCGGCGCTCGACATAACTCGAGTGGCAATTTCAGCACGTAATGTGGCTGAAAGAGAGAGACAAGTGGTGGCAGGAGACTAGCGAGCGTATGACTGTTCCAGACCACCGCGGCGAACCTACTGACACAAATCTCAGCTCCCTCCTCCCTCTCTCACTCGCTACATACTCAATTATGTACTGAAAGTACCGAATTACCTGCTTTTTGCACTCGCGTTGCACGGTTATTGCAAGAAAACTATCCATCATACAAGGATCGTTATGGTGTCATTCGAAAGCTCTGTTTATGCCCTTTCAGGGATAGGTACTTGTTTTACGTTCTGGGTCTTATTTAGGCATGAAAATTATCACGTAAACAGCCCTATTTTGGCTAAAAACACCCCGCTGTGCGGTACACATAAATAAACCGCATAGGCCGCTCGTAAGGTGTTAAAGCCTAATACATGGAAATATCTGAGAGCTTCGCGTAAAATACGACTGGCCGACGGTGAACGTCTATGCTGAAACCAGAAGGGATGTTGAGTTTAATAAAGATTAGAGAATGAGAAAGGAGAAGTCGAGAGAGAGAAATAGTATGCAAAGTGGCGAGTATGGGGGACAGAATTGCAAAGGATGTAGACGATACGCGTGTCAGGCAAGCTCTGAGCTGGTAAAGAACACGCGGCCGCGACGGGCAGGGACTAGTTGACCACCCGGCCGCCAACGCCGTCAGCGCCCAAGCGAGGCGCGGCACAGCTCCCCCCCCCCACTGCCAGGTGTACTCCCTCACCCGCTCTCGCTCGCCTCCCACACAAGCAACATTTATATTATAGCGAATATAAAATATAAGGCGCGGTCACAGACCAAAACAAAGACTATTTCTAGACTGTCTGTGGCAACACGACACTAATAAAAGAAAGCAGATCATTCTAGGACAACTGTAGCCCATCCCCCCATCCTGGCGAGCGCTAGCGAGCTGTAATGCCCCACGCAACCATTCTGCTAGCGCCGGGAGGCGTCACAAATGTAGGCTTAATTAAAAGAAAATTAAAGAACTCTTAAGTATTAATATAAAACAATAGTATTACTTTCATCATAACCCAAGTACTTAAAGAGTTGCTTTAGTCCACAAGTTAGTCAACTAAAATAGTTAAGTACATTATTAGTAGCGTTAACGTTAATTCGCAATCAAGTAGTTAAACACATAATAGTAGCGTTAACGTTAATTCCCAATCAAATAGTCAAACACGTAAAGTAGCGTTAACGTTAATTCCCAATCACATATCTCACTAACCAACATAACGAAAGTGTTTACACCGAACACACTTAACACACACTTATATAATCTGACTGACAGTCACAATCCCATTATAATACTTCACCCCGTCTTCCTCCAGCTGCAAGTTCACCTTCCCCAACTCCAAATGAGACTGATTTGAATGCCCACAACTCGGGTCTTATATACTAAACAATGATGGTGTAGGAAAGGAATCAGGAGGCGGGGGGTAGTGCCAGCTCCAATCACAGCTCCTCGAGTTGCATAGCTGGTGCCTGGTCCAATCACAGCTCCTGGCGTCGATCATACGTCATAGCGTCGGGTCATCGAATTAGTTTGCAGGGTCCCCCATGACGCACGCAGGTGTGAAGGCTTGTTTGCTGGTTTCCCACTCGCTAGTTCGCTCGCTAGTCTGCTTCGCCGTTTGGGTAGTTTGACTCCTTCAACTCTAATTCTAACTCTTAAATTAACATACAGGGCTCCGTATGTCAGAATATATATATATATATATATATATATATATATATATATACGGTATATATATATATATGTTATGCCGGGTTGTAATCCAACTGGCTTCAGTATTATCTATTAATTATCAATCTGGGTTTCGGATACTTAGATTTGGAATATTGCTCAACAGGGACACATCGAGCTTAGTGAATATGATCATTATTTACTCAATCAGGCAACGATAACACAATAAACACAGGTTAATTACACTCTTATTTATTCAATTGCATGGTTTACATAAAATGGGGTACTATGCTATACTATTATCTGAAACAGCAAGTAAGTAGAATAGTGACTAAGAGAGTTAACTGGTTTTACTCTCTAATGAAGTTCAGTTTGTCACTTACATAGTAATAGAAGAGTGAAAATACGCAATGATAGACAGATACATATATACACAAACAAGAATAATTGACAATAACACATATGCAAGTAAAGTGTCTAACGCGAAGTATTCGGACAAAGACACGGTAGGCTGTCTGTGGAACATATCCTTGAGTTGCGCGGGAGTATGCGTGGTAGGCAACAAGAAGTGAGGCCGCGCTCAGGTGAGAACATCATATGTGCCGTGCTATAGACCAGGGTCCAGAGAATATAGGGTCAACCCACGCGCAGGTACCTGTGAATGAGTGACGTCACAGTCCCCACGCTCTGCCTGAACCCCTCATATAAGACATCTTGTTTTTGTGATATATTGAACTATGCGTGTATATAGAATCTTATTTAATGTTACAGGACAAAAGAAAACATTCAAATATATCAAGCTTAGTATATTTTACAATTAAATGTGCATAAATATGAGGTAATATATTATGGATGATAGCGAGCATACCAATGAATAACATATAGGCTACACCAAGAAAGTGCTTACATTAACTTCATATGAGAGAGAGAGAGAGAGAGAGAGAGAGTGGGAGTGGTTGATACCTGATTAGGGGCTACTTATTCCTAAGGAAGGGCATATTATAATGTCATTAGTGAAGGAACGGACACACACACAAACACGCACACAGACTTGTGTTTGTGTGTGTGGACAAGCGGTGATGTGTGTGTGTGTGTTGATCTGAGAGGAAATCTGTGAGTGTATGTGTGTATGGGATAGTGGGAATTAGTGTTTATGTATGCGTATCTTGCTCACCTTTATCATGACAAAAGGACTGCATTTTACAAACCATGAGTGTGTGTGTTGAATTCTAGCTTGTCAATGTTAAACTGATAAATCTTGTTAATGCCCTATGAATTTTCCGCCAAGTAGAAGGGACACACTCACATACTTATGCACACTCACTCTCTCTCACACACACACACTCACGCGCACACACACACACACACTCACGCACGCACATACACTTACGCACACTCACTAATACACACCCACACACACACACACACATGCATTTTACAAACTCATGTGTGTGTGTGGGTTGAGGTTAGTTTCTAGCTTGTCAATGTTAAGCTGAATATTTTTCCTAACGTCATACACACAGTCACACACACGCACTACATTTTATATAACTGTGTGTGTGGGGGTTGGGGTTAATTCTAGCTTGTCAATGTTAAGCAGAATAGTTTTCCTAACATCATACACACACACGCACTGCATTTTACAAACTGTGTGTGTGTGTGTGTGTGTGTGTGTACGTGCGCGCTTTTGAATTCTACCTTGCCCATGTTAAGCTGATGATTGTTTCTACTGTCATATTACCAGCTGCCAAATGATCACACCCACATTATAATTATAATTAAAACAGCAAGCTACAAGGGCTATGTATTCATTGATTAGTAAATGCAGAAAATGTAATTTACCAGTTGATATACAGCTGGAATTGTTTAAAGCAATGGTTAGACCAGTTATGTTGTACTGTATGCTGCTGAGGTATGGGGACATTATGTTATTAGAAAATTAGAACAGCTTCATATGAGGTTTTTAAAGCATACATTACATGTTCATAAGTATACTAGTAATGACATGTTGTATGGTGAACTTGGTGAATATCCTATAGACATAAATATTAAGTGTTCAATGATCGGTTACTGGGTGAGATTAATTACTGGTAAAACAAGTACGGTAAGTTAAGTTATATATTATGTACAAGTGTTTGTTACATTTGGATCAGGTTGGTGTTTATACTTCACCTTGGTTGAATTGTGTTAACAGTATTTGTAATGACTGTGGGATGTCTGGAGTCTGGTTGTCACACAATGTAATAACCCCAGCCTGGTTCAGATTGGCAATAGAACAACAGCTTAAAGATCAACGGATAACAAAATGGAATAGTAATTTGTCAAGTAGGGCCATTTGTAGTAGCTATAGAACTTATATATTTGTCTTCAGTATGGAGGATTAACTTGTGAAATTGGATAAGGGAGAGAGACTAGCTATAAGTAAACTGAGAGCAAGTAATAATAAATTACTAGTTAACACCTTACGAGCGGCCTATGCGGCTTATTTATATGTACCGCACAGCGGGGTGTTTTTAGCCAAAATAGGGCTGTTTACGTGATCATTTTCATGCCTAAATAAGACCCAGAACGTAAAACAAGTACCTATCCCTGAAAGGGCATAAACAGAGCTTTCGAATGACACCATAACGATCCTTGTATGATGGATAGTTTTCTTGCAATAACCGTGCAACGCGAGTGCAAAAAGCAGGTAATTCGGTACTTTCGGTACATAATTGAGTATGTAGCGAGTGAGAGAGGGAGGAGGGAGCTGAGATTTGTGTCAGTAGGTTCGCCGCGGTGGTCTGGAGCAGTCATACGCTCGCTAGTCTCCTGCCACCACTTGTCTCTCTCTCTCAGCCACATTACGTGCTGAAATTGCCACTCGAGTTATGTCGAGCGCCGCCACATAGTCCAGCTTTATTTAACTCGACTTAAGTGGTGGGCCGCTTTTTAAGGGTTAAGGGCTAAGACAGGACAACACGAGCGCTGCTCAATTCCTGTAAACTACAAATAGGCAAATAGGTATATACACACACACACACACACACACATTGTAATTGCCTCAACTTCTGATGTTGTTAGTTAAGCCATTGAGTACCAGCTACGTGTGTTATATTGTATTCTAGCTAGGATATATTAATACGATATTATGCAGCTTCGGAAGGATCTACGGTAGTTAAAAAGGTTGGTTGAGATAGTTGGAAGCCATATTATTGCTAGAGGTCCTTCCTAATCTGAATACAATGGTCTAATAGTGGCTACACTATAAAGAAAAGGACATCACCGGTACTTTATGGGTTAACTGTATAGTAACTAACATCATTGTTTTTATGCTATATATTTCAAGATAGGTATCTTAGCATTCATAATTCCAAATCATTATCATACCACACACAACTAGAATTATAAAACATCCGCTTTGTTTCACCTGTATGTTCGTGATTGAGTTCTCAAAGTGAATGAACTGACCGACCTCCCACTGACCCCTAGCCTCTGTCCCCACTGTGGGGAGAATGACGTCATGCGCGAAAGACAGCGCGTTTTCTTTGAGCGGTGGGTGGACCCTATATTCTCTGGACCCTGCTATATCAGGAAATAACAATTCGCTTTAATGCAATATTAAATCAGGGACTAAGGTTAGGCGGTTTATTTGATTCTAGGGAGGAAGATAATTTAAATCTGAATTCAACTATCTAAGAGTTTATTGCGAATAATCTCTCACACGAGACACGAAAAATAATATTCGATCATAGACGAGGTCAAATCACACTGGTTGAGGAACTCAGATTCACAATAAATATAGTGACTGAATCGGAATAGATAAAATATAATTTAATATAGATTGGGATAAATTAACCAACTAATTAAGAAACGCAAATGAAAGAGCGTGATAAAATAGCTTAACAAATAGCTATCTAGAATGGGCGTACACGACGAAGTTGCACTTATGAAATACCAAATATGGCATGAAAGGAGTTCTGAATAAATTAACAAATTCCTAAAAGAATGCAGAACTGCCGTAGCGTTGTATTATAACGTAAATACAAATATAATCAATGGATTACTAGATAAAGTAATAAATAGAATCAATAGCCAAATAGGCGGCGGAATCGATAAAGGGATATACAATATGAATTCCTAGATTGGTGTGGAAAGAATTACATGACCCGAGTAACATATATCATCAGATTATTCACAAGAACTAATAGAGATCAGATATCTTTATAAAGAATTAATTCTAACTCAACGGAAAGGGTTCTTGACTTTCAAATAAGGGAAATGATATTATAAGTATTCTCTGGCGATAATTAGGCGGATATATGGATCCTGAATTGGGCGTAGGTTCTAGGTATATATTGGATTAAAGAAGGGAATCAGTTCACGTTATACACTTTCACTTCGACTTGGATACACAAATAATAATAAACACCTATGAATAATATATGAGAGTATTCTGACTAAATAACACGTAACAATGACTATGTAACGTACATACAATTAAGGTTCTGAAGAATTAACAGTTTATCTTAGCAATATATCGTACAAGTTGCTTGACAGGTCGCTAAATTCCATCAGTTTTATTCTACCTAATTTGTCTCTTGATCTGTGTCATCGACGTAAAGTTGGTGCCCTTAGTCTTTTATTTAAAGTTTTTAACAACCCTCAGCATCCCTTACATGGGGTTCTGCCTGGGCCCTATGTCCGGGCTCGTGCAACTAGATTCACAAGCAATCTTAATTATCTTGCCATGAGCCGTGTTAATTTTTCTACTACACAGTTTTCACGGTGTTTTGTGCCGGCCATGGTTGACTTGTGGAATAAGTTGCCAAATGAGCTAGTCAATTCAGCTAATATCTCCATTTTTAAGTCTAGAGTTAATGCTTTTTTGCAGCATTAATTCTAATTTTTAAACTTATTTTATTATATTTTATTGTATTATATTTAAGCTTGATATCCTCCACTGCATAATATGTTATCTGTGTTTAATATGTGTATATGTACAGTACAGTATACAGTGTATGTTTTTATTTTTTCCTAAGTTGCCATAGTCTCTCTCCAGTGCCTCCGGGTGTTTTGTGTGGATTGATCTTGATGGTGTTTCTGCACCCTGGTTGGAGACTTCGGCATCTCATATAATAATAATAATAATAATACTTAATGAATCACTGTACGGATCAAAAATTATAAATCTTACATGGGTATCAAAGGTTCTAGATAGATCTTAGGCACAGATCTAGAGTTAACTATAATAGAATACTCGCATATTTTATCTTACCTTCACAATGATAGCCACAACTTAACCCACTGGATCCCAGTGCCACAGCGTATGCTTCGGCAATGTATGTAACGCTAAACCCCAGCGCCATATATGTTGCGTCCGCTACTTCAAAATGATTTACTCTTGTCCTATGGTAGCTAGAGGCTTGAGGATAGTATGGGAAACAACCTTGCCGAACAGTGGCGGTATGCGGCAACCCCCTAGCCCATCCGCGCGGGTGAGTAAGGGCGGATGGAGAAAGCCAGTTTACCAACTTATCCCACTGACACTTTTGTGCTTATTTATTCTTATCCTATGGTAGCTAGAGGGTTCAAATTCATATGAGTTATACCTTATGATGTTGCCCAACAGTGGCAATAGTTATCAATTGGCAATACCCAAGTCCCGCCGCAGTGGGGAGTGGGGAGAGAGAGCGCGGGAGTGGAAGAACTGGGCGGCCTCCCACCTCCCGCCCGGCCCAGTTGCCTTGTACCTCGTCGCCTCGCTATGTTTATCGCTCCCCTAATGCTTCCCATAACATAGTTGACTCTCCACCAAGTGGGGAAGAGGAGGAGGAGGATGACCCAGACCCCACGGCATTCCTCAAAATTCCGCCAGGTCATGGTAGGGGTAAGAAGAGACGAGATAGTGTGTCATGTTGCTACGTCCACAGCAAGTTCATGTGTACAATGGTCCTCCCCCACTCCCCCTGCCTTCACCACCACCTCCCCTGTCTCCCCGCTAAGAATACGTCAAAACTCATATTTCTAAGTCAAAAGTGCCAAAAACAATGTGTAACACTCATATTCTAACTATAAAATATACGGTAAAGTATAAAATCAATAAACAGAGTACGTGAGAGAGGCATAATAAAAGTGAGAGTGAGTGAAGGGGAAGTCGGGTGTCATTCAGCTGGCAGTGTGTACGTGCGTGAGTCCATGAACAAGGTGGCCACCAGCCTGCCAGTCATCATGGTAACCAGGGGATGCGCGCGAGGCTTGCCACTCCATCGACACTTATAAAACTTGAATCTATGCACTTATCACACTGTAACTTCACTTACAATGACAATATGTGATACATGTTACTAATATCTGAACTATGAAGGCACACATGATGCTCGGGTGGTGTAATAACTGTCACTCGAAAACTGGACGCATCGTACATCTGCCATGCTGCCACACTCAGCTGTCTTGAATGGCGGGAAGCTTGAAGGCCACCCGGCATCAGCTGATGGCTGAGGCTACCCCCTCCCCCCCATAGGACCCCAAAATGACCGAGGTGAGTGTTTGTTTGTGTGTTATTCTTCATTTCTCACCTATTTAAGCTATTTAAAAAAAAAAAAAAAAAAAAGGCCAAATTTGCTGGTCTCTCAGTGTATATTTAATCTAAATTAGCTGGGGTTCAGTGGGTTAAAACACTCAGACACTTAGGGTAAAGGGTAGAGGTAGCCATTAACGAGAATCTGGACGACGTAGGACTCATGGTTCTGCTGGGCTGGACATCAGGGGAAACTGCCTCTCTCTCAGGTACAGAGGAAGTTGGTTCCGGGCTCCTCTACACACTCTCGTTCAGGTTGAGCTTTAATACCAATCCTTTCCCACAGCCGGCTTAACCAGTGGAAGGAAGCAATAGTATTTGCTAACTTCCTTCAGTTTCAGTCAGACTACAGTATATTCGGGTTATTTTTAGGATTCAATTTGATCTATCTCAATAACATAGGGAACACATGGAGATTCTTGATCTCTCGATATTGCCCCCCTATTTTTAGAGGGCATTATGGTTGCGTAATGGATGATTTTCTGTTTATCGTGATATCTGGCTTTTCTTATTCTGCAGGCCATAGGTTTCTCACTATTTACTTTGGTTGCACTATTCCCAGTCTTCCCGGGAGGTACTGTAGAGGGGGTAATGGGATTCCCATCGATGGCGATATTGAGATGGTTCTTGGTGTTGAACTTGCATAAAAAGTTCTTCACTATACTGCAAGTTGGGCTGGAACTGGTGATATTCCTTGGGTATTTGTCTCGGTCTCTGCCATTGGAAGAGCCGGGGTCCCTGTGATTGGCCCGGACTCTAACTCCTTTCTCGGACAGACTGACCTAGATTCCCGGAAATTAGAGCATGGATAGATCCGGAAAAAGGGGTAGGCTGACCTATTCCGGCAGGTATTAAAGCCTGGGAAACTGGTCAGGTATTATTGTCTCTCGCCTTCTGGTGTTGTCTTTTCCTGTTCTTCTTGGTGTCTCTTATTACAGCTTTTCTGGTGCGGTTAGGTTGCTGCTCGCCGGGCGTGATCGGGGTGTGACTGCTCAACACCGTCACTCAATATACAGTATAATTATATATATGTGTGTAAAAATAAATAATTTTACTTATATACTTTCCTTTAGAAAAAAGTAATGATATTAGTCTTTTATGATGGCTTGACTATATTTCTCCACACCATTTGTCTGAGGTGCATGCCTTGCAACTATAAAATTGCCTGTAATAAGAAATAAAGGATACGAAATGTAGGGCATAAGAAAGATATGAAAAAGGTATACAAGACACATATATACGTACATAAAGTACATTCAAAGACATAGTGCTCCATTCGAATTGCAGTTCCGGTCTCAACCCCTAATGGTGATGCTCCTCGCAGCCCTTTTCAGAACTGCCTCATTTGTTAGGGTATTTAATTCAGATCAGACTGTAAGGTCTGATCCCGCATCTTTTGTGGTCTACCCCTTAGTGCAAGCGGCTCCCTCCACATTCATGGATTTGCTTTATCCAACTTAGTTCTGCCATGCTCTCTACTTGCCCAAGCCATCCAAGCCTGCTGGTACGCATCTCATCACCGATACTCTTGATATCTAATCATCTCCTCAGCTCTTCAATAAATATCCTATCATGCCACACAGTCATCACACCTTTTTAATCTTGTTACGTTCCACACTGTAGATATCCTTCACTTTGACAGGCCATGTTTTCTAAGCATAGGTCATAGCGCTTCTATCACATGAAACATACACCTTTCCCTTAAAGGGGAGAGGGAGACTTCTCATGGTTAGTAATAGGTCATAGCGCTTCTATCACATGAAACATACACCTTTCCCTTAAAGGGGAGAGGGAGACTTCTCATGGTTAGTAATAGGTCATAGCGCTTCTATCACATGAAACATACACCTTTCCCTTAAAGGGGAGAGGGAGACTTCTCATGGTTAGTAATAGGTCATAGCGCTTCTATCACATGAAACATACACCTTTCCCTTAAAGGGGAGAGGGAGACTTCTCATGGTTAGTAATAGGTCATAGCGCTTCTATCACATGAAACATACACCTTTCCCTTAAAGGGGAGAGGGAGACTTCTCATGGTTAGTAATAGTGGCAGTTCTCTGAATTTTCCTCAGCTGCATCTAATTCTGGTGATAGTTGCGGCCTCGTTCCCACCTCTGGTGAAGATGGTATCTCCCAAGTAGCAAAACTTGTCCACCATCTACAGCGACTCATTATTAAAGTTAACACTCTCGAGCTGGTCAATCAACACAAGCTCACCTTTACATACCATACATACAAATTTCTCAACTTCGGACTTCTTCCTTGGCAGAGGTCCCTGTATTCTAGCACTGAGCTTCTTCCCATGGTGTACCGGTACCCAGCAATGGCAGACGCTCACTGAATTAGTTTGCTCCTAGCCCTCTTCTGCATACTGCACAGGGGGGGTATACACCACTTTTTTCTACATTTCGAAACCTCAATCTACTATGTAAAACCTTGGTTTTACTTATATTATCTCTTAATCCTTTATTTGTCATGCTCTTTCTCCATGTTCTGAACTTGGCCTCGGTATTCTGCACATTATATGTGATAAGCGGTACCTAGTATCAGTGCATTACCACAAAGCCCACCAAAACGCCAAATAAATACCCGCATTCTTCCCAGATCAAATAGCACTGAATTTTTATTCCCATATTCAAAATATGCTACAGGGGTGCAATGCCTAGTGAGTTCATTGCTCAATAGGTGGCGTTCTGAGAGTCTAGGAGGTGAGACAGTGAAGCACTGGAGTGAGGCAGCTTCAGGGATGGGGCTGCTTCGAGCCATGAGTGAGCAACTAAGCCCCATGCATCCTGCAAAGGCAAGATGGCAGGAGTTAGTTGCAGCTAAAAAGTGTTCACATGTCTCACCCCCTAGACTGGAACGAGACCTCACAGGCTTCTCCATTCAATGTAGAATGGTTGAATGTACAGGCTCTCAGCCTATGCCCAAGAGGGAGTAGTTAGAACATTGACAACAACAAAAAAGTACTAAGTCATCTGCGTATAGCATTTCCCAGGGGAGCTCAGTTCTAAAATCTCCAAATAGTGTCTCCAGAACCAGAACAAAGGAGTGGGCTTAACACAGAACCCTGGTAGACTCCGATGCAAACTCAAACTCCTAACTCAGTAAATCTTTCACTAACATTGTCATCCTTGCACATATACATAATCATACACACCAGCCACTCCTCTTCCCCAAGTTTTCTCATACCCCACTGCACAACATCTCTGGGCACCCTATCAAAGGCCTTCTCCAGGTCTACAAACACAAGGTACAGATCCCTATCTTTATGTTAATATTTTTCCTGCAGCTGCCTGACTATGAATATAGCATCAAATGTAATGTGCCATGTCCAGGCATAAAACTGAACTGCATATCATTGATGAAAATGCTTTCTCTGATCATACCTTCAAAGACTCTCACAGACCCTTATAACCAATATTTAAAAAAGGTACAAATCTATTTCATCGATCACTTTGACACCAGTTGTAGACAAACTCTTAGAATAATGTATTGCGCATAAAATTAGAAAACGTGTAGAACGTCATCAACCAATTATTGACTCTCAACATGGATTAACAAAGGATCGGTCCTGCCACACTAATTGATTGACTTTCTTTTTTCAAGTTTACAAAGCAGTAGCAAATTACAAAGAATACGATATAATTGATTTAAATTTCAGTAAGACATTCGTCAAAGTCTCCCAGGAAATATTGCTGAGGAAACTAGAAGCTCATGAAATAGGGGGAACTCTATCAAGATGGATTAGGTCATGGTTAATTGGTAGGAAGCAAAGAGTTACCATAAATGGTATACAATCAAACTGGGGTGTAGTTAAGAGTGGAGTCTCACAAGGATCTGTTTTAGACCCTCTGCTGTTCATCATTTATATTTAGCGAGTTAATGACCTTGACTTAGGAATAACGAGCAAGATCAGTAAATTTGCCAATGATATAATGATATTCAGGCTCTCCACAGAGATTTAGATACACACATGCATGAACAGAAAATTGTCAGATGAAGTTCAATAAATGTAGTATAGTAAATTTGGGAAATCTATAGAAAATGCAGGATATACAGTAGATAACGTGGATATAAGCAACTCAGCTAGTGAAAAACAATTTGGAATCCATCGTCAACTGTGGCTTGAAACCAAGAAATCAATGCATCACTGTTCAAAATAAGGCAAATGGGGTTCTTGGATTCGTATCTAGAAGCGTGAGTAACACCACAGCAGACTTAATCTTGAGACTCTACTTAGCGTTAGTGTGGCATCACATGGATATTGCTGTACAATTTGTGTGTCATTATTACAGAATGGACATAGATTCCTTGGAGGCAGTATAACAAAGAATGACAACAATTATCCATAATATTAGAGATCTTCCATATGAAGATAGGTTGAAGAAATTAGGCTTGCATTTGTTAGAAAGACGCAGAGTTAGAGGGGATATGACGGAGGTGTTCAACTGGGTAAGTGGGATTAACCTGGAAGCTGCATTATCTAGGGTAATACTAGCCTCTCGTGTACCGAAAGATGGCTGAAAAAGGCAACCCTCACAAAACTTAATGTAATGTGCATCAGCCGCGTTGGTATAAAGCGGGTATCTCACTGTGCGACTTTTCGATGGCGAATGCTGTGCGACCATGTTTTTTTTCTATGTCCCAAAATTCGCGGCGAATAGGGTTTTTTCAGAAGCGAATGAAAGCGAAAAAGGCGAATTTCCTCGATTGCAGTGCGACGGAAGTACGACCAAAGTGCGAATATGGCGAATTTTTTGGCAAAAATTACGAATGGTGTGCAACAATTGAGGGTGATTCATGGCGAAAGTGGCGAACGATGATGGCGAAAATAGCGAATGCACGGCTATTGTTGGACGATGTAATGAGATAAAACCTCGGAGGTTGTGCGACTTATGGCGAATATGGCGAATGCCATGTGTGTGTGTGTGTGTGTGTTGTAGTGTGTGTGTGTGTTGTAGTGTGTGTGTGTGTTGTAGTGTGTGTGTGTGTGTGAAAAGGCGAAATGTGGAAAAGCTGGACATTGTGTGTGTGTGTGTGTGTGTGTGTGTATCTATGGATCAATGTGTACAAGCCTTATCCCGGAATATGTGAACAATACTTGGGAGAACAACAATGATACTGACGAATTATTCTGAACAATTAACAGTCCCATAGAGAACATTAACTTTGTTTTATATTTTCGTTCGAAGTTCACAATCTCGTTTACATAAAGTCTATTACAAAAAGATATGCCCTCGAATCAAAATGTAAATATAATTGTGTGGGTATGTCTGAGTGTCTATGCATCTATGGAAATGGTGTATTCCCTTTCAAGATACAATTATGGATTTATTTTTTGTTTCCTTGCAATTCTAAGACTATTGTATTCATATTAGGAAGTGTAGATGGAGGTCAGAGGGTTAATTGAGATACTCTTTACCCTTCTAGTTCCACAGATCATTCATAAGCTGGATAAAATCTTCTAAAGGTAGTCAGAATATACTGTCAAAATGCGTCCTAATCTTCAAAGGGTTAACTAGAAGTAACTATTAAATCATCACAGTCACTATTATGATAGTTTGTTTCCTCTAATTCGAGTTATCATTTGTCGATTTAAGGGGAGATTTCCACTTGAAGGATTTTATTCTAAACCCCTTTCTCCGTCATGTTTAGCACCATTCCTTTTGAAATTTTAAGACGTTCGCCCCATTCGAATATTCCCTTAAATACAGCTTAGACAGGGCCTTTTGAAATAACTATGCCTCACATACACATTACACACTCGACATAGCCACACAACAATAACACACACAACACGTGTTTCGGTAATGGTTCCGTTACACTGACTTTTAATTTGAACCATAGTTTGAACTTATAACTCGTGTTATATAAGTTTATTATGAAATATTATGAAGAATTAATTAGGTAAGTACACATAACCTACTGTTATGTATATAATACACATAACCTACTGTTATGTATATAATACTTATGATTAAATTATCGTATTTCGGCGATTTTGGTCACTCGGAAAATCAGCTGATGAATCTCGGCGCTCCAAATTCACTTGCATTGAAATTATATTCTTTGTACAAGACCACCCATGGTTTTGCAGGGTTTATTTAATTGAGGCTTAGAAATGTTTCTTTATACGCCGGTATATACGGTATACTCAGTTTCATTTCATCTGACGGTATTGAATCCCATTTCTCGATACTTAATGGAAAAATATGAAATCATGTCTCTGCATCATATTAAGTCCAAGTTTATATAATTAGCACCACATTTCACTACAAAATCTTCAAAATAACTAAGAAATCCTGATGAAACTTTGCATTTTTTTACCGTCAGTTGAAAAGAAACAGACTATAGTGAGAAACACATCAACAGTCACATAAAAACCTACCAATCGCCTCAGTTCGCCACATGTCGCATGTCATTCGTATGGCATTGGCAATAATTCGTCGACACATTCGCTGCATTCACGCTACTGGCGTGCTACTGTCGCCCTATTCGCTCAAAAAGCAGCATTGCCAATAATTGGAATTTGCAAATTGGCGAATCAAGGCGAATTGGTGCGAATTGTGCGATTATAGTGCGACCAAGGGCGAATGAAGTGAGACAAAGGGCGAATATTCGCCAACATTCGCCAACATTTTCAGTTCGCCGCCATTTTTTGGGTATGCTCAAAATTTAACGGCGAATCTGGGCGAACATGGGCGACGCTAGGGCGACCGTTGTGCGATTTTGGCGACAATTGGAGAATGTTCGAGCGAATATGGCGATTTTTGGAACTTAGACAAAAAAATCCTGTCGCCCTCAGTCGCTGGGCGTTCGCCATCGAAAAATCGCACAGTGGGATACCCCCTTAACATCTACACATCCCACTGCAAAAGTTATTTGTACAACAATTATGTGGATGTGTTGTGGGCATTGTCGGGGCACTCAAGCACCATTGTTTTGGTCTGACGACGCGCTCGGGAGGAGGGAGGGGAGGAATTACATATTATCCCTTATATCTTCCTTTTTAGGCCATTACAAAAAACAATAATAATAATAATAAATAAACACATACACAATTCTATCGCTAAGGGTAATACATTATATTATTTGGAGAGATTTTAACTATTTAGTCTGGTTTGAAATGTGAAGATTTGAGAATATATGCTACAAAATCTCCACGATCTCCATCTACAGTGGCTGTAGATGGGCGGATGCCCAACCCCGAAAGGGATTAAAATAGGGGAGCTATCTCCCCGCCAAAGGCGGCTTTCTAGGGCCTTTCCTAGCTGATGCTGAGAGGATTGGGTTCTAGTCATGTAGTGATGGGCTGGTCTATAGGAGTGAGAGTTGAGCATTCTCTGCCATACTCATAGCTTACTCTGACTGTTCCTTTCACTTATATATTTTCTAAATCTCAAGTGGCGGGATCTCTTCCGTGGATTGACCTCTCTATTGTCAACCTAAGTTGGCAGACTGGGAGTCAAAGCGTCACATTTTTTGTTTGCCCCTCAACTTTCACTTCATAATTGTTAAGGGGCTTTGGTGTCCCGGGCGTTTCCGCACCCTCCTCAGCCCCTCGCCTGGGAGCAGATTTGGTCACCTGAGCTTTCTTGATGGTAAAGCTGGGAGGGTTCTGTGAGGGCGCTTGGTTATGGCCTTGGCCTTGCTTGGGACTTTGAGACTGTTCGACCAGACAGCCTGGGAAACAACAACAACAACAACAATCGCTGGCCATTCAACTCGGTATAATTTGACATAATCTAAAGAATATCGGTTACCCGTTCAATACCGGTGACATCCTTTTATTATAGTCTGGCAAGTATTAGACAGGTTTATTCAGCTTAGGAAGGATGTCTACCCGTTAAAATATTACCTACTATCTCAATTAATCCTTTTAGCTTCCATGTATCATTCCTAAGCTTTATAAAACTATATTGATTCAACTGAAATATAAATAAAAGACGTCGCCGGTACAGTATTCATATTCCAGTTACTATTCATAGTAACTGAAATATAAATAAAAGACGTCGCCGGTACAGTATTCATATTCCAGTTACTATTCATAGTAACTGAAATATAAATAAAAGACGTCGCCGGTACAGTATTCGTATTCCAGTTACTATTCATAGTAACTGGAATATAAATAAAAGACGTCGCCGGTACAGTATTCGTATTCCAGTTACTATTCATAGTAACTGGAATACGATGAAAATAACGTCATCGTGCTGAAGAAGTTAAGCTTAGAAGGGATCTGTGAGGATCCAAACATTAATTGACAGATTTTATCGCTTTGATTGCTAAATTTCCTTTCTCGACAAAAATAATAGTTTCATAATTGCCAGAATGAAAAATAATAAAGCGTCATGGTCGACTGAAAGGGTTAACTTCTGGACTAAGACAAGCCTAACATTAATAATATCGTCTGGCTTTATAGATAATCATGTAAATCATCTGTTTGGGAGGAATGTCTTTACATTTTGTTATAATTACATTACTGATATTCCTAAAAGTTTAGCTATACTGGTACCAGTCGAGTGAAATCGTGTTATATTTGACAGTAATCTTTCGTATCAGTGGGCAGAAGTAGTGTTTCGTATCAGTGGGCAGAAGTAGTGTTTCGTATCAGTGGGCAGAAGTAGTGTTTCGTATCAGTGGGCAGAAGTAGTGTTTCGTATCAGTGGGCAGAAGTAGTGTTTTACCTGCAAATCCGTGGATTTAACCCTTTAAACATAAACGACGTAATTTTACCCTTTATTCTGGCTCAAATTAAACGATGCTATACAGTCCAAGAAGGACCTATGGTATTCAGAGGGTTTATTGAAATCGTATTTGCCCCTTTGAATTCTGAGAGCTAAATTATAAGCTAACGAAAATCGTTTAATGGTAACCAGAATGACAAAAAAACACACACACACACATGTAAGTGACGATGTGTTTACCGGTACAAACTCAATTAATGCATGGTTACGAGTACATTGTTAAATTTTTTCAACTTCAGTAAAACTGAACCTACCCTACCCTACCCTACCTACCCTATTTAACCTAATCTAAAATACTCTTGTTATATGTGTTTTAAAATGTGTGCTCATTTGAACTGTCGGCTCAATCTACATTTACATATAAACCTAAAATTTCACAATGTTGTACCTATGAACCCACCAATGTTTGTATACACACTACTATGTTCATACATAAAATAAATTTTCATACACAAATTGCTTATACACACAATCGCACGCAGGCACAATAAATAAAACACAAAGACACGAACACACACTTACAAACACACTGATACGAACACACTTACAAACACACTGACACGAAAACACACTTACAAACACACCGACACGAAAACACACTTACAAACACACTGATACGAAAACACACTTACAAACACACTGACACGAAAACACACTTACAAACACACTGACACGAACACACACTTTGTGGGGGATAATATGGCCAAAGGTTATCTCTTACCACACCAATCGAAATATAAAATTAATAAACATAAATCAAAATAAAGTCTGAGATCGCCTACCTTATGGTATGAACTATGGTAGCCTATCTCTCAGGATGCCCTAACTAAACATTGTATCAATGGCCATGTATATCAATGACTTAGCTATACTAGGGTCCTGGTGTAGTTCCGAGGATTCCGGCTTCGGTAGACCAGGGTTAAAGGGTTAGGACTCCGGGCCTGGCGCGGGGATTGTGGTGGAGGAGATCACGGGACACGTCTCGTCTCCACCGTTCAAAAGTTTACTAGCGTCTGATCGGAACTTCAATTTCCGACTCTTAAATAAACTATAAATTAATTCGTTACCAAGGGTTCATTCCCTCTTCACTTTATCCTATAAATGAGAAATAAGCATTTAATTATATAAATACTAATATTAATATCGTTTCACAACGATTTAGTAAACATATTATCCAGGCGATCTGGATATTACAGCAAGCTGTGGATCTCGCCTGCAAGCGTGGGAATTTCAAAACTGATACCGAATACAGTACCTCTAAATCTAATCATACAAGGTTTTATAACTAAATTAACTTGGCCAAGGTAATCTTATACAGTACTAAATTACTTAATATTAATTATTCTCTACAATATAATTATACAATCACCGGGTTCTGGTAGGAAATTGTTCACTCTAGTGAGGTTACCCTATCGGAAGGTTGTTACCAACAGTCGCCAGATACCGGTGTAGTCAATTTATTTCTCACAGAATGGGGCCCGGCGAAGTATGATGTGTTGCATCATGTTATATTTCCTGCGGCTAACAAATCACGCCAATTTCTTCTAGATCCCGCAGCAGCTGCTCGTTGTGGTCTTGGGCTCCCTATTACTATGGGTTGCTGTTCTTCCTCCGGTGGGATGGCGAGTTCCATAGGTATGAGCCGATCTACAGTTCTGAGAGTGGTTTGTCCTCGAGATACAACCTTAACGGTTCTGATAACCCCTTCAGAATCAGGATAGACTTCTTGGATCCTTGCTAAGGGCCATTTAGAGTGAGGTTGGTCCATTTTCAACAAGACTATGTCTCCCACTTCAGGTTTGTGATGGTTACTAGCAGAATTCGCATCATAATACCTCTCCCGTAGGCTCAAGATATACTCAGATGGCCAATGTTTGTTCCAGGCATCCAGTATTTGGCAGAGTTTATGGTAGCTTCGTCGCAAGTGTGCATCTGCTTCATTAACGGAGGGATCCACTAATTCCTCGGTCACGTCCAAACGGGGGACTGGGTCCAATCGTCTACCATATAATAAATGAGCCAGTGTTAAGGCCTCAATTTCCAGATTGGAGTCATCTTGATACGTTAGTGGTCGATTATTTACTCTGGTTTCTATCTCGGTGACAACAGTTCTTAACTCATCCAAGGTGACCTTGGACTTGTGAAGAACCATTTTCAGGCACGATTTCACGGTACCTATCATTCTCTCTGTAAATCCATTTTGCCAAGGGGCTCTGGGAGTTGTGAATGACCAATAACAATTTCTAGAATCCAACATTTGCTATACTGCGTTGTTCTTTAACCCTTAATTAGCGGCGAGCAACATAAGTCGAGTTAAAAAAAGCTGGACTATGTGGCGGCGCTCGACATAGGTCGAGTGGCAATTTCAGCACGTAATGTGGCTGAGAGAGAGAGACAAGTGGTGGCAGGAGACTAGCGAGCGTATGACTGCTCCAGACCACCGCGGCGAACCTACTGACACAAATCTCAGCTCCCTCCTCCCTCTCTCACTCGCTACATACTCAATTATGTACCGAAACTACCGAATTACCTGCTTTTTGCACTCGCGTTGCACGGTTATTGCAAGAAAACTATCCATCATACAAGGATCGTTATGGTGTCATTCGAAAGCTCTGTTTATGCCCTTTCAGGGATAGGTACTTGTTTTACGTTCTGGGTCTTATTTAGGCATGAAAATGATCACGTAAACAGCCCTATTTTGGCTAAAAACACCCCGCTGTGCGGTACATATAAATAAACCGCATAGGCCGCTCGTAAGGTGTTAATAGTTCAGAAACCAACGGTGATGCGCCCACAAAATTTGTCCCATTGTCACTAATCAAACGTCTGGGATAACTTCGCCGAGCGGCAAATCTTCTAAATATATTTATAAAGGTTTCCGAGCTCATGTCCTCCGCTATTTCCAAATGGATAGCCCGAGTGCTGGTACAGGTGAATAGACATATGTAAACCTTCTTGGGTGGACCATCATCTCCTGTGAGAGTGATGGCACCAGTATAATCTATACCTGTTACCTCAAACGGTGTCCTTTGGTGAATGCGGTCTGGCGGAAGAGCTGGTGGTCATGGGTAAGGAATAGCTATAGCTGTATACCTCTTGCAAATAATGCAATTCTTGATACAGCGTTTAACAGATTGTCGTCCCTGGGGTATCCAATATGTTTGTCGCATATAGGCTAGAGTGTCTGCTACCCCACCGTCTTTAGTGGTTTCATGCGCTTTTAAAACCATCAATTTGGTGAGGTCGCAATCCTTGGGCAATAGGATCGGATGCCGAGTTTTGAGGGGTAGATCAGCTTTACCAATACGACCTCGACAACATATTAATTCTTGATTGTCTAGGTACAGCCCAAGGTCCTTCATTCTTTTGTTTGGCTTGGGATTGGGTTTACGTAGCTGTGTTAATTCCTCATCATACTTTTCAGCTTGTATCCTTCTGATCCAGTAGGTAAGTGGGTCTAATTCCTCCATCTTTACCTTCTTGCTCAGGAACTTAAACACAAATTTAGTTACAGTTAATAGTTTATCCAAATTGGAGAACTTGGTGATGTCAATCACTGAAGGCTCTGGGATAATTATTGGGTCCATATGAACTTGATCATCATTAACCTTCTGGTATGATTTTTGTTCTGGCCAATCACTCTGACGTAGCCAAACCGGACCCTGAAACCACAGAGTATCGTTAATCAATTTCTTGACACCAACACCTCGGCTCACCAAGCCAGCCGGATTATCCTTGGACTTAACATGCATGAATGTATAGTTCATTTGCAGTTCATTTATTTTGTGTACTCTGTTACGCACATAAACTATGTGACTATCATCCTTAGCTATCCAGTGCAAACATATCTCACTATCTGTCCATATATATGTCTCACCTAAAAAGGGAAACATACCATTCAAATAAGTAGCTAACCAGCTAGTTCCCCATTCAACAGCGGTCAGCTCCAACTGTGGAAGGGTACGTTGTTTTAATGGCGCTACTCGGGATTTGGACATAATCATAGTAGATCGGACTTCAGTGACACAATAAGCTACTGCACCATATGCCTTAGATGAGGCATCACAAAAGACGTGCAATTGAGCACACTCATTATCAGAGGTAGGATCACATCTTCTAGGACACTTGACTGAGGATACCTTCTCATATTCCACCTGCAATTTGTTCCACTCTTCTGCATACTTTTCAGGTAATGGAGTATCCCAACTCAGTGCTTCTCTCCAGGCCTCCTGAACTAAAATCTTCCCTTTAATTGATATGGGACTAAATATGCCCAATGGGTCAAACATCATAGAGACCTGACTTAAGAGTGTACGTTTTGTGAGTTTTACATCGGGAAACTTGAGGGGCTTTAGAGACATCTCATCAGTAGTTGTTTTCCACAGCAATCCTAGTACTGGTTGATATTCTGGTATTTGATAGTCAGGATAGTCTCTTCTTATCTGGTCCAAAAGAATATGAGAGTTTGAATTCCAACTTTGTAGTGGCATATTGGCTTTATTACATTCTTGCCTTGCCAAATTGTAGATTTCAATCACCTCTTCTCCACTGTCGGCAACGCCCTGAAGATTATCCATGTAAAACAGTTGACCCATTTTCGGTTTCTCTGTCTTCTGGAAATGATATCTCAAAGTGCTGTACAACAAGAAAAGACTAGAGCAGCAACCAAACAACACTGACCGAAAGCGGTATTCTTTTATCCGCCCAACAGGCTGAAAAGGATCTTCAGGCCAAAGGAACTTTGTGAATTTGCAGTCCTGCTCCTTTAACCCTATTCTCAAAAAGGCTTTGGAGATATCTGCCACAAACCCAAATCCCTTCGTCCTGAATTTTAATAGTACATCACCAAGTATTTCAGTCAGATTTGGTCCTACATAGAGACAATCGTTTAGACTTGCTTCATTCTTCGCTGCTCGAGAACTGCAGTTAAGTACCACTCTGATGGGGGTAGTACTGGAGTCCTTACTTACAGCATGATGAGGAAGGTAATGACCCTCTTTATGGTTTATTTCACCTGGGACCTCCTCAATAAAGTCATTTTCCAACAGCTCTTGAATTATTTTATGATAAATTTCCAGTCGTTCAGGATGTTGACGCAATCTCTCCACCATTTAATTTAATTGACATCTTGAACTCTGGTAGTTAGTTGGTAATTCAGGGGCATTTATCTTCCATGGAAGTCCTACCCAGTACTGGCCATCCTTATACTCAGCTGTGTCTAGGTAGTGGTTATATGTTAAGATGTCTTCAGGGGTGGGAAGATCTGCTTCTATACCCACAGTGTCCAGTTCCCAAAGTTTGTGAACAGGTTCTTGTTGCTCTTCCAGAATGTCTCCTAGTTGTGATGGTATTAATTCTGCACCAATTCTAGCCACCACCAGAGATTGTGCAGGAGTCACAAAGACTGGATCCATCCGGTTGTCTGATTCACTTGGACCACATGTGGGTAGAGATCCCATGATTATATATCCACCTGATGAAGTAATTAACTGGATACCGTGTTTTCGAGTAATTTTTCGCAAGAAGCGACCACAATAGTCGGAGCCGATGATCAGTTGAATTGGACCTACTACGTCAGACTCTATAGTTCGGTCTGCTAGTTGAACACCCTTCTTTGTTAAGAAGTCAGATGCTTCCTTTAAACCCTTATTTACCACAGAAGTGTTCATGTCTTCCTTAACCCTTCTTTAGCGGCCTATGCGGTTTATTTATATGTACCGCCCAGCGGGGTGTTTTTAGCCAAAATAGGGCTGTTTACGTGATCATTTTCATGCCTAAATAAGACCCAGAACGTAAAACAAGTATCTATCCCTGAAAGGGCATAAACAGAGCTTTCGAATGACACCATAACGATCCTTTTATGATGGCTAGTTTTCTTGCAATAACCGTGCAACGCGAGTGCAAAAAGCAGGTAATTAGCCACTTTCCCGATACAATTCCGTATATAGCGAGTGAGAGAGGGAGGAGGGAGCTGAGATTCGTGTCAGTAGGTTCGCCGCGGTGGTCTGGAGCAGTCATACGCTCGCTAGTCTCCTGCCACCACTTGTCTCTCTCTCTCAGCAACATTACGTGCTGAAATTGCCACTCGACCTATGTCGAGCGCCGCCACATAGTCCAGATTTATTAAATACGACTTATGTGGTGAGCCGCTTTTTAAGGGTTAACCACCGCAGTCACCTTACATTTATATTTGCCCAATTTAATCAGGGGTTTAACCACGTCAAATGTTTGTGTTTCCTTATTTGACAAAAATCCAGTTATTGCCATGTTCACTCTTCCTACTGTTGGCAAATTCATGGCTCTGACAACATTTCCGGCAATGAAGGTCTTTTGCGCTCCAGTATCAAAGAGTGCTTTGACTGGCATAACTTCTTTTCCTCTGATCAGTTGAACCTCGGCTGTAGGAGTAGCTGCCGGCGTATGCATTGGGTTTCCAGTAGTCAGGGTCATATTTACACTTGTCGTTTTGGGTTGTACTTCACTGATCTTGGGACACAGCGTGGTATGATGTACACCAGTCTTGCACCGAAAACATACACTTAATTTAGTAGCACATTCCTCAGTAGAATGTCTTGTGCTGAGGCAAACAAGACACTTACCTAGTTCGATGAGTCGTGGAAGTCTAGCCTTAAGATCTGGGTAAATCCTACAATACACTGTGGAATGTTGTTCTGAATATAACATACACATCTTCCGGGTTTCTTGGTTTACCACTGGTGTGGGGTTAATATCTCTGGTTACTTCTTGGGTCACTGGAGAATTGAGACAAGAATTTTTTCTCTCCCAAACACCTTTTGTTTTTGATACTGTACTAGTTTGATTATTCTGCTGGACGGATGTCACATACAGTAGGTACCAACCTCTTCTTTCTTGAATGGTTTTGCTTTTTCTTTAGTCCCTGCTGTAGACGCTTTTGTGTATTTAACCTTGTTGTCTCCTTCCTTGATACCGGTATCCTTGGAAACTTGCATGTGTTTACACAGCTCTCTTAAACCCTCTTCTATCTCTTG
This sequence comes from Paralithodes platypus, assembly GCA_032716605.1. NCBI lineage: Eukaryota > Metazoa > Arthropoda > Malacostraca > Decapoda > Lithodidae > Paralithodes > Paralithodes platypus. Next base: position 37,524,970 of record CM064506.1, read on the forward strand.
ATACGTGAAGTAGTTCTTCTTATACCTGTGGTACAATTCATGGCACTGTAGAGTCAACTCCGTATCTTCAACATTTTCCTTGAGTACTTCTAGAGCTGCTGTATAATTGGCATCTGTTATGGGAAGTTCATTGACAAGATCCAATGCAAAACCCTTAAGTTGACCCAATAAGTATGAAAATTTATTTGCTGCAGAAATATCTAACCTGTCATGAACTAAACCCTTAAATTTGTCCCAAAAGGTATTCCAGTCACATTGCCCATCAAATTCAGGTAAGGTTATAGGTGGCAACTTAAAGCTTTGTTGTCCCGGAGCCGCAATACCATTACTGGTACCATTACTCCCTGTCCCGGTAACTGTCTCTGTCGCCAAGGATTCGAACCCAGCTAGTTGATCCAAATAATTTTCACGAGCATCTGTATAGGCTCGCTGTATTTCTTCAAACTTTTCAGATTGCTCTTGTTTGAAGCAAAAGTCCTCCAATTTATTGAAAGACACTTCATAATTATCCCACCGGGTTTTCAGATCTTGGATTTGAGACTTTAACAGCTCCCTTGGACAGGGGTCACGTCTTTTTACCTCCTGGCAATTATTTAATGCTCTAGTTACCCAGCCTAATTTCCCCACCATAGATTTTTTCAAGAGTATATCAGTCATTTTGGAAAATGGGAAATTATTTTCTGGACTATTATTAATGTTTATACTGAAGACTAATTTTCAACAATCAAAATTACATTTAGATATAGCCTAACACATACTCAATTTAGCTGTTAATCTTTAGCATTATATGTGTACCATTATTTGCTACAAATTCAGATGAATAATTAGTTGAAAACATTAAGTCCACAATATAATTTACCTAATACGTGGGAATGCACGCTAGTAGGGGGAGGGAATATATTTATTATTGAATTAAATGTCATATATGCTCTGTCCCGAGCATTTAGCTGGTCTACTTGGTCTTTCAGACGCGGGTGACATTAAAGGACAGAAACATAAAAATGGCCTAAATTATCAAATAATAGGGAGAATTTAGGTACAAGAATGAAGCTAAAGCTGTAAATATTTAGTTAATCATTGATTTCTTATCCCAGATGTTAGTGGGTACCTGTGGTAGTAGCATTTTTCTAAAAGGGGGGGGGGAACACATTTATTATTTATTTAATTTGGTATATGCTCCGTCCCGAGCATTTAGCTGGTCGACCTAGTCTGCCAGACGCGGGTGACATTAAGGATGGAAACATAAAATGGTCTAAATAAGAAAAATATGGGGAAAATTTAGGGACTGCAACGAAGCTCAAGCTCCGAGTTTCACAAACGCCAGAGAACGCAACGTTGCAGGCCCTCCTACCAGACCTCTACCACAGGATTTAAACACCATGCCAGTGCCACTCACCCACGGCCATCACCTGGTAAACCAACCAATCTGCCCGGGAATCGACGATGTACTCATGATAGCGGGCTACCTGCGCGGCTTGAGCTCTACGGTTCCAGTGGACGCCGTCACGACGCAAATTGCGGCGATATGGTCTGGCTCCAAACTGGAACGTTCGGTAGCCGCGCAGTAGTCTCTGCAGTCGCCGATTCACGGTTTGGTATATTGTGCGGTAATGACCGCGGGTTACACCTGGCTCACCCTCAGGAATGGGGCGCAGCTCTCATGGCTCCAGCAAGACGACTGCTACCTTAGAGCCACAGCACTGCTCAATTAGTTGGATGATAGAGATGATGTCATCGGTACTTTCTGACACTTGGACTGTTTCGTGTACGTCGTTGCCTCCCAAATAAAAGATGGTCAATTGGTGAGGCCAATCGAGTACACGATTCAGTCGCCTGTCTGTCATGAAATTACGGGCTCTACCTCCTGGGGCTCGATATCATCTAATTTCACAGTTAGGGACCTCAAAATGGCGGGGAATCAAACTGTGTCCCACAAATGCGACCTTATACATTTATAGAAATGGGGACCCTAACTGTTAATACAAAAATTGACCTAACCTAACCCCTAGTCTACACACCGATCGGAATCCTCACTCGGGGCACCAAAATGTGGGGGATAATATGGCCAAAGGTTATCTCTTACCACACCAATCGAAATATAAAATTAATAAACATAAATAAAAATAAAGTCTGAGATCGCCTACCTTATGGTATGAACTATGGTAGCCTATCTCTCAGGATGCCCTAACTAAACATTGTATCAATAGCCATGTATATCAATGACTTAGCTATACTAGGGTCCTGGTGTAGTTCCGAGGATTCCGGCTTCGGTAGACCAGGGTTAAAGGGTCAGGACTCCGGGCCTGGCGCGGGGATTGTGGTGGAGGAGATCACGGGACACGTCTCGTCTCTACCGTTCAAAAGTTTACTAGCGTCTGATCGGAACTTCAATTTCTGACTCTTAAATAAACTATATATTAATTCGTTACCAAGGGTTCATTCCCTCTTCACTTTATCCTATAAATGAGAAATAAGCATTTAATTATATAAATACTAATATTAATATCGTTTCACAACGATTTAGTAAACATATTATCCAGGCGATCTGGATATTACAGCAAGCTGTGGATCTCGCCTGCAAGCGTGGGAATTTCAAAACTGATACCGAATACAGTACCTCTAAATCTAATCATACAAGGTTTTATAACTAAATTAACTTGGCCAAGGTAATCTTATACAGTACTAAATTACTTAATATTAATTATTCTCTACAATATAATTATACAATCACCGGGTTCTGGTAGGAAATTGTTCACTCTAGTGAGGTTACCCTATCGGAAGGTTGTTACCAACAGTCCCCAGATACCGGTGTAGTCAATTTATTTCTCACACACTTACAAACACACTGATACGAAATCACACTTACAAACACACTGACACGAAAACATACTTACAAACACACTGCCACGAACACACACTTACAAACACACTGACACGAACCCAAACTTACAAACACACTGACACGAACACACACTTACAAACACACTGACACGAACACACTGACACGAACACACACTTACAAACACACTGACACGAAAACACTTACAAACACACTGACACGAACACACACTTACAAACACACTGACAAAAACACACTTACAAACACACTGACACGAACATGCACTTACAAACACACTCACATGAACACACACTTACAAACACACTGACACGGACACACTGACACGAACACTCACTTACAAACACACTGACACGAACACGCACTTACAAACACACTGACACGAACACACTTACAAACACACTGTCACGAACACACACTTACAAACACACTGACACGAACACACTGACAAGAAAACACACTTACAAACACACTGACACGAACATGCACTTACAAACACACTGACACGAATACACACTTACAAACACACCGACACAAATACACACTTACAAACACACTGACACGAACACGCACTTACAAACACATTGACACGAACACACACTTACAAACACACTGACACGAACACACACTTACAAACACACTGACACAAATACACACTTACAAACACACTGACACGAACACGCACTTACAAACACACTGACACGAACACGCACTTACAAACACACTGACACGAACACGCACTTACAAACAAACTGACACGACACACACTTACAACTTAACACACTGACACGAACACACTTACAAACACACTGACACGAACACACACTTACAAACACACTGACACGAACACATGACACACTTACAAACACACTGACACGAACACACCCTTACAAACACACTGACACGAAAACACACTTACAAACACACTGGCACGAACACACTTACAAACACACTGACACGAACACACTTACAAACACACTGACACGAACACATGACACACTTACAAACACACTGACACGAACACACCCTTACAAACACACTGACACAAAAACACACTTACAAACACACTGGCACGAACACACTTACAAACACACTGACACGAACACACTTACAAACACACTGACACGAACACACATTTGCAAACACACTGACACGAACACACACTTACAAACACACTGACACGACCACACACTTACAAACACACTGATACGAACACACTCTTACAAACACACTTCCACGGACACACTGACACGAACACACACTTACAAACACACTGATACGAACACACACTTACAAACACACTGGCACGAACACACACTTACAAATACACTGACACAAACACACACTTACAAACACCCTGGCACGAACACACACTTACCAATACACTGACACGAACACACTGACACGAACACACTGACACAAACACACACTTACAAACACACTGACACGAACACACACTTACAAACACACTGACATGAACAGACTTACAAACACACTGACACGAACACACACTTACCAACACACTGACACGAACACGCACTTACAAACACACTGACACGAACACACACTTACAAACACACTGATACGAACACACACTTACATACTGAAACGAACACACACTTACACACTGACACAAAGAAATACTGACACGAACACACTGACACAAGCACACACTTAAAACACACTGACACGAACACACACTTACAATTAACACACTGGGACGAACACACACTTACAAACACACTGACACGAACACACTGACACGTACACACTGACACGAACACACTGACACAAACACACTTACAAACACACTGACACGAACACAAACTTATAAACACACTGACACGAATAGACACTTACAAACACACTGGCACGAACACACACTTACAAACACACTGATACGAACACACTGGCACGAACACACACTTACAAATACACTGACACGAACACACTGACAAGAACACACACTTACAAACACACTGACACGAACACACACATGCAAACACACTGACACGAACACACACTTACAAACACACTGACACGAACACACACTTACAAACACACTGACACGAACAGACTTACAAACACACTGACACAAACACACACTTACAAACACACTGACACGAACACGCACTTACAAACACACTGACACGAACACACACTTACAAACACACTGTTACGAACACACACTTACACACTGACACGAAGAAACACTGACATGAACACACTGACACGAACACACACTTAAAACACACTGACACGAACACACACTTACCAACACACTGGCACAAACACACTGACACGAACACACTGACACGAACACACTGACACGAACACACTGACACAAACACACTTACAAACACACTGACACGAACACACACTTATAAACACACTGACACGAACAGACTCTTACAAACACACTGGCACGAACACACACTTACAAACACACTGACACGAACACACTTACAAACACACTGACACGAACACACACTTACAAACACACTGACACGAACACACACTTACAAACACACTGACACGAACACACTGACACGATCACACACTTACAAACACACTGACACGAACACACTTACAAACACACTGACACGAACACACACTTACAAACACACTGTCACGAACACACTTACAAACACACTGACACGAACATGCACTTACAAACACACTGACATGAACACACACTTACAAACACACTGACACGGACACACTGACACGAACACACACTTACAAACACACTGACACGAACACGCACTTAAAAACACACTGACACGAGCACACTTACAAACACACTGACACGAACACACACTTACAAACACACTGACACGAACACACTGACACGAAAACACACTTACAAACACACTGACACGAACACACACTTACAAACACATTGACATGAACACACACTTACAAACACACTGACACGAACACACACTTACAAACACACTGACACAAATACACACTTACAAACACACTGACACCAACATGCACTTACAAACACACTGACACGAACACGCACTTACAAACACACTGACACGAACATGCACTTACAAACAAACTGACACGACACACACTTACAACTTAACACACTGACACGAACACACTTACAAACACACTGAAACGAACACACACTTACAAACACACTGACACGAACACATGTCACACTTACAAACACACTGACACAAACTCACACTTACAAACACACTGACACGAAAACACACTTACAAACACACTGGCACGAACACACACTTGCAAACACACTGACACGAACACACACTTACAAACACACTGACACGACCACACACTTACAAACACACTGATACGAACACACTCTTATAAACACACTGACACGGACACACTGACACGAACACACACTTACAAACACACTGGCACGAACACACACTTACAAATACACTGACACGAACACACACTTACAAACACACTGGCAAGAACACACACTTACAAATACACTGACACGAACACACTGACACGAACACACTGACACCAACACACACTTACAAACACACTGACACGAACACACACTTACAAACACACTGACACGAACAGACTTACAAACACACTGACAAGAACATACACTGACTGACACGAACACACACTTAAAACACACTGACATGAACACACACTTACAAACACACTGGTACGAACACACACTTACAAACACACTGACACGCACACACTGACATGAACACACTGACACGAACATACTGACACGAACATACTGACACAAATACACTTACAAACACACTGACATGAACACACACTTATAAACACACTGACACGAACAGACACTTACAAACACACTGGCACGAACACACACTTACAAACACACTGACACGAACACACTTACAAACACACTGACACGAATACACACTTACAAACACACTGACATGAACACACACTTACAAACACACTGACACTAACACACTGACACGAACACACATACACGAACACACTGACACGAACACACTTACAAACACAGACACGAATACACACTTGCAAACACACTGACACGAACACACACTTACAAACACACTGACACGACCACACACTTACAAACACACTGATACGAACACACACTTACAAACACACTGACACGGAAACACTGACACGAACACACACTTACAAACACACTGATACGAACACACACTTACAAATACACTGGCACGAACACACACTTACAAATACACTGACACGAACACACTGACACGAACACGCAATTACATTGACACGAACACACACTTACAAACACACTGACACGAAGAAACACTGATATGAACACACTGACATGAACACACACTTAAAACACACTGACACGAACACACACTTACAAAAACACTGGCACGAACACACACTTACAAACACACTGACACAAACACACTGACACGAACACACTGACACGAACACACTGACACAAACACACTTACAAACACACTGACACGAACACACACTTATAAACACACTGACACGAACAGACACTTACAAACACACTGGCACGAACACACACTTACAAACACACTGACACGAACACACTTACAAACACACTGACACAAACACACACTTACAAACACACAGCCCGTAGCCTAGTAGGTAGAGCTCTCGTCTCACACACGAGGGGTCGGGGGTTCAATCCCCGGCCGGGCGGAGACAAATTGGGCTTGTCTCCTTTCATGTGTTAGCCTCAGTTCACCTAGCTGTAAATAGGTACCTGGAATAAGTGGACGACGTTGTGACGTCCAATCTGGGGTTGGCAAAAATGGTACAAGGCGAGATGGGTATCATATGGTTCAACTAAGCTGATGGCTACCTAAGCCTTCGGGCGAGACAGTACCGTCTATAGTGAGGCCAAGGTTCACGATTTCTTGACTACCTATTTGGAACAATGTGTAGTAGTATGGTGAACATGGCAGTTAAAACGTCACTGCATGATTGTGTGGTAATCTTGACATTGACTTACGGGAGTTTAGCATGAACGTTGTTGGAGAGACTTAACGGGTGGAAATGAGATACACGAGAAATGCATGTGGAGTCACATGGAGAGGAGATAGACAGATGAACGAGGAAATACTAGAACGATGTGGTGTGGATGTTTTGGAGAATGTGAAGAGGGACTCTTTGAGGTGATTCGGTCGTGTGGAGCGTATGGTGACGGAAAATGACTATAAGAGTGTATGAGAGCCCCCTGCCCCCTGAAGGAAAGGTAGGATAGTAAAAGAAACAGACAGAAACGGCTAAGGTTGGGTAGAGGATGCCAAACCTCACTCTGGGTAAGACCAGCCCTCACCCACTAGGTAGATATATTTATTTACTATAGTATGTACTGTATAGTTGTGTCATTCTCGCCATTGTGCAGCATTGAGATTGGGTATCAGGTAATTAAAACATACTCATGCAAAACGCAGATCGACTGGTTATATAACATACTGGTAGTCTTTTAACCAATACATTACTGTGTAATTTTACACAAATATTGTTTATTGTGAACGTGGAGGGAGTTGCACCAAGGGGTAGACCAAGAAAGACGTGGGATCAGACCTTATGGTCTGATCTTGAATCGAAAAACAAGTGAGACAGCTCTGACCAGGGCTGCCTGGAGCGAGGCCATTAGGACGTGAGACCGGAACGGCATTTCGTGTGGACCACTCGGTCTGTAACCTAATGTATGTATGTATGTATGTAGCTGCCTTTCAACATAGGGCGTCAAACAAATATATTATTGTATATGCAAAGACAAAATTGTAGTTTATAGTTCAAATGATGTCTTTGGAAGTGAAAACAAATATATATACTAGAGTTGGTAGAGTAACCCAGACTGGTGACTCTCCGCCATCTTGGTGCCACTGGTCATACTTGTATGGTCACTCCAATGTCACCGTGGCCACACTATAAGGTACCAGTCGGTAATGTTAGTACAGGATACAGAGTTTGCTCTTTGGATATGTATTCTACATCATGACAAATATATTTAAACATGGTTGTTTGATAATTAAGTGCGGGGGAGGTTGTTTGATAATTAAGTGCGGGGAGGTTGTTTTTTTGGTATCTTTATTTATTTATTTATTCATTTTTTAGTTTCCTCATTAGACCTCCGTCAAGCATAACAAAACACCCCTTAGATGTACCGCTTTCGAGATAAATTTGTAAATATTTCGGTAGAAATATGTCCCGGCCAAAGGCCGATTCCTCCTAAACGTACAGGCTCGCTATCGCTCGCCAGTGAAAAATAAACACCTAAATGGCATGAAATGCCCTAATATTGACAAATAAATGGAGTGAAAGGTCTTAAAATCGCCAAACTAATGGGGCGAACGCCTTAAAATCTGAAAACTAATGGGGCTAATCGCGAGGGAGAAGTGCAGAAATGTCCCATATCCCCCTCTAAACATACCACTGTCAGGGGTGTGGCAATGTTCCCATTCTGTACAGGTTACATGCTTTCCATCATATTCTTGTAACTAATAGCCGATTTCATTCAGCTTAGGAAAGATGTCTACCAATTACAAGGCTACAGACTATCTCAAATAATCCTTTTAGCTACCATATATCCTTCCTAACATTCATAAAATCGTCTAAATGTAGCCCCATGTAGGATAAATCACCCGGTGGTAACTAGAGTACAATAATAATTTACTTATCTAAATCAACACCTATATGGTACGAATGGTCGACAAAAATGGTGCGAAAGGTCTTATAATCGTTATACTAATGAGGCGAACGTGTTAAAATCTCGAAACAAATGTGCTAAATATGAGACAGAAGGGGGTCCAGAAAAAAACACCTCCTAAGTAAAAATCTCCCCTTATCCCTTTGATTGCCTAAGCTCTTCTATATTGACCTGGGACTCTTTATCACTCATTAATTATCTTTTCATAAGTCTCTCTTCAGCAATGGTTCCCTATTTTACTAAACCTCTTGATAAACATACACAATGTACACTCGGATGCCATTGTCTCTAGCTCACTCATAAATATATTGATAAACATACACAATGTACACTCGGATGCCATAGTCTCTAGCTCACTCATAAATATCTTGATAAACATACACAATGTACACTCGATTCCATTGTCTCTAGCTCACTCATAAATATATTGATAAACATACACAATGTACACTCGGATGCCATAGTCTCTAGCTCACTCATAAATATCTTGATAAACATACACAATCTACACTCGGATGCCATTGTCTCTAGCTCACTCATAAATATCTTGATAAACATACACAATGTACACTCGGATGCCATAGTCTCTAGCTCACTCATAAATATCTTGATAAACATACACAATGTACACTCGGATGCCATTGTCTCTAGCTCACTCATAAATATCTTGATAAACATACACAATGTACACTCGGATGCCATTGTCTCTAGCTCACTAATAAATATCTTGATAAACATACACAATGTACAATCGGATGCCATAGTCTCTAGGTCACTCATAAATATCTTGATAAACATACACAATGTACACTCGGATGCCATTGTCTCTAGCTCACTCATAAATATCTTGATAAACATACACAATGTACACTCGGATGCCATTGTCTCTAGCTCACTCATAAATATCTTGATAAACATACACAATGTACACTCGGATGCCATTGTCTCTAGCTCACTCATAAATATCTTGATAAACATACACAATGTACACTCGGATGCCATAGTCTCTAGCTCACTCATAAATATCTTGATAAACATACACAATGTACACTAGGATGCCATTGTCTCTAGCTCACTCATAAATATCTTGATAAACATACACAATGTACACTCGGATGCCATAGTCTCTAGCTCACTCATAAATATCTTGATAAACATACACAATGTACACTCGGATGCCATAGTCTCTAGCTCACTCATAAATATCTTGATAAACATACACAATGAACACTCGGATGCCATTGTCTCTAGCTCACTCATAAATATATTGATAAACATACACAATGTACACTCGGATGCCATTGTCTCTAGCTCACTCATAAATATCTTGATAAATATACACAATGTACACTCGGATGCCATTGTCTCTAGCTCACTCATAAATATCTTGATAAACATACACAATGTACACTCGGATGCCATAGTCTCTAGCTCATAAAATATCTTAACATACACAATGTACACTCGGATGCCATTGTCTCTAGCTCACTCATAAATATCTTGATAAACATACACAATGTACACTCGGATGCCATTGTCTCTAGCTCACTCATAAATATCTTGATAAACATACACAATGTACACTCGGATGCCATTGTCTCTAGCTCACTCATAAATATCTTGATAAACATACACAATGTACACTCGGATGCCATAGTCTCTAGCTCACTCATAAATATCTTGATAAACATACACAATGTACACTCGGATGCCATTGTCTCTAGCTCACTCATAAATATCTTGATAAACATACATACACAATGTACACTCGGATGCCATAGTCTCTAGCTCACTCATAAATATCTTGATAAACATACACAATGTACACTCGGATGCCATTGTCTCTAGCTCACTCATAAATATCTTGATAAACATACACAATGTACACGCAGATGCCATTGTCTCTAGCTCACTCATAAATATCTTGATAAACATACACAATGTACACTCGGATGCCATTGTCTCTAGCTCACTCATAAATATCTTGATAAACATACACAATGTACACTCGGATGCCATTGTCTCTAGCTCACTCATAAATATCTTGATAAACATACACAATGTACACTCGGATGCCATTGTCTCTAGCTCACTCATAAATATCTTGATAAACATACACAATGTACACTCGGATGCCATAGTCTCTAGCTCACTCATAAATATCTTGATAAACATACACAATGTACACTCGGATGCCATTGTCTCTAGCTCACTCATAAATATCTTGATAAACATACACAATGTACACTCGGATGCCATTGTCTCTAGCTCACTCATAAATATCTTGATAAACATACACAATGTACACTAGGATGCCATAGTCTCTAGCTCACTCATAAATATCTTGATAAAATACACAATGTACACTCGGATGCCATTGTCTCTAGCTCACTCATAAATATCTTGATAAACATACACAATGTACACTCGGATGCCATTGTCTCTAGCTCACTCATAAATATCTTGATAAACATACACAGTGTACACTCGGATGCCATTGTCTCTAGCTCACTCATTAAAATCTTGATAAACATACACAATGTACACTCGGATGCCATTGTCTCTAGCTCACTCATAAATATCTTGATAAACATACACAATGTACACTCGGATGCCATTGTCTCTAGCTCACTCATAAATATCTTGATAAACATACACAATGTACACTCGGATGCCATTGTCTCTAGCTCACTCATAAATATCTTGATAAACATACACAATGTACACTCGGATGCCATTGTCTCTAGCTCACTCATAAATATCTTGATAAACATACACAATGTACACTCGGATGCCATAGTCTCTAGCTCACTCATAAATATCTTGATAAACATACACAATGTACACTCGGATGCCATTGTCTCTAGCTCACTCATAAATATCTTGATAAACATACACAATGTACACTCGGATGCCATAGTCTCTAGCTCACTCATAAATATCTTGATAAACATACACAATGTACACTCGGATGCCATTGTCTCTAGCTCACTCATAAATATCTTGATAAACATACACAATGTACACTCGGATGCCATTGTCTCTAGCTCACTCATAAATATCTTGATAAACATACACAATGTACACTCGGATGCCATTGTCTCTAGCTCACTCATAAATATCTTGATAAACATACACAATGTACACTCGGATGCCATTGTCTCTAGCTCACTCATAAATATCTTGATAAACATACACAATGTACACTCGGATGCCATTGTCTCTAGCTCACTCATAAATATCTTGATAAACATACACAATGTACACTCGGATGCCATTGTCTCTAGCTCACTCATAAATATCTTGATAAACATACACAATGTACACTCGGATGCCATAGTCTCTAGCTCACTCATAAATATCTTGATAAACATACACAATGTACACTCGGATGCCATTGTCTCTAGCTCACTCATAAATATCTTGATAAACATACACAATGTACACTCGGATGCCATTGTCTCTAGCTCACTCATAAATATCTTGATAAACATACACAATGTACACTCGGATGCCATTGTCTCTAGCTCACTCATAAATATCTTGATAAACATACACAATGTACACTCGGATGCCATTGTCTCTAGCTCACTCATAAATATCTTGATAAACATACACAATGTACACTCGGATGCCATTGTCTCTAGCTCACTCATAAATATCTTGATAAAAATACACAATGTACACTCGGATGCCATAGTCTCTAGCTCACTCATAAATATCTTGATAAACATACACAATGTACACTCGGATGCCATTGTCTCTAGCTCACTCATAAATATCTTGATAAACATACACAATGTACACTCGGATGCCATAGTCTCTAGCTCACTCACTCATAAATATCTTGATAAACATACACAATGTACACTCGGATGCCATTGTCTCTAGCTCACTCATAAATATCTTGATAAACATACACAATGTACACTCGGATGCCATTGTCTCTAGCTCACTCATAAATATCTTGATAAACATACACAATGTACACTCGGATGCCATTGTCTCTAGCTCACTCATAAATATCTTGATAAACATACACAATGTACACTCGGATGCCATTGTCTCTAGCTCACTCATAAATATCTTGATAAACATACACAATGTACACTCGGATGCCATAGTCTCTAGCTCACTCATAAATATCTTGATAAACATACACAATGTACACTCGGATGCCATTGTCTCTAGCTCACTCAAATATCTTGATAAACATACACAATGTACACTCAGATGCCATTGTCTCTAGCTCACTCATAAATATCTTGATAAACATACACAATGTACACTCGGATGCCATTGTCTCTAGCTCACTCATAAATATCTTGATAAATATACACAATGTACACTCGGATGCCATTGTCTCTAGCTCACTCATAAATATCTTGATAAACATACACAATGTACACTCGGATGCCATTGTCTCTAGCTCACTCATAAATATCTTGATAAACATACACAATGTACACTCGGATGCCATAGTCTCTAGCTCACTCATAAATATCTTGATAAACATACACAATGTACACTCGGATGCCATTGTCTCTAGCTCACTCATAAATATCTTGATAAACATACACAATGTACACTCGGATGCCATTGTCTCTAGCTCACTCATAAATATCTTGATAAACATACACAATGTACACTCGGATGCCATTGTCTCTAGCTCACTCATAAATATCTTGATAAACATACACAATGTACACTCGGATGCCATTGTCTCTAGCTCACTCATAAATATCTTGATAAACATACACAATGTACACTCGGATGCCATTGTCTCTAGCTCACTCATAAATATCTTGATAAACATACACAATGTACACTCGGATGCCATTGTCTCTAGCTCACTCATAAATATCTTGATAAACACACAATGTACACTCGGATGCCATTGTCTCTAGCTCACTCATAAATATCTTGATAAACATACACAATGTACACTCTGATGCCATTGTCTCTAGCTCACTCATAAATATCTTGATAAACATACACAATGTACACTCGGATGCCATTGTCTCTAGCTCACTCATAAATATCTTGATACACATACACAATGTACACTCGGATGCCATAGTCTCTAGCTCACTCATAAATATCTTGATAAATATACACAATGTACACTCGGATGCCATTGTCTCTAGCTCACTCATAAATATCTTGATAAACATACACAATGTACACTCGGATGCCATTGTCTCTAGCTCACTCATAAATATCTTGATAAACATACACAATGTACACTCGGATGCCATTGTCTCTAGCTCACTCATAAATATCTTGATAAACATACACAATGTACACTCGGATGCCATTGTCTCTAGCTCACTCATAAATATCTTGATAAACATACACAATGTACACTCGGATGCCATAGTCTCTAGCTCACTCATAAATATCTTGATAAACATACACAATGTACACTCGGATGCCATTGTCTCTAGCTCACTCATAAATATCTTGATAAACATACACAATGTACACTCGGATGCCATAGTCTCTAGCTCACTCATAAATATCTTGATAAACATACACAATGTACACTCGGATGCCATTGTCTCTAGCTCACTCATAAATATCTTGATAAACATACACAATGTACACTCGGATGCCATTGTCTCTAGCTCACTCATAAATATCTTGATAAACATACACAATGTACACTCGGATGCCATAGTCTCTAGCTCACTCATAAATATCTTGATAAACATACACAATGTACACTCGGATGCCATAGTCTCTAGCTCACTCATAAATATCTTGATAAACATACACAATGTACACTCGGATGCCATTGTCTCTAGCTCACTCATAAATATCTTGATAAACATACACAATGTACACTCGGATGCCATTGTCTCTAGCTCACTCATAAATATCTTGATAAACATACACAATGTACACTCGGATGCCATTGTCTCTAGCTCACTCATAAATATCTTGATAAACATACACAATGTACACTCGGATGCCATTGTCTCTAGCTCACTCATAAATATCTTGATAAACATACACAATGTACACTCGGATGCCATAGTCTCTAGCTCACTCATAAATATCTTGATAAACATACACAATGTACACTCGGATGCCATTGTCTCTAGCTCACTCATAAATATCTTGATAAACATACACAATGTACACTCGGATGCCATAGTCTCTAGCTCACTCATAAATATCTTGATAAACATACACAATGTACACTCGGATGCCATTGTCTCTAGCTCACTCATAAATATCTTGATAAACATACACAATGTACACTCGGATGCCATTGTCTCTAGCTCACTCATAAATATCTTGATAAACATACACAATGTACACTCGGATGCCATGTCTCTAGCTCACTCATAAATATCTTGATAAACATACACAATGTACACTCGGATGCCATTGTCTCTAGCTCACTCATAAATATCTTGATAAACATACACAATGTACACTCGGATGCCATTGTCTCTAGCTCACTCATAAATATCTTGATAAACATACACAATGTACACTCGGATGCCATTGTCTCTAGCTCACTCATAAATATCTTGATAAACATACACAATGTACACTCGGATGCCATTGTCTCTAGCTCACTCATAAATATCTTGATAAACATACACAATGTACACTCGGATGCCATTGTCTCTAGCTCACTCATAAATATCTTGATAAACATACACAATGTACACTCGGATGCCATAGTCTCTAGCTCACTCATAAATATCTTGATAAACATACACAATGTACACTCGGATGCCATTGTCTCTAGCTCACTCATAAATATCTTGATAAACATACACAATGTACACTCGGATGCCATAGTCTCTAGCTCACTCATAAATATCTTGATAAACATACACAATGTACACTCGGATGCCATTGTCTCTAGCTCACTCATAAATATCTTGATAAACATACACAATGTACACTCGGATGCCATTGTCTCTAGCTCACTCATAAATATCTTGATAAACATACACAATGTACACTCGGATGCCATTGTCTCTAGCTCACTCATAAATATCTTGATAAACATACACAATGTACACTCGGATGCCATTGTCTCTAGCTCACTCATAAATATCTTGATAAACATACACAATGTACACTCGGATGCCATTGTCTCTAGCTCACTCATAAATATCTTGATAAACATACACAATGTACACTCGGATGCCATTGTCTCTAGCTCACTCATAAATATCTTGATAAACATACACAATGTACACTCGGATGCCATTGTCTCTAGCTCACTCATAAATATCTTGATAAACATACACAATGTACACTCGGATGCCATTGTCTCTAGCTCACTCATAAATATCTTGATAAACATACACAATGTACACTCGGATGCCATTGTCTCTAGCTCACTCATAAATATCTTGATAAACATACACAATGTACACTCGGATGCCATTGTCTCTAGCTCACTCATAAATATCTTGATAAACATACACAATGTACACTCGGATGCCATTGTCTCTAGCTCACTCATAAATATCTTGATAAACATACACAATGTACACTCGGATGCCATTGTCTCTAGCTCACTCATAAATATCTTGATAAACATACACAATGTACACTCGGATGCCATTGTCTCTAGCTCACTCATAAATATCTTGATAAACATACACAATGTACACTCGGATGCCATAGTCTCTAGCTCACTCATAAATATCTTGATAAACATACACAATGTACACTCGGATGCCATTGTCTCTAGCTCACTCATAAATATCTTGATAAACATACACAATGTACACTCGGATGCCATTGTCTCTAGCTCACTCATAAATATCTTGATAAACATACACAATGTACACTCGGATGCCATTGTCTCTAGCTCACTCATAAATATCTTGATAAACATACACAATGTACACTCGGATGCCATTGTCTCTAGCTCACTCATAAATATCTTGATAAACATACACAATGTACACTCGGATGCCATTGTCTCTAGCTCACTCATAAATATCTTGATAAACATACACAATGTACACTCGGATGCCATTGTCTCTAGCTCACTCATAAATATCTTGATAAACATACACAATGTACACTCGGATGCCATTGTCTCTAGCTCACTCATAAATATCTTGATAAACATACACAATGTACACTCGGATGCCATTGTCTCTAGCTCACTCATAAATATCTTGATAAACATACACAATGTACACTCGGATGCCATTGTCTCTAGCTCACTCATAAATATCTTGATAAACATACACAATGTACACTCGGATGCCATTGTCTCTAGCTCACTCATAAATATCTTGATAAACATACACAATGTACACTCGGATGCCATAGTCTCTAGCTCACTCATAAATATCTTGATAAACATACACAATGTACACTCGGATGCCATTGTCTCTAGCTCACTCATAAATATCTTGATAAACATACACAATGTACACTCGGATGCCATTGTCTCTAGCTCACTCATAAATATCTTGATAAACATACACAATGTACACTCGGATGCCATTGTCTCTAGCTCACTCATAAATATCTTGATAAACATACACAATGTACACTCGGATGCCATAGTCTCTAGCTCACTCATAAATATCTTGATAAACATACACAATGTACACTCGGATGCCATTGTCTCTAGCTCACTCATAAATATCTTGATAAACATACACAATGTACACTCGGATGCCATTGTCTCTAGCTCACTCATAAATATCTTGATAAACATACACAATGTACACTCGGATGCCATTGTCTCTAGCTCACTCATAAATATCTTGATAAACATACACAATGTACACTCGGATGCCATTGTCTCTAGCTCACTCATAAATATCTTGATAAACATACACAATGTACACTCGGATGCCATTGTCTCTAGCTCACTCATAAATATCTTGATAAACATACACAATGTACACTCGGATGCCATTGTCTCTAGCTCACTCATAAATATCTTGATAAACATACACAATGTACACTCGGATGCCATTGTCTCTAGCTCACTCATAAATATCTTGATAAACATACACAATGTACACTCGGATGCCATTGTCTCTAGCTCACTCATAAATATCTTGATAAACATACACAATGTACACTCGGATGCCATTGTCTCTAGCTCACTCATAAATATCTTGATAAACATACACAATGTACACTCGGATGCCATTGTCTCTAGCTCACTCATAAATATCTTGATAAACATACACAATGTACACTCGGATGCCATTGTCTCTAGCTCACTCATAAATATCTTGATAAACATACACAATGTACACTCGGATGCCATTGTCTCTAGCTCACTCATAAATATCTTGATAAACATACACAATGTACACTCGGATGCCAGTCTCTAGCTCACTCATAAATATCTTGATAAACATACACAATGTACACTCGGATGCCATTGTCTCTAGCTCACTCATAAATATCTTGATAAACATACACAATGTACACTCGGATGCCATTGTCTCTAGCTCACTCATAAATATCTTGATAAACATACACAATGTACACTCGGATGCCATTGTCTCTAGCTCACTCATAAATATCTTGATAAACATACACAATGTACACTCGGATGCCATTGTCTCTAGCTCACTCATAAATATCTTGATAAACATACACAATGTACACTCGGATGCCATTGTCTCTAGCTCACTCATAAATATCTTGATAAACATACACAATGTACACTCGGATGCCATTGTCTCTAGCTCACTCATAAATATCTTGATAAACATACACAATGTACACTCGGATGCCATTGTCTCTAGCTCACTCATAAATATCTTGATAAACATACACAATGTACACTCGGATGCCATTGTCTCTAGCTCACTCATAAATATCTTGATAAACATACACAATGTACACTCGGATGCCATTGTCTCTAGCTCACTCATAAATATCTTGATAAACATACACAATGTACACTCGGATGCCATTGTCTCTAGCTCACTCATAAATATCTTGATAAACTACACAATGTACACTCGGATGCCATTGTCTCTAGCTCACTCATAAATATCTTGATAAACATACACAATGTACACTCGGATGCCATTGTCTCTAGCTCACTCATAAATATCTTGATAAACATACACAATGTACACTCGGATGCCATTGTCTCTAGCTCACTCATAAATATCTTGATAAACATACACAATGTACACTCGGATGCCATTGTCTCTAGCTCACTCATAAATATCTTGATAAACATACACAATGTACACTCGGATGCCATTGTCTCTAGCTCACTCATAAATATCTTGATAAACATACACAATGTACACTCGGATGCCATTGTCTCTAGCTCACTCATAAATATCTTGATAAACATACACAATGTACACTCGGATGCCATTGTCTCTAGCTCACTCATAAATATCTTGATAAACATACACAATGTACACTCGGATGCCATTGTCTCTAGCTCACTCATAAATATCTTGATAAACATACACAATGTACACTCGGATGCCATTGTCTCTAGCTCACTCATAAATATCTTGATAAACATACACAATGTACACTCGGATGCCATTGTCTCTAGCTCACTCATAAATATCTTGATAAACATACACAATGTACACTCGGATGCCATAGTCTCTAGCTCACTCATAAATATCTTGATAAACATACACAATGTACACTCGGATGCCATTGTCTCTAGCTCACTCATAAATATCTTGATAAACATACACAATGTACACTCGGATGCCATTGTCTCTAGCTCACTCATAAATTCTTGATAAACATACACAATGTACACTCGGATGCCATTGTCTCTAGCTCACTCATAAATATCTTGATAAACATACACAATGTACACTCGGATGCCATTGTCTCTAGCTCACTCATAAATATCTTGATAAACATACACAATGTACACTCGGATGCCATAGTCTCTAGCTCACTCATAAATATCTTGATAAACATACACAATGTACACTCGGATGCCATTGTCTCTAGCTCACTCATAAATATCTTGATAAACATACACAATGTACACTCGGATGCCATTGTCTCTAGCTCACTCATAAATATCTTGATAAACATACACAATGTACACTCGGATGCCATTGTCTCTAGCTCACTCATAAATATCTTGATAAACATACACAATGTACACTCGGATGCCATTGCGCCTAGCTCACTCATAAATATCTTGATAAACATACACAATGTACACTCGGATGCCATTGTCTCTAGCTCACTCATAAATATCTTGATAAACATACACAATGTACACTCGGATGCCATTGTCTCTAGCTCACTCATAAATATCTTGATAAACATACACAATGTACACTCGGATGCCATTGTCTCTAGCTCACTCATAAATATCTTGATAAACATACACAATGTACACTCGGATGCCATTGTCTCTAGCTCACTCATAAATATCTTGATAAACATACACAATGTACACTCGGATGCCATAGTCTCTAGCTCGCTCATGATAATAACAACACAATGTACACTCGGATGCCATTGTCTCTAGCTCACTAAATATCTTGATAAACATACACAATGTACACTCGGATGCCATTGTCTAGCTCACTCAAATATTGATAAAAAATACACAATGTACACTCGGATGCCATAGTCTGTAGCTACTCATAATATCTTGATAAACATACAAGTACATTGTGTAGCTAGACGACATACATCCATGTACATTGTGTATAGCCTCTAGTCACTCATAAATATCTATGGCATAAACTACACCATGTACCTCCGGATGCCATGTCTCTAGCTATCAAGTATTATGATCTAGTGAGCAGAGACTATGGCATCGAGTGTACATTGTGTATGTTATCAAGATATTTATGATGAGCTAGAGACAATTGTACATTGTGTATGTTTATCAAGATATTATGAGTGAGCTAGAGACTAATGGCATCCGAGTGTACATGTGTATGTTTATCAAGATATTTATGAGTGAGCTAGAGACAATGGCATCCGAGTGTACATTGTGTATGTTTATCAAGATATTAATGAGTGAGCTAGAGACAATGTCATCCGAGGGTACATTGTGTATGTTTATCAGATATTATGAGTGAGTAGGACAATGGCATCCGAGTGTACATTGTGTATGTTATCAAGATTTTATGAGTGAGCTAGAGACAATGGCATCCGAGTGTACATTGTGTATGTTTATCAAGATATTTATGAGTGAGCTAGAGACTGGCATCCGAGTGTACATTGTGTATGTTATCAAGATATTTATGAGTGAGCTAGAGACTATGGCATCCGAGTGTACATTGTGTATGTTTATCAAGATATTTATGAGTGAGCTAGAGACAATGGCATCCGAGTGTACATTGTGTATGTTTATCAAGATATTTATGAGTGAGCTAGAGACAATGGCATCCGAGTGTACATTGTGTATGTTTATCAAGATATTTATGAGTGAGCTAGAGACAATGGCATCCGAGTGTACATTGTGTATGTTTATCAAGATATTTATGAGTGAGCTAGAGACTATGGCATCCGAGTGTACATTGTGTATGTTTATCAAGATATTTATGAGTGAGCTAGAGACAATGGCATCCGAGTGTACATTGTGTGTGTTTATCAAGATATTTATGAGTGAGCTAGAGACAATGACATCCGAGTGTACATTGTGTATGTTTATCAAGATATTATGAGTGAGCTAGAGACAATGGCATCCGAGTGTACATTGTGTATGTTTATCAAGATATTTATGAGTGAGCTAGAGACAATGGCATCCGAGTGTACATTGTGTATGTTTATCAAGATATTTATGAGTGAGCTAGAGACAATGGCATCCGAGTGTACATTGTGTATGTTTATCAAGATATTTATGAGTGAGCTAGAGACTATGGCATCCGAGTGTACATTGTGTATGTTTATCAAGATATTTATGGATGAGCTAGAGAAAATGGCATCCGAGTGTACATTGTGTATGTTTATCAAGATATTTATGAGTGAGCTAGAGACAATGGCATCCGAGTGTACATTGTGTATGTTTATCAAGATATTTATGAGTGAGCTAGAGACAATGGCATCCGAGTGTACATTGTGTATGTTTATCAAGATATTTATGAGTGAGCTAGAGACAATGGCATCCGAGTGTACATTGTGTATGTTTATCAAGATATTTATGAGTGAGCTAGAGACAATGGCATCCGAGTGTACATTGTGTATGTTTATCAAGATATTTATGAGTGAGCTAGAGACAATGGCATCCGAGTGTACATTGTGTATGTTTATCAAGATATTTATGAGTGAGCTAGAGACAATGGCATCCGAGTGTACATTGTGTATGTTTATCAAGATATTTATGAGTGAGCTAGAGACTATGGCATCCGAGTGTACATTGTGTATGTTTATCAAGATATTTATGAGTGAGCTAGAGACAATGGCATCCGAGTGTACATTGTGTATGTTTATCAAGATATTTATGAGTGAGCTAGAGACAATGGCATCCGAGTGTACATTGTGTATGTTTATCAAGATATTTATGAGTGAGCTAGAGACAATGGCATCCGAGTGTACATTGTGTATGTTTATCAAGATATTTATGAGTGAGCTAGAGACAATGGCATCCGAGTGTACATTGTGTATGTTTATCAAGATATTTATGAGGGAGCTAGAGACTATGGCATCCGAGTGTACATTGTGTATGTTTATCAAGATATTTATGAGTGAGCTAGAGACAATGGCATCCGAGTGTACATTGTGTATGTTTATCAAGATATTTATGAGTGAGCTAGAGACTATGGCATCCGAGTGTACATTGTGTATGTTTATCAAGATATTTATGAGTGAGCTAGAGACTATGGCATCCGAGTGTACATTGTGTATGTTTATCAAGATATTTATGAGTGAGCTAGAGACAATGGCATCCGAGTGTACATTGTGTATGTTTATCAAGATATTTATGAGTGAGCTAGAGACAATGGCATCCGAGTGTACATTGTGTATGTTTATCAAGATATTTATGAGTGAGCTAGAGACAATGGCATCCGAGTGTACATTGTGTATGTTTATCAAGATATTTATGAGTGAGCTAGAGACAATGGCATCCGAGTGTACATTGTGTATGTTTATCAAGATATTTATGAGTGAGCTAGAGACAATGGCATCCGAGTGTACATTGTGTATGTTTATCAAGATATTTATGAGTGAGCTAGAGACAATGGCATCCGAGTGTACATTGTGTATGTTTATCAAGATATTTATGAGTGAGCTAGAGACTATGGCATCCGAGTGTACATTGTGTATGTTTATCAAGATATTATGAGTGAGCTAGAGACAATGGCATCCGAGTGTACATTGTGTATGTTTATCAAGATATTTATGAGTGAGCTAGAGACAATGGCATCCGAGAGTACATTGTGTATCTTTACCAAGATATTTATGAGTGAGTTAGAGAGACTATGGCATCCGAGTGTACATTGTGTATGTTTATCAAGATATTTATGAGTGAGCTAGAGACAATGGCATCCGAGTGTACATTGTGTATGTTTATCAAGATATTTATGAGTGAGCTAGAGACAATGCATCCGAGTGTACATTGTGTATGTTTATCAAGATATTTATGAGTGAGCTAGAGACTATGGCATCCGAGTGTACATTGTGTATGTTTATCAAGATATTTATGAGTGAGCTAGAGACAATGGCATCCGAGTGTACATTGTGTATGTTTATCAAGATATTTATGAGTGAGCTAGAGACAATGGCATCCGAGTGTACATTGTGTATGTTTATCAAGATATTTATGAGTGAGCTAGAGACAATGGCATCCGAGTGTACATTGTGTATGTTTATCAAGATATTTATGAGTGAGCTAGAGACTATGGCATCCGAGTGTACATTGTGTATGTTTATCAAGATATTTATGAGTGAGCTAGAGACAATGGCATCCGAGTGTACATTGTGTATGTTTATCAAGATATTTATGAGTGAGCTAGAGACTATGGCATCCGAGTGTACATTGTGTATGTTTATCAAGATATTTATGAGTGAGCTAGAGACAATGGCATCCGAGTGTACATTGTGTATGTTTATCAAGATATTTATGAGTGAGCTAGAGACTATGGCATCCGAGTGTACATTGTGTATGTTTATCAAGATATTTATGAGTGAGCTAGAGACAATGGCATCCGAGTGTACATTGAGTTATGTTTATCAAGATTTTTATGAGTGAGCTAGAGACTATGGCATCCGAGTGTACATTGTGTATGTTTATCAAGATATTTATGAGTGAGCTAGAGACAATGGCATCCGAGTGTACATTGTGTATGTTTATCAAGATATTTATGAGTGAGCTAGAGACTATGGCATCCGAGTGTACATTGTGTATGTTTATCAAGATATTTATGAGTGAGCTAGAGACAATGGCATCCGAGTGTACATTGTGTATGTTTATCAAGATATTTATGAGTGAGCTAGAGACTATGGCATCCGAGTGTACATTGTGTATGTTTATCAAGATATTTATGAGTGAGCTAGAGACTATGGCATCCGAGTGTACATTGTGTATGTTTATCAAGATATTTATGAGTGAGCTAGAGACAATGGCATCCGAGTGTACATTGTGTATGTTTATCAAGATATTTATGAGTGAGCTAGAGACTATGGCATCCGAGTGTACATTGTGTATGTTTATCAAGATATTTATGAGTGAGCTAGAGACAATGGCATCCGAGTGTACATTGTGTATGTTTATCAAGATATTTATGAGTGAGCTAGAGACAATGGCATCCGAGTGTACATTGTGTATGTTTATCAAGATATTTATGAGTGAGCTAGAGACAATGGCATCCGAGTGTACATTGTGTATGTTTATCAAGATATTTATGAGTGAGCTAGAGACAATGGCATCCGAGTGTACATTGTGTATGTTTATCAAGATATTTATGAGTGAGCTAGAGACAATGGCATCCGAGTGTACATTGTGTATGTTTATCAGATATTTATGAGTGAGCTAGAGACTATGGCATCCGAGTGTACATTGTGTATGTTTATCAAGATATTATGAGTGAGCTAGAGACAATGGCATCCGAGTGTACATTGTGTATGTTTATCAAGATATTTATGAGATATTTATGAGTGAGCTAGAGACAATGGCATCCGAGTGTACATTGTGTATGTTTATCAAGATATTTATGAGTGAGCTAGACAAGGACATCCGATGTACATTGTGTATGTTTATCAAGATATTTATGAGTGAGCTAGAGACTATGGCATCCGAGTGTACATTGTGTATGGTTATCAAGATATTTATGTGTGAGCTAGCATGGCATTGCATCTTGTATCTTGATGAGCTAAGAAATGGCATCCGATGGACATTGTCACTAGAGACAGTGTACATCCGAGGTTGTCAAGATATTTATGAGTGAGCTAGAGACTATGGCATCCGAGTGTACATTGTGTATGTTTATCAAGATATTTATGAGTGAGCTAGAGACTATGGCATCCGAGTGTACATTGTGTATGTTTATCAAGATATTTATGAGTGAGCTAGAGACATGGCATCCGAGTGTACATTGTGTATGTTTATCAAGATATTTATGAGTGAGCTAGAGACTATGGCATCCGAGTGTACATTGTGTATGTTTATCAAGATATTTATGAGTGAGCTAGAGACAATGGCATCCGAGTGTACATTGTGTATGTTTATCAAGATATTTATGAGTGAGCTAGAGACAATGGCATCCGGGTGTACATTGTGTATGTTTATCAAGATATTTATGAGTGAGCTAGAGACAATGGCATCCGAGTGTACATTGTGTATGTTTATCAAGATATTTATGAGTGAGCTAGAGACTATGGCATCCGAGTGTACATTGTGTATGTTTATCAAGATATTTATGAGTGAGCTAGAGACAATGGCATCCGAGTGTACATTGTGTATGTTTATCAAGATATTTATGAGTGAGCTAGAGACAATGGCATCCGAGTGTACATTGTGTATGTTTATCAAGATATTTATGAGTGAGCTAGAGACAATGGCATCCGAGTGTACATTGTGTATGTTTATCAAGATATTTATGAGTGAGCTAGAGACAATGGCATCAGAGAGTGAGATGTCTATGTTTATCAAGATATTTATGAGTGAGCTAGAGACTATGGCATCCGAGTGTACATTGTGTATGTTTATCAAGATATTTATGAGTGAGCTAGAGACAATGGCATCCTAGTGTACATTGTGTATGTTTATCAAGATATTTATGAGTGAGCTAGAGACTATGGCATCCGAGTGTACATTGTGTATGTTTATCAAGATATTTATGAGTGAGCTAGAGACAATGGCATCCGAGTGTACATGGTGTATGTTTATCAAGATATTTATGAGTGAGCTAGAGGATATTTATGAACAATGGCCTCCGATGTACATTGTGTATGTTTATCAAGATATTTATGAGTGAGCTAGAGACAATGGCATCCGAGTGTACATTGTGTATGTTTATCAAGATATTTATGAGTGAGCTAGAGACTATGGCATCCGAGTGTACATTGTGTATGTTTATCAAGATATTTATGAGTGAGCTAGAGACAATGGCATCCGAGTGTACATTGTGTATGTTTATCAAGATATTTATGAGTGAGCTGTATGTTTATCAAGATATTTATGAGTGAGCTAGAGACAATGGCATCCGAGTGTACATTGTGTATGTTTATCAAGATATTTATGAGTGAGCTAGAGACTATGGCATCCGAGTGTACATTGTGTATGTTTATCAAGATATTTATGAGTGAGCTAGAGACTATGGCATCCGAGTGTACATTGTGTATGTTTATCAAGATATTTATGAGTGAGCTAGAGACAATGGCATCCGAGTGTACATTGTGTATGTTTATCAAGATATTTATGAGTGAGCTAGAGACTATGGCATCCGAGTGTACATTGTGTATGTTTATCAAGATATTTATGAGTGAGCTAGAGACTATGGCATCCGAGTGTACATTGTGTATGTTTATCAAGATATTTATGAGTGAGCTAGAGACAATGGCATCCGAGTGTACATTGTGTATGTTTATCAAGATATTTATGAGTGAGCTAGAGACAATGGCATCCGAGTGTACATTGTGTATGTTTATCAAGATATTTATGAGTGAGCTAGAGACAATGGCATCCGAGTGTACATTGTGTATGTTTATCAAGATATTTATGAGTGAGCTAGAGACTATGGCATCCGAGTGTACATTGTGTATGTTTATCAAGATATTTATGAGTGAGCTAGAGACAATGACATTATAGTGTACATTGTGTATGTTTATCAAGATATTTATGAGTGAGCTAGAGACTATGGCATCCGAGTGTACATTGTGTATGTTTATCAAGATATTTATGAGTGAGCTAGAGACAATGGCATCCGAGTGTACATTGTGTATGTTTATCAAGATATTTATGAGTGAGCTAGAGACACTCGGATGACATTGTGTATGTTTATCAAGATATTTTGAGTGAGCTACACAATGGCATCCGAGTAGCATTGTGTATGTGTTATCAAGATATATTGATGAGCTAGAGAGAATGGCATCCGAGTGTACATTGTGTTATGTTTATCAAGATATTTATGAGTGAGCTAGAGACAATGGCATCCGAGTGTACATTGTGTATGTTTATCAAGATATTTATGAGTGAGCTAGAGACAATGGCATCCGAGTGTACATTGTGTATGTTTATCAAGATATTTATGAGTGAGCTAGAGACAATGGCATCCGAGTGTACATTGTGTATGTTTATCAAGATATTTATGAGTGAGCTAGAGACAATGGCATCCGAGTGTACATTGTGTATGTTTATCAAGATATTTATGAGTGAGCTAGAGACAATGGCATCCGAGTGTACATTGTGTATGTTTATCAAGATATTTATGAGTGAGCTAGAGACAATGGCATCCGAGTGTACATTGTGTATGTTTATCAAGATATTTATGAGTGACTAGAGACTATGGCATCACTCATTGTGTATGTTTATCAAGATATTTATGAGTGAGCTAGAGACAATGGCATCCGAGTGTACATTGTGTATGTTTATCAAGATATTTATGAGTGAGCTAGAGACAATGGCATCCGAGTGTACATTGTGTATGTTTATCAAGATATTATGAGTGAGCTAGAGACTATGGCATCCGAGTGTACATTGTGTATGTTTATCAAGATATTATGAGTGAGCTAGAGACAATGGCATCCGAGTGTACATTGTGTATGTTTATCAAGATATTTATGAGTGAGCTAGAGACAATGGCATCCGAGTGTGTATTGTGTATGTTTATCAAGATATTTATGAGTGAGCTAGAGACTATGGCATCCGAGTGTACATGTGTATGTTTATCAAGATATTTATGAGTGAGCTAGAGACTATGGCATCCGAGTGTACATTGTGTATGTTTATCAAGATATTTATGAGTGAGCTAGAGACAATGGCATCCGAGTGTACATTGTGTATGTTTATCAAGATATGAGTGAGCTAGAGACAATGGCATCCTAGTGTACATTGTGTATGTTTATCAAGATATTTATGAGTGAGCTAGAGACAATGGCATCCGAGTGTACATTGTGTATGTTTATCAAGATATTTATGAGTGAGCTAGAGACAATGGCATCCGAGTGTACATTGTGTATGTTTATCAAGATATTTATGAGTGAGCTAGAGACAATGGCATCCGAGTGTACATTGTGTATGTTTATCAAGATATTTATGAGTGAGCTAGAGACAATGGCATCCGAGTGTACATTGTGTATGTTTATCAAGATATTTATGAGTGAGCTAGAGACAATGGCATCCGAGTGTACATTGTGTATGTTTATCAAGATATTTATGAGTGAGCTAGAGACTATGGCATCCGAGTGTACATTGTGTATGTTTATCAAGATATTTATGAGTGAGCTAGAGACAATGGCATCCGAGTGTACATTGTGTATGTTTAGCAGTATATTTATGAGTGAGCTAGAGACAATGGCATCCGAGTGTACATTGTGTATGTTTATCAAGATATTTATGAGTGAGCTAGAGACAATGGCATCCGAGTGTACATTGTGTATGTTTATCAAGATATTAATGAGTGAGCTAGAGACAATGGCATCCGAGTGTACATTGTGTATGTTTATCAAGATATTTATGAGTGAGCTAGAGACTATGGCATCCTAGTGTACATTGTGTATGTTTATCAAGATATTTATGAGTGAGCTAGAGACAATGGCATCCGAGTGTACATTGTGTATGTTTATCAAGATATTTATGAGTGAGCTAGAGACAATGGCATCCGAGTGTACATTGTGTATGTTATCAAGATATTTATGAGTGAGCTAGAGACTATGGCATCCGAGTGTACATTGTGTATGTTTACCAAGATATTTATGAGTGAGTAGACTATGGCATCCGAGTGTTTCTGTTTATGTTTATCAAGATATTTATGAGTGAGCTAGAGACTATGGCATCCGAGTGTACATTGTGTATGTTTATCAAGATATTTATGAGTGAGCTAGAGACAATGGCATCCGAGTGTACATTGTGTATGTTTATCAAGATATTTATGAGTGAGCTAGAGACAATGGCATCCGAGTGTACATTGTGTATGTTTATCAAGATATTTATGAGTGAGCTAGAGACAATGGCATCCGAGTGTACATTGTGTATGTTTATCAAGATATTTATGAGTGAGCTAGAGACTATGGCATCCGAGTGTACATTGTGTATGTTTATCAAGATATTTATGAGTGAGCTAGAGACAATGGCATCCGAGTGTACATTGTGTATGTTTATCAAGATATTTATGAGTGAGCTAGAGACAATGGCATCCGAGTGTACATTGTGTATGTTTATCAAGATATTTATGAGTGAGCTAGAGACTATGGCATCCGAGTGTACATTGTGTATGTTTATCAAGATATTTATGAGTGAGCTAGAGACAATGGCATCCGAGTGTACATTGTGTATGTTTATCAAGATATTTATGAGTGAGCTAGAGACTATGGCATCCGAGTGTACATTGTGTATGTTTATCAAGATATTTATGAGTGAGCTAGAGACAATGGCATCCGAGTGTACATTGTGTATGTTTATCAAGATATTTATGAGTGAGCTAGAGACAATGGCATCCGAGTGTACATTTGTGTATGTTTATCAAGATATTTATGAGTGAGCTAGAGACAATGGCATCCGAGTGTACATTGTGTATGTTTATCAAGATATTTATGAGTGAGCTAGAGACAATGGCATCCGAGTGTACATTGTGTATGTTTATCAAGATATTTTTTGAGTGAGCTAGAGACAATGGCATCCGAGTGTACATTGTGTATGTTTATCAAGATATTTATGAGTGAGCTAGAGACAATGGCATCCGAGTGTACATTGTGTATGTTTATCAAGATATTTATGAGTGAGCTAGAGACAATGGCATCCGAGTGTACATTGTGTATGTTTATCAAGATATTTATGAGTGAGCTAGAGACAATGGCATCCGAGTGTACATTGTGTATGTTTATCAAGATATTTATGAGTGAGCTAGAGACAATGACATCCGAGTGTACATTGTGTATGTTTATCAAGATATTTATGAGTGAGCTAGAGACAATGGCATCGGAGTGTACATTGTGTATGTTTATCAAGATATTTATGAGTGAGCTAGAGACAATGGCATCCGAGTGTACATTGTGTATGTTTATCAAGCATTATGAGTGAGCTAGAGACAATGGCATCCGAGTGCCATTCTGTATATGTTATCAGATAGATATTTATGAGTGAGCTACAGACTATGGCATCCGAGTGTACATTGTGTATGTTTATCAAGATATTTATGAGTGAGCTAGAGACAATGGCATCCGAGTGTACATTGTGTATGTTTATCAAGATATTTATGAGTGAGCTAGAGACCATGGCATCCCAGTGTACATTGTGTCTGTTTATCAAGATATTATGAGTGGGCTAGAGACAATGGCATCCGAGTGTACATTGTGTATGTTTATCAAGATATTTATGAGTGAGCTAGAGACAATGGCATCCGAGTGTACATTGTGTATGTTTATCAAGATATTTATGAGTGAGCTAGAGACAATGGCATCCGAGTGTACATTGGTGTATGTTTATCAAGATATTTTATGAGTGAGCTAGAGACAATGGCATCCGAGTGTACATGTGTATTTATTTTTATCAAGCTATTTATTAGTGAGCTAGAGACAATGGCATCCTAGAGTGGTGTTTACATTGTGTATGTTTATCAAGATATTTATGAGTGAGCTAGAGACAAGGACATCCGAGTGTACATTGTGTATTTATCAAGATAGTTATGAGTGAGCTAGAGACTATTGCATCCAGTGTACATTGTGTATGTTTTTTATCAAGATATTTATGATGTGCTAGAGACAATGGCATCCGAGTGTACATTGTTGTATATTTATCAGTGAGTATTTATGAGTGAGCTAGAGACAATGGCATCCGAGTGTACATTGTGTATGTTTATCAAGATATTTATGAGTGAGCTAGAGACTATGGCATCCGAGTGTACTTGTGTATGTTTATCAAGATATTTATGAGTGAGCTAGAGACTATGGCATCCGAGTGTACATTGTGTATGTTTATCAAGATATTTATGAGTGAGCTAGAGACAATGGCATCTGCGTGTACATTGTGTATGTTTATCAAGATATTTATGAGTGAGCTAGAGACAATGGCATCCGAGTGTACATTGTGTATGTTTATCAATATATTTATGAGTGAGCTAGAGACAATGGCATCCGAGTGTTCATTGTGTATGTTTATCAAGATATTTATGAGTGAGCTAGAGACAGACTATGCCTCCGAGTGTACATTGTGTATGTTTATCAAGATATTTATGAGTGAGCTAGAGACCATCCGGCATTGTGTTATTTTATCAATTTACATACCATGTGGTCCATTGTGTATATTTATATTTATCAGAGATATTTAAGTGAGCTAGAGACAAGATTTATGAGTGATGGCATCCGAGTTGTACATTGTGTATATCAAGCTATTTATGAGTGAGCTAAGAGGCCATACCGAGTGTACATTGTGTATGTTTATCAAGAATATTTATGAGTGAGCTATAGACAATGGCATCGAGTGTACATTGTGTATGTTTATCAAGATATTTATGAGTGAGCTAGAGACAATGGCATCCGAGTGTACATTGTGTATGTTATCAGATATTTATGAGTGAGCTAGAGACAATGGCATCCGAGTGTACATTGTGTATGTTTATCAAGATATTTATGAGTGAGCTAGAGACAATGGCATCCGAGTGTACATTGTGTATAGGTTTATCAAGATATTTATGAGGGAGCTAGAGACATGGCATGGCATTGTGTATCAAGATATTTATGAGTGTACATGTTGTGTATGTTTATGATAATTTAGGATGAGCTAGAGAATATGATCCGAGTGTACTTGATGTTTATCAGATATTTACACCGAGTGTACATGTGTGTATGATTATCAAGATATTTATGAGATGAGCTAGAGACAATGGCATCCAATATATTATGAGTGAGCTAGACAATGGATCCGAGTGTACATTGTGTATGTTTATCAAGATATTTATGAGTGAGCTTGTTTAGCTAGAGACTAGATAATGGCATCCGAGTGTACATTGTGTAGTTATCAAGATATTTATGAGTGAGCTAGAGACAATGGCATCCGAGTGTACATTGTGTATGTTTATCAAGATATTTATGAGTGAGCTAGAGAATATGGCATCCGAGTGTACATTGTGTATGTTTATCAAGATATTTATGAGTGAGCTAGAGACAATGGCATCCGAGTGTACATTGTGTATGTTTATCAAGATATTTATGTGTGAGCTAGAGACAATGGCATCCGAGTGTACATTGTGTATCTTTATCAAGATATTTATGAGTGAGCTAGACAATGGCATCCGAGTGTACATTGTGTATGTTTATCAAGATATTTATGAGGGAGCTAGAGAATATGGCATCGGAGAGAAGAATGTGTATGTTTATCAAGATATTTATGAGTGAGCTAGAGACAATGGCAATCCGAGTGTACATTGTGTGTTTATCAAGATATTTATGAGTGAGCTAGAGAACAATGGCATCCGAGTGGGTACATTGTGTATGTTTATCAAGATATTTATGAGTGAGCTAGAGACAATGGCATCCGAGTGTACATTGTGTATGTTTATCAAGGATATTTATGAGTGAGCTATAGACCAATGGCATCCGAGTGTACATTGTGTATTTTTATCAAGATATTTATGAGTGAGCTAGAGACAATGGCATCCGAGTGTACATTGTGTATGTTTATCAAGATATTATGAGTGAGCTAGAGACAATGGCATCCGAGTGTACATTGTGTATGTTTATCAAGATATTTATGAGTGAGCGAGAGACTATGGCATCCGAGTGTTACATTGTGTATGTTTTATCAAGATATTTATGAGTGAGCTAGAGACAATGGCATCCGAGTGTACATTGTGTATGTTTATCAAGATATTTATGAGTGAGCTAGAGACAATGGCATCCGAGTGTACATTGTGTATGTTTATCAAGATATTTATGAGTGAGCTAGAGACAATGGCATCCGAGTGTACATTGTGTATGTTTATCAAGATATTTATGAGTGAGCTAGAGACAATGGCATCCGAGTGTACATTGTGTATGTTTATCAGATATTTATGAGTGAGCTAGAGACAATGGCATCCGAGTGTACATTGTGTATGTTTATCAAGATATTTATGAGTGAGCTAGAGACAATGGCATCCGAGTGTACATTGTGTATGTTTATCAAGATATTTATGAGTGAGCTAGAGACAATGGCATCCGAGTGTACATTGTGTATGTTTATCAAGATATTTATGAGTGAGCTAGAGAAAATGGCATCCGAGTGTACATTGTGTATGTTTATCAAGATATTTATGAGTGAGCTAGAGACAATGGCATCCGAGTGTACATTGTGTATGTTTATCAAGATATTTATGAGTGAGCTAGAGACTATGGCATCCGAGTGTACATTGTGTATGTTTATCAAGATATTTATGAGTGAGCTAGAGACAATGGCATCCGAGTGTACATTGTGTATGTTTATCAAGATATTTATGAGTGAGCTAGAGACTATGGCATCCGAGTGTACATTGTGTATGTTTATCAAGATATTTATGAGTGAGCTAGAGACAATGGCATCCGAGTGTACATTGTGTATGTTTATCAAGATATTTATGAGTGAGCTAGAGACTATGGCATCCGAGTGTACATTGTGTATGTTTATCAAGATATTTATGAGTGAGCTAGAGACAATGGCATCCGAGTGTACATTGTGTATGTTTATCAAGATATTTATGAGTGAGCTAGAGACTATGGCATCCGAGTGTACATTGTGTATGTTTATCAAGATATTTATGAGTGAGCTAGAGACAATGGCATCCGAGTGTACATTGTGTATGTTTATCAAGATATTTATGAGTGAGCTAGAGACAATGGCATCCGAGTGTACATTGTGTATGTTTATCAAGATATTTATGAGTGAGCTAGAGACTATGGCATCCGAGTGTACATTGTGTATGTTTATCAAGATATTTATGAGTGAGCTAGAGACAATGGCATCCGAGTGTACATTGTGTATGTTTATCAAGATATTTATGAGTGAGCTAGAGACAATGGCATCCGCGTGTACATTGTGTATGTTTCTCAAGATATTTATGAGTGAGCTAGAGACAATGGCATCCGAGTGTACATTGTGTATGTTTATCAAGATATTTATGAGTGAGCTAGAGACTATGGCATCCGAGTGTACATTGTGTATGTTTATCAGGATATTTATGAGTGAGCTAGAGACAATGGCATCCGAGTGTACATTGTGTATGTTTATCAAGATATTTATGAGTGAGCTAGAGACAATGGCATCCGAGTGTACATTGTGTATGTTTATCAAGATATTTATGAGTGAGCTAGAGACAATGGCATCCGAGTGTACATTGTGTATGTTTATCAAGATATTTATGAGTGAGCTAGAGACTATGGCATCCGAGTGTACATTGTGTATGTTTATCAAGATATTTATGAGTGAGCTAGAGACAATGGCATCCGATTGTAACATTGTGTATGTTTATCAAGATATTTATGAGTGAGCTAGAGACTATGGCATCCGAGTGTACATTGTGTATGTTTATCAAGATATTTATGAGTGAGCTAGAGACAATGGCATCCGAGTGTACATTGTGTATGTTTATCAAGATATTTATGTGTGAGCTAGAGGACTATGGCATCCGAGTGTACATTGTGTATGTTTATCAAGATATTTATGAGTGAGCTAGAGACAATGGCATCCGAGTGTACATTGTGTATGTTTATCAAGATATTTATGAGTGAGCTAGTGACAATGGCATCAGAGTGTACATTGTGTATGTATATCAAGATATTTATGAGAGAGCTAGAGACTATGCCATCCGAGTGTACATTGTGTATGTTTATCAAGATATTTATGAGTGAGCTAGAGACAATGGCATCCGAGTGTACATTGTGTATGTTTATCAAGATATTTATGAGTGAGCTAGAGACAATGGCATCCGAGTGTACATTGTGTATGTTTATCAAGATATTTATGAGTGAGCTAGAGACTATGGCATCCGAGTGTACATTGTGTATGTTTATCAAGATATTTATGAGTGAGCTAGAGACAATGGCATCCGAGTGTACATTGTGTATGTTTATCAAGATATTTATGAGTGAGCTAGAGACAATGGCATCCGAGTGTACATTGTGTATGTTTATCAAGATATTTATGAGTGAGCTAGAGACAATGGCATCCGAGTGTACATTGTGTATGTTTATCAAGATATTTATGAGTGAGCTAGAGACTATGGCATCCGAGTGTACATTGTGTATGTTTATCAAGATATTTATGAGTGAGATAGAGACTATGGCATCCGAGTGTACATTGTGTATGTTTATCAAGATATTTATGAGTGAGCTAGAGACAATGGCATCCGAGTGTACATTGTGTATGTTTATCAAGATATTTATGAGTGAGCTAGAGACAATGGCATCCGAGTGTAACATTGCGTATGTTTATCAAGATATTTATAAGTGAGCTAGAGACAATGGCATCCGAGTGTACATTGTGTATGTTTATCAAGATATTTATGAGTGAGCTAGAGACAATGGCATCCGAGTGTACATTGTGTATGTTTATCAAGATATTTATGAGTGAGCTAGAGACTATGGCATCCGAGTGTGTACATTGTGTATGTTTATCAAGATTATTGGTACATTGTGTATGTTTATCAAGATATTTATGAGTGAGCTAGAGACAAGATGTGAGCTAGAGACAATGGCATCCGAGTGTACATTGTGTTTTTTATCAAGATATTTATGAGTGAGCTTTATGGCATCCGAGTGTACATTGTGTAGTTTATCAAGATATTTATGAGAGACAATGGCATCCGAGTGTACATTGTGTATGTTTATCAAAGATATGAGTGAGCTAGAGACAATGGCATCCGAGTGTACATTGTGTATGTTTATCAAGATATTTATGAGTGAGCTAGAGACAATGGCTCCGAGTGTACATTGTGTATTTATCACATCCGAGTGTACATTGTGTATGTTTATCAAGATATTTATGAGTGAGCTAGAGACAATGGTATCCGAGTGTACATTGTGTATGTTTATCAAGATATTTATGAGTGAGCTAGAGACATTGGCATCCGAGTGTACATTGTGTATGTTTATCAAGATATTTATGAGTGAGCTAGAGACTATGGCATCCGAGTGTACATTGTGTATGTTTATCAAGATATTTATGAGTGAGCTAGAGACTATGGCATCCGAGTGTACATTGTGTATGTTTATCAAGATATTTATGAGTGAGCTAGAGACAATGGCATCCGAGTGTACATTGTGTATGTTTATCAAGATATTTATGAGTGAGCTAGAGGACTATGGCATCCGAGTGTACATTGTGTATGTTTATCAAGATATTTATGAGTGAGCTAGAGACAATGGCATCCGAGTGTACATTGTGTATGTTTTTCAAGATATTTATGAGTGAGCTAGAGACAATGGCATCCGAGTGTACATTGTGTATGTTTATCAAGATATTAATGAGTGAGCTAGAGACAATGGCATCCGAGTGTACATTGTGTATGTTTATCAAGATATTTATGAGTGAGCTAGAGACTAAGGCATCCCAGTGTACATTGTATTGTTTATCAAGATAATTATGAGTGAGGTAGTGACAATGGCATCCGAGTGTACATTGTGTATGATTATCAAGATATTTATGTGGGAGCTAGATACAATGGCATCCGAGTGTACATTGTTTATCAAGATATTCCATGGCATCCGAGTGTACATTGTGTATGTTTATCAAGATATTTATGAGTGAGCTAGAGACAATGGCATCCGAGTGTACATTGTGTATGTTTATCAAGATATTTATGAGTGAGCTAGAGACTATGGCATCCGAGTGTACATTGTGTATGTTTATCAAGATATTTATGAGTGAGCTAGAGACTATGGCATCCGAGTGTACATTGTGTATGTTTATCAAGATATTTATGAGTGAGCTAGAGACAATGGCATCCGAGTGTACATTGTGTATGTTTATCAAGATATTTATGAGTGAGCTAGAGACAATGGCATCCGAGTGTACATTGTGTATGTTTATCAAGATATTTATGAGTGAGCTAGAGAAGATGGCATCCGAGTGTACATTGTGTATGTTTATCAAGATATTTATGAGTGAGCTAGAGACAATGGCATCCGAGTGTACATTGTGTATGTTTATCAAGATATTTATGAGTGAGCTAGAGACAATGGCATCCGAGTGTACATTGTGTATGTTTATCAAGATATTTATGAGTGAGCTAGAGACAATGGCATCCGAGTGTACATTGTGTATGTTTATCAAGATATTTATGAGTGAGCTAGAGACAATGGCATCCGAGTGTACATTGTGTATGTTTATCAAGATATTTATGAGTGAGCTAGAGACTATGGCATCCGAGTGTACATTGTGTATGTTTATCAAGATATTTATGAGTGAGCTAGAGACAATGGCATCCGAGTGTACATTGTGTATGTTTATCAAGATATTTATGAGTGAGCTAGAGACTATGGCATCCGAGTGTACATTGTGTATGTTTATCAAGATATTTATGAGTGAGCTAGAGACAATGGCATCCGAGTGTACATTGTGTATGTTTATCAAGATATTTATGAGTGAGCTAGAGACAATGGCATCCGAGTGTACATTGTGTATGTTTATCAAGATATTTATGAGTGAGCTAGAGACAATGGCATCTGAGTGTACATTGTGTATATTGTGTATGTTTATCAATATATTTTTAGTGAGCTAGAGACAATGGCATCCGAGTGTACATTGTGTATGTTTTTCAAGATATTTATGAGTGAGCTAGAGACAATGGCATCCGAGTGTACATTGTGTATGTTTATCAAGATATTTATGAGTGAAGAGTAGAGACTATGGCGGCATCCGAGTGTACATTGTGTATGTTTATCAAGATATTTATGAGTGAGCTAGAGACTATGGCATCCGAGTGTACATTGTGTATGTTTATCAAGATATATATGAGTGAGCTAGAGACAATGGCATCCGAGTGTACATTGTGTATGTTTATCAAGATATTTATGAGTGAGCTAGAGACAATGGCATCCGAGTGTACATTGTGTATGTTTATCAAGATATTTATGAGTGAGCTAGAGACTATGGCATCCGAGTGTACATGTGTATGTTTATCAAGATATTATGAGTGAGCTAGAGACTATGGCATCCGTGTGTACATTGTGTATGTTTATCAAGATATTTATGAGTGAGGTAGAGACAATGGCATCCGAGTGTGCATTGTGTATGTTTATGAAGATATTATGAGTGAGCTAGAGACTATGGCATCCGTGTGTACATTGTGTATGTTTATCAAGATATTTATGAGTGAGCTAGAGACAATGGCATCGGAGTGTACATTGTGTATGTTTATCAAGATATTTATGAGTGAGCTAGAGACTGGCATCCGAGTGTACATTGTGTATGTTTATCAAGATATTTATGAGTGAGCTAGAGACAATGGCATCCGAGTGTACATTGTGTATGTTTATCAAGATATTTATGAGTGAGCTAGAGACTATGGCATCCGAGTGTACATTGTGTATGTTTATCAAGATATTTATGAGTGAGCTAGAGACAATGGCATCCGAGTGTACATTGTGTATGTTTATCAAGATATTTATGAGTGAGCTAGAGACAATGGCATCCGAGTGTACATTGTGTATGTTTATCAAGATATTTATGAGTGAGCTAGAGACAATGGCATCCGAGTGTACATTGTGTATGTTTATCAAGATATTTATGAGTGAGCTAGAGACAATGGCATCCGAGTGTACATTGTGTATGTTTATCAAGATATTTATGAGTGAGCTAGAGACTATGGCATCCGAGTGTACATTGTGTATGTTTATCAAGATATTTATGAGTGAGCTAGAGACAATGGCATCCGAGTGTACATTGTGTATGTTTATCAGATATTTATGAGTGAGCTAGAGACAATGGCATCCGAGTGTACATTGTGTATGTTTATCAAGATATTTATGAGTGAGCTAGAGACAATGGCATCCGAGTGTACATTGTGTATGTTTATCAAGATATTTATGAGTGAGCTAGAGAATATGGCATCCGAGTGTACATTGTGTATGTTTATCAAGATATTTATGAGTGAGCTAGAGACAATGGCATATTAGTGTACATTGAGTATGTTTATCAAGATATTTATGTGTGAGCTAGAGACAATGGCATCCGAGTGTACATTGTGTATGTTTATCAAGATATTTATGAGTGAGCTAGAGACAATGGCATCCGAGTGTACATTGTGTATGTTTATCAAGATATTTATGAGTGAGCTAGAGACATGACATCCGAGTGTACATTGTGTATGTTTATCAAGATATTTATGAGTGAGCTAGAGACAATGGCATCCGAGTGTACATTGTGTATGTTTATCAAGATATTTATGAGTGAGCAATGGCATCCGAGTACATTGTGTATGTTTATCAAGATGAGTGATCTAGAGACTAGGCATCCGAGTGTACATTGTGTATGTTTATGCGGGACTATGGCACCCGAGTGTACATTGTGTATGTTTATCAAGATATTTATGAGTGAGCTAGAGACAATGGCATCCGAGTGTGCAGTGTGTATGTTTATCAAGATATTTATTGAGTGAGCTAGAGACAATGGCATCCGAGTGTACATTGTGTATGTTTATCAAGATATTTATGAGTGACAATGGCATCCGGGTGTACATTGTGTATGTTTATCAAGATATTGATGAGTGAGCTAGAGACAATGGCATCCGACGTGTACATTGTGTATGTTTTATCAAGATATTTATGAGTGAGCTAGAAATCCGAATGTACATTGGTATGTTATGTTTATATTATGAGTGAGCTAGACAATGGCATCGAGTGTACATGTGTATGTTTTATCAAGATATTTATGAGTGAGCTAGAGACAATGGCATCCGAGTGTACATTGTTTATCAAGATATTTATGAGTGAGCTAGAGACTATGAGTGTACAGTGTGTATGTTTATCAAGATATTTATGAGTGAGCTAGAGACAATGGCATCCGAGTTACTTGTGTATGTTTATCAAGATATTTATGAGTGAGCTAGAGACAATGGCATCCGTGAGTTATGTTTATTTTTGATCAAGTATTTATGAGAGCTAGAGACTATGCATCCGAGACATTTGTGTATGTTTATGATATTTATGAGTGAGCTAGAGCATGGCATCCGTGTACATTGTATGTTTATCAAGTTATTTATGAGTGAGCTAGAGACAATGGAATCCGAGTGAACATTGTGTATGTTTATCAAAATATTTATGAGGACTATGGCATGAGTGTACATTGTGTATGTTTTATTATTTATGAGCTAGAGACTATGGCATCTGAGTGTACTTGTTGTTGTTTATCAAGATATTTATGAGTGAGCTAGAGACAATGGCATCGAGTGTACTTGTGTATGTTTATCAAGATATTTATGAGTGAGCTAGAGACTGATGGCACCCGAGTGTACATTGTGTATGTTTAGAGATTTGAGTGAGCTAGAGACAATGGCATCCGAGTGTACATTGTGTGTACATTGGGTATGTTTATCAAGATATTTATGAGTGAGCTAAGCAAATGGCATCGTGTACAAGATATTTATGTGTGCTAGAGACCATCCGAGTGTACATTGTATGTTTATCAAGATTATTTATGAGTAGAGAGACTATGGCATCCGAGTACACATTGTGTATGGGTTATCAAGATATTTATGAGTGAGCTAGAGACTATGGCATCCGTGTGTACATTGTGTATGTTATCAGATATTTATGATTGAGCTAGAGACAATGGCATCCGGGTGTACATTGTGTATTTTGATGAGCTAGAGACTATGGCATCCGAGTACATTGTGTATGTTTATCAAGATATATATGAAAGTGCTAGAGACAATGGCATCCGAGTGTACATTGTGTATGTTTATCAAGATATTATGAGTGAGCTAGAGACTATGGCATCCGTGTGTACATTGTGTATGTTTATCAAGATATTTAGTGAGTGAGCTAGAGACAATGGCATCCGAGTGTACATTGTGTATGTTTATCAAGATATTTATGAGTGAGCTAGAGACAATGGCATCCGAGTGTACATTGTGTAGGTTTATCAAGATACTTATGAGTGAGCTAGAGACAATGGCACTCGAGTGTCCATTGTGTATGTTTATCAAGATATTTTATGTGAGCTAGAGACAATGCATCCGAGTGTACATGTCTTGATTATCAAGATATTATGGAGTGAGCTAGAGACTATGGCATCCGAGTGTACCTGTGTTGTATGTTTTATCAAGATATTTTTATGAGTGAGCTAGAGACAATGGCATCATGGCATCCGAGTGTACATTGTGTATGTTTATCAAGATATTTATGAGTGAGCTAGAGAACAATGGCATCCGAGTTGTACATTGTGTATGTTTATCAAGATATTATGAGTGTGTGAGCTAGAGACATGGCATCCGATGTACATTGTGTATGTTTATCAAGATATTGTTTTAGTGAGCTAGAGACAATGGCATCCGAGTGGACAATGTGTATGGTATTCAAGATATATATGAGTGGGAGAGACAATGGCATACGAGTGTACATTGTGTATGTTTATCAAGATATTTATGAGTGAGCTAGAGACTATGGCATCCGAGTGTACATTGTGTATGTTTATCAAGATATTTATGAGTGAGCTAGAGACAATGGCATCCGAGTGTACATTGTGTATGTTTATCAAGATATTTATGAGTGAGCTAGAGACAATGGCATCCGAGTGTACATTGTGTATGTTTATCAAGATATTTATGAGTGAGAGACTAGAGGTAAATTGTGTTTTTATCAAGATATTTAGAGTGAATATCCGAGTGTACCTTCATCCGAGTGTACTGCATCATTGTGTATTTTGATGTATCAAGATATTTATGAGTGAGCTAGAGACATGGCATCCGAGTGTACATTGTGTATGTTTATCAAGATATTTATGAGTGAGCTAGAGACAATGGCATCCGAGTGTACATTGTGTATGTTTATCAAGATATTTATGAGTGAGCTAGAGACAATGGCATCCGAGTGTACATTGTGTATGTTTATCAAGATATTTATGAGTGAGCTAGAGACAATGGCATCCGAGTGTACATTGTGTATGTTTATCAAGATATTTATGAGTGAGCTAGAGACAATGGCATCCGAGTGTACATTGTGTATGTTTATCAAGATATTTATGAGTGAGCTAGAGACAATGGCATCCGAGTGTACATTGTGTATGTTTATCAAGATATTTATGAGTGAGCTAGAGACAATGGCATCGGAGTGTACATTGTGTATGTTTATCAAGATATTTATGAGTGAGCTAGAGACTATGGCATCCGAGTGTACATTGT
Organism: Paralithodes platypus; assembly: GCA_032716605.1. NCBI lineage: Eukaryota > Metazoa > Arthropoda > Malacostraca > Decapoda > Lithodidae > Paralithodes > Paralithodes platypus. The sequence goes on from CM064506.1 coordinate 37,568,444, forward strand.
GTATGTTTATCAAGATATTTATGAGTGAGCTAGAGACAATGGCATCCGAGTGTACATTGTGTATGTTTATCAAGATATTTATGAGTGAGCTAGAGACAATGGCATCAGAGTGTACATTGTGTATGTTTATCAAGATATTTATGAGTGAGCTAGACAATGGCATCCGAGTGTACATTGTGTATGTTTATCAAGATATTTATGAGTGAGCTAGAGACAATGGCATCCGAGTGTACATTGTGTATGTTTATCAAGATATTTATGAGTGAGCTAGAGACAATGGCATCCGAGTGTACATTGTCGATGTTTATCATGATATTTATGGGTGAGCTAGAGACAATGGCATCTGAGTGTACATTGGGTATGTTTATCAAGATATTTATGAGTGAGCTAGATAAAATGGCATCCGAGCGTACATTGTGTGTGTTTATCAAGATATTTATGAGTGAGCTAGAGGACAATGGCATCCGAGTGTACATTGTGTATGTTTATCAAGATATTTATGAGTGAGCTAGAGACTATGGCATCCGAGTGTACATTGTGTATGTTTATCAAGATATTTATGAGTGAGCTAGAGACAATGGCATCCGAGTGTACATTGTGTATGTTTATCAAGATATTTATGAGTGAGCTAGAGACAATGGCATCCGAGTGTACATTGTGTATGTTTATCAAGATATTTATGAGTGAGCTAGAGACAATGGCATCCGAGTGTACATTGTGTATGTTTATCAAGATATTTATGAGTGAGCTAGAGACTATGGCATCCGAGTGTACATTGTGTATGTTTATCAAGATATTTATGAGTGAGCTAGAGACAATGGCATCCGAGTGTACATTGTGTATGTTTATCAAGATATTTATGAGTGAGCTAGAGACAATGGCATCCGAGTGTACATTGTGTATGTTTATCAAGATATTTATGAGTGAGCTAGAGACAATGGCATCCGAGTGTACATTGTGTATGTTTATCAAGATATTTATGAGTGAGCTAGAGACAATGGCATCCGAGTGTACATTGTGTATGTTTATCAAGATATTTATGAGTGAGCTAGAGACTATGGCATCCGAGTGTACATTGTGTATGTTTATCAAGATATTTATGAGTGAGCTAGAGACAATGGCATCCGAGTGTACATTGTGTATGTTTATCAAGATATTTATGAGTGAGCTAGAGACAATGGCATCCGAGTGTACATTGTGTATGTTTATCAAGATATTTATGAGTGAGCTAGAGACAATGGCATCCGAGTGTACATTGTGTATGTTTATCAAGATATTTATGAGTGAGCTAGAGACTATGGCATCCGAGTGTACATTGTGTATGTTTATCAAGATATTTATGAGTGAGCTAGAGACAATGGCATCCGAGTGTACATTGTGTATGTTTATCAAGATATTTATGAGTGAGCTAGAGACTATGGCATCCGAGTGTACATTGTGTATGTTTATCAAGATATTTATGAGTGAGCTAGAGACAATGGCATCCGAGTGTACATTGTGTATGTTTATCAAGATATTTATGAGTGAGCTAGAGACAATGGCATCCGAGTGTACATTGTGTATGTTTATCAAGATATTTATGAGTGAGCTAGAGACAATGGCATCCGAGTGTACATTGTGTATGTTTATCAAGATATTTATGAGTGAGCTAGAGACTATGGCATCCGAGTGTACATTGTGTATGTTTATCAAGATATTTATGAGTGAGCTAGAGACAATGGCATCCGAGTGTACATTGTGTATGTTTATCAAAGTATTTATGAGTGAGCTAGAGACTATGGCATCCGAGTGTACATTGTGTATGTTTATCAAGATATTTATGAGTGAGCTAGAGACTATGGCATCCGAGTGTACATTGTGTATGTTTATCAAGATATTTATGAGTGAGCTAGAGACTATGGCATCCGAGTGTACATTGTGTATGTTTATCAAGATATTTATGAGTGAGCTAGAGACAATGGCATCCGAGTGTACATTGTGTATGTTTATCAAGATATTTATGAGTGAGCTAGAGACAATGGCATCCGAGTGTACATTGTGTATGTTTATCAAGATATTTATGAGTGAGCTAGAGACAATGGCATCCGAGTGTACATTGTGTATGTTTATCAAGATATTTATGAGTGTGCTAGAGACTATGGCATCCGAGTGTACATTGTGTATGTTTATCAAGATATTTATGAGTGAGCTAGAGACTATGGCATCCGAGTGTACATTGTGTATGTTTATCAAGATATTTATGAGTGAGCTAGAGACAATGGCATCCGAGTGTACATTGTGTATGTTTATCAAGATATTTATGAGTGAGCTAGAGACAATGGCATCCGAGTGTACATTGTGTATGTTTATCAAGATATTTATGAGTGAGCTAGAGACAATGGCATCCGAGTGTACATTGTGTATGTTTATCAAGATATTTATGAGTGAGCTAGAGACAATGGCATCCGAGTGTACATTGTGTATGTTTATCAAGATATTTATGAGTGAGCTAGAGACAATGGCATCCGAGTGTACATTGTGTATGTTTATCAAGATATTTATGAGTGGGCTAGAGACTATGGCATCCGAGTGTACATTGTGTATGTTTATCAAGATATTTGACAATGGCATCCGAGTGAGTGAGCTAGAGACTAGGACAATGGCATCCGAGTGTACATTGTGTATGTTTATCAAGATATTTATGAGTGAGCTAGAGACAATGGCATCCGAGTGTACATTGTGTATGTTTATCAAGATATTTATGAGTGAGCTAGAGACAATGGCATCCGAGTGTACATTGTGTATGTTTATCAAGATATTTATGAGTGAGCTAGAGACAATGGCATCCGAGTGTACATTGTGTATGTTTATCAAGATATTTATGAGTGAGGTAGAGACAATGGCATCCGAGTGTGCATTGTGTATGTTTATGAAGATATTTATGAGTGAGCTAGAGAATATGGCATCCGAGTGTACATTGTGTATGTTTATCAAGATATTTATGAGTGAGCTAGAGACAATGGCATCCGAGTGTACATTGTGTATGTTATCAAGATATTTATGAGTGAGCTAGAGACTATGGCATCCGAGTGTACATTGTGTATATTTATCAAGATATTTATGAGTGAGCTAGAGACAATGGCATCCGAGTGTACATTGTGTATGTTTATCAAGATATTTATGAGTGAGCTAGAGACAATGGCATCCGAGTGTACATTGTGTATGTTTATCAAGATATTTATGAGTGAGCTAGAGACAATGGCATCCGAGTGTACATTGTGTTGGTTTATCAGGATATTGATGAGTGAGCTAGAGGACTATGGCATCCGAGTGTACATTGTGTATGTTTATCAAGATATTTATGAGTGAGCTAGAGACAATGGCATCCGAGTGTACATTGTGTATGTTTATCAAGATATTTATGAGTGAGCTAGAGACTATGGCATCCGAGTGTACATTGTGTATGTTTATCAAGATATTTATGAGTGAGCTAGAGACAATGGCATCCGAGTGTACATTGTGTATGTTTATCAAGATATTTATGAGTGAGCTAGAGACAATGGCATCCGAGTGTACATTGTGTATGTTTATCAAGATATTTATGAGTGAGCTAGAGACAATGGCATCCGAGTGTACATTGTGTATGTTTATCAAGATATTTATGAGTGAGCTAGAGACAATGGCATCCGAGTGTACATTGTGTATGTTTATCAAGATATTTATGAGTGAGCTAGAGACAATGGCATCCGAGTGTACATTGTGTATGTTTATCAAGATATTTATGAGTGAGGTAGAGACAATGGCATCCGAGTGTGCATTGTGTATGTTTATGAAGATATTTATGAGTGAGCTAGAGAATATGGCATCCGAGTGTACATTGTGTATGTTTATCAAGATATTTATGAGTGAGCTAGAGACAATGGCATCCGAGTGTACATTGTGTATGTTTATCAAGATATTTATGAGTGAGCTAGAGACAATGGCATCCGAGTGTACATTGTGTATGTTTATCAAGATATTTATGAGTGAGCTAGAGACAATGGCATCCGAGTGTACATTGTGTATGTTTATCAAGATATTTATGAGTGAGCTAGAGACTATGGCATCCGAGTGTACATTGTGTATGTTTATCAAGATATTTATGAGTGAGGTAGAGACAATGGCATCCGAGTGTACATTGTGTATGTTTATCAAGATATTTATGAGTGACCTAGAGACTATGGCATCCGATTGTACATTGTGTATGTTTATCAAGATATTTATTAGTGAGCTAGAGACAATGGCATCCGAGTGTACATTGTGTATGTTTATCAAGATATTTATGAGTGAGCTAGAGACAATGGCATCCGAGTGTACATTGTGTATGTTTATCAAGATATTTATGAGTGAGCTAGAGACAATGGCATCCGAGTGTACATTGTGTATGTTTATCAAGATATTTATGAGTGAGCTAGAGACTATGGCATCCGAGTGTACATTGTGTATGTTTATCAAGATATTTATGAGTGAGCTAGAGACAATGGCATCCGAGTGTACATTGTGTATGTTTATCAAGATATTTATGAGTGAGCTAGAGAATATGGCATCCGAGTGTACATTGTGTATGTTTATCAAGATATTTATGTGTGAGCTAGAGACAATGGCATCCGAGTGTACATTGTGTATCTTTATCAAGATATTTATGAGTGAGCTAGACAATGGCATCCGAGTGTACATTGTGTATGTTTATCAAGATATTTATGAGTGAGCTAGAGACAATGGCATCCGAGTGTACATTGTGTATGTTTATCAAGATATTTATGAGTGAGGTAGAGACAATGGCATCCGAGTGTACATTGTGTATGTTTATCAAGATATTTATGAGTGAGCTAGAGACAATGGCATCCGAGTGTACATTGTGTATGTTTATCAAGATATTTATGAGTGAGCTAGAGACAATGGCATCCGAGTGTACATTGTGTATGTTTATCAAGATATTTATGAGTGAGCTAGAGACAATGGCATCCGAGTGTACATTGTGTATGTTTATCAAGATATTTATGAGTGAGCTAGAGACAATGGCATCCGAGTGTACATTGTGTATGTTTATCAAGATATTAATGAGTGAGCTAGAGACAATGGCATCCGAGTGTACACTGTGTATGTTTATCAAGATATTTATGAGGGAGCAAGAGACTTATGGCATCCGAGTGTACATTGTGTATGTTTATCAAGATATTTATGAGTGAGCTAGAGACTATGGCATCCTAGTGTACATTGTGTATGTTTATCAAGATATTTATGAGTGAGCTAGAGACAATGGCATCCGAGTGTACATTGTGTATGTTTATCAAGATATTTATGAGTGAGCTAGAGACAATGGCATCCGAGTGTACATTGTGTATGTTTATCAAGATATTTATGAGTGAGCTAGAGACAATGGCATCCGAGTGTACATTGTGTATGTTTATCAAGATATTTATGAGTGAGCTAGAGACAATGGCATCCGAGTGTACATTGTGTATGTTTATCAAGATATTTATGAGTGAGCTAGAGACAATGGCATCCGAGTGTACATTGTGTATGTTTATCAAGATATTTATGAGTGAGCTAGAGACAATGGCATCCGAGTGTACATTGTGTATGTTTATCAAGATATTTATGAGTGAGCTAGAGACAATGGCATCCGAGTGTACATTGTGTATGTTTATCAAGATATTTATGAGTGAGCTAGAGACTATGGCATCCGAGTGTACATTGTGTATGTTTATCAAGATATTTATGAGTGAGCTAGAGACTATGGCATCCGAGTGTACATTGTGTATGTTTATCAAGATATTTATGAGTGAGCTAGAGACAATGGCATCCGAGTGTACATTGTGTATGTTTATCAAGATATTTATGAGTGAGCTAGAGACTATGGCATCCGAGTGTACATTGTGTATGTTTATCAAGATATTTATGAGTGAGCTAGAGACAATGGCATCCGAGTGTACATTGTGTATGTTTATCAAGATATTTATGAGTGAGCTAGAGACAATGGCATCCGAGTGTACATTGTGTATGTTTATCAAGATATTTATGAGTGAGCTAGAGACAATGGCATCCGAGTGTACATTGTGTATGTTTATCAAGATATTTATGAGTGAGCTAGAGACAATGGCATCCGAGTGTACATTGTGTATGTTTATCAAGATATTTATGAGTGAGCTAGAGACTATGGCATCCGAGTGTACATTGTGTATGTTTATCAAGATATTTATGAGTGAGCTAGAGACAATGGCATCCGAGTGTACATTGTGTATGTTTATCAAGATATTTATGAGTGAGCTAGAGACAATGGCATCCGAGTGTACATTGTGTATGTTTATCAAGATATTTATGAGTGAGCTAGAGACTATGGCATCCGAGTGTACATTGTGTATGTTTATCAAGATATTTAGAGTGAGCTAGAGACAATGGCATCCGAGTGTACATTGTGTATGTTTATCAAGATATTTATGAGTGAGCTAGAGACAATGGCATCCGAGTGTACATTGTGTATGTTTATCAAGATATTTATGAGTGAGCTAGAGACAATGGCATCCGAGTGTACATTGTGTATGTTTATCAAGATATTTATGAGTGAGCTAGAGACAATGGCATCCGAGTGTACATTGTGTATGTTTATCAAGATATTTATGAGTGAGCTAGAGACAATGGCATCCGAGTGTACATTGTGTATATTTATCAAGATATTTATGAGTGAGCTAGAGACAATGGCATCCGAGTGTACATTGTGTATGTTTATCAATATATTTATGAGTGAGCTAGAGACAATGGCATCCGAGTGTTCATTGTGTATGTTTATCAAGATATTTATGAGTGAGCTAGAGACAATGGCATCCGAGTGTACATTGTGTATGTTTATCAAGATATTTATGAGTGAGCTAGAGACTATGGCATCCGAGTGTACATTGTGTATGTTTATCAAGATATTTATGAGTGAGCTAGAGACAATGGCATCCGAGTGTACATTGTGTATGTTTATCAAGATATTTATGAGTGAGCTAGAGACAATGGCATCCGAGTGTACATTGTGTATGTTTATCAAGATATTTATGAGTGAGCTAGAGACAATGGCATCCGAGTGTACATTGTGTATGTTTATCAAGATATTTATGAGTGAGCTAGAGACAATGGCATCCGAGTGTACATTGTGTATGTTTATCAAGATATTTATGAGTGAGCTAGAGACAATGGCATCCGAGTGTACATTGTGTATGTTTATCAAGATATTTATGAGTGAGCTAGAGACTATGGCATCCGAGTGTACATTGTGTATGTTTATCAAGATATTTATGAGTGAGCTAGAGACAATGGCATCCGAGTGTACATTGTGTATGTTTATCAAGATATTTATGAGTGAGCTAGAGACTATGGCATCCGAGTGTACATTGTGTATGTTTATCAAGATATTTATGAGTGAGCTAGAGACAATGGCATCCGAGTGTACATTGTGTATGTTTATCAAGATATTTATGAGTGAGCTAGAGACAATGGCATCCGAGTGTACATTGTGTATGTTTATCAAGATATTTATGAGTGAGCTAGAGACTATGGCATCCGAGTGTACATTGTGTATGTTTATCAAGATATTTATGAGTGAGCTAGAGACTATGGCATCCGAGTGTACATTGTGTATGTTTATCAAGATATTTATTAGTGAGCTAGAGACAATGGCATCCGAGTGTACATTGTGTATGTTTATCAAGATATTTATGAGTGAGCTAGAGACAATGGCATCCGAGTGTACATTGTGTATGTTTATCAAGATATTTATGAGTGAGCTAGAGACTATGGCATCCGAGTGTACATTGTGTATGTTTATCAAGATATTTATGAGTGAGCTAGAGACAATGGTATCCGAGTGTACATTGTGTATGTTTATCAAGATATTTATGAGTGAGCTAGAGACTATGGCATCCGAGTGTACATTGTGTATGTTTATCAATATATTTATGAGTGAGCTAGAGACAATGGCATCCGAGTGTACATTGTGTATGTTTATCAAGAGGTTCAGTAAAATAGGGAACCATTGCTGAAGAGAGACTTATGAAAAGATAATTAATGAGTGATAAAGAGTCCCAGGTCAATATAGAAGAGCTTAGGCAATCAAAGGGATAAGGGGAAATTTTTACTTAGGAGGTGTTTTTTCTGGACCCCCTTCTGTCTCATATTTAGCACATTTGTTTCGAGATTTTAACACGTTCGCCTCATTAGTATAACGATTATAAGACCTTTCGCACCATTTTTGTCGACCATTCGTACCATATAGGTGTTGATTTAGATAAGTAAATTATTATTGTACTCTAGTTACCACCGGGTGATTTATCCTACATGGGGCTACATTTAGACGATTTTATGAATGTTAGGAAGGATATATGGTAGCTAAAAGGATTATTTGAGATAGTCTGTAGCCTTGTAATTGGTAGACATCTTTCCTAAGCTGAATGAAATCGTCTATTAGTTACCAGAATATGATGGAAAGCATGTAACCTGTACAGAATGGGAACATTGCCACACCCCTGACAGTGGTATGTTTAGAGGGGGATATGGGACATTTCTGCACTTCTCCCTCGCGATTAGCCCCATTAGTTTTCAGATTTTAAGGCGTTCGCCCCATTAGTTTGGCGATTTTAAGACCTTTCACTCCATTTATTTGTCAATATTAGGGCATTTCATGCCATTTAGGTGTTTATTTTTCACTGGCGAGCGATAGCGAGCCTGTACGTTTAGGAGGAATCGGCCTTTGGCCGGGACATATTTCTACCGAAATATTTACAAATTTATCTCGAAAGCGGTACATCTAAGGGGTGTTTTGTTATGCTTGACGGAGGTCTAATGAGGAAACTAAAAAATGAATAAATAAATAAATAAAGATACCAAAAAAACAACCTCCCCGCACTTAATTATCAAACAACCTCCCCCGCACTTAATTATCAAACAACCATGTTTAAATATATTTGTCATGATGTAGAATACATATCCAAAGAGCAAACTCTGTATCCTGTACTAACATTACCGACTGGTACCTTATAGTGTGGCCACGGAGACATTGGAGTGACCATACAAGTATGACCAGTGGCACCAAGATGGCGGAGAGTCACCAGTCTGGGTTACTCTACCAACTCTAGTATATATATTTGTTTTCACTTCCAAAGACATCATTTGAACTATAAACTACAATGTTGTCTTTGCATATACAATAATATATTTGTTTGACGCCCTATGTTGAAAGGCAGCTACATACATACATACATACATTAGGTTACAGACCGAGTGGTCCACACGAAATGCCGTTCCGGTCTCACGTCCTAATGGCCTCGCTCCAGGCAGCCCTGGTCAGAGCTGTCTCACTTGTTTTTCGATTCAAGATCAGACCATAAGGTCTGATCCCACGTCTTTCTTGGTGTACCCCTTGGTGCAACTCCCTCCACGTTCACAATAAACAATATTTGTGTAAAATTACACAGTAATGTATTGGTTAAAAGACTACCAGTATGTTATATAACCAGTCGATCTGCGTTTTGCATGAGTATGTTTTAATTACCTGATACCCAATCTCAATGCTGCACAATGGCGAGAATGACACAACTATACAGTACATACTATAGTAAATAAATATATCTACCTAGTGGGTGAGGGCTGGTCTTACCCAGAGTGAGGTTTGGCATCTCTTACCCAACCTTAGCCGTTTCTGTCTGTTTCTTTTACTATCCTACCTTTCCTTCAGGGGGCAGGGGGCTCTCATACACTCTTATAGTCATTTTCCGTCACCATACGCTCCACACGACCGAATCACCTCAAAGAGTCCCTCTTCACATTCTCCAAAACATCCACACCACATCGTTCTAGTATTTCCTCGTTCATCTGTCTATCTCCTCTCCATGTGACTCCACATGCATTTCTCGTGTATCTCATTTCCACCCGTTAAGTCTCTCCAACAACGTTCATGCTAAACTCCCGTAAGTCAATGTCAAGATTACCACACAATCATGCAGTGACGTTTTAACTGCCATGTTCACCATACTACTACACATTGTTCCAAATAGGTAGTCAAGAAATCGTGAACCTTAGCCTCTGTACACACAAAAGGGCTACAGCAAATAGGCTGTAAATTTACCCACCTATTCCCTGGCTAACCCTTCCCAATTGGTAGACATATCTTAGCTTGATTACTCTAGTCGTTTGTGACTTATAAAAATTAATGTTAAAGAGTTTTGGCCTACTTAATTGGAATAAGGTATAGTCAATGGTTTCAGTGTTCTTACAACCCTCTTCCCTTGCTGTATGGCACCCTCTCTCTCACTTCATCCTCCAAACTTCTATCTTCACTCACAACATTGCCCAAATACTTAAACGTGATGGATGGAAAATAGAGTATAATCAAACCTGTTAAATATGACCAGCTGGCCTCTTGGTGTGGGTAACTTGTACATGAATATTTCCTCATCTTTGGTGATTAGGGACTACAAGATGGCTGTGGTCATCAAGGCGAAGGTTGGCCTCATAGTTTGGCCACTGCTTCAGTCTCACCCATAATCCTGACAAGCAGTGAAGGAGACTAAAAAAAAAAATCAGCTATTGTACAGTATACCTATAACAATTCGTTGTTAAATATAATAGTACGATACTCTGAATTACGCCTTTGGAATTCACTTGGTGAGAGTACGGTAGCTTTTAGTTTTTCAATCCATAACACACATACATAAGGTACATTGGGCCAACATCTTTGACTTATTTCAAACCTTTAATCCTTCTACTTACACTGTAAATATTTTCTCTCCATTGGGCTCCTATGAGCATAACCTTATCTCTATTAGCTATCGCATTTCTCTAATGAGGCCTTCCAATCCGCCCAGCCAGCGGCGCGTGTAGCATTTTGGCGCTGCCGACTGGGAGGCTAGTAATGTTGGGAGCAGCAACTACTGCCCGGTACAGATCTGTAAAGTATTACTGTATTAATAGAAAAAGTGTAATGTACAGACAGGGTCATCAATACTTAAACACCTACCAATAAATACAAAATGGTGAACGTTAACTAATGTATCACAGTACGGTTTGTTTGTGGCTTAAGCAGTTAAAAATAAACTGCCAGTGTCATAATTGTACTCCATATTGCATGTCTGAAGCCCCTTAAGAAGTACTTCCTTGTTCAATTGATGCCTACATTTTACCCAAAACAGTTAAAGACATAATATTGGCATATTATCGGTGTTCCTCCTGTTGTACATAAAAACTGTGCTTCCATGCTGATTCCCTGCCTTAGCAAACTCTTTCCTCTGTCTCTCCTCTAAAGTCTTTCCTTCATGCTGGAAGTTTGCTCTCATTCAACCTGTCCCAAAGAAGGGTGACTGCTCTCAACCCTCCAACTATCGTCCAATTGTTCTCATCTCTTGTATTTCTAAAGTTTTGAAACTATTCTTGCTTCCAAATTTCTTGGGCATTTCTCTTCTCATAATCTACTCTCAGATCGCCAGTATGGCTTCCTCAAGGGTTGCTCTACTGGTGATCTTCTTTCATATTTTGCTAACTCTTGGTCATCCTCCTTTCGGGACTTTGGTGAGACCTTTTCTATTGCACTAGACATATCGAAGGCCTTCGATAGAGTCTGGCACAAATCTTTAATTTCTAAACTACTCTCCTTCGGTTTCTATCCCTTCATCTGTGCCTTTGTCTCGTCTCTAATTTCCTTTCCGGCGGTTCCATAACTGCGGTTGTGGACGGCCATCGCTCACTTCCTCATCCTATCAACTCCGGTTTCCTCAGGGCTCTGTCCTATCTCCCATTCCCTTTCTAATTTTCATAGATGATCTTCTCAACAATACCTCCAGTCCCATCCATTCATACGCAGACGACTCTACCTTACACTACTCAATTAGTTTTCCAGAATGCCCCAGCCAGCAATCCTTCAAAGACAAACGTAATGAAGCCATCAACACTTATCTTCTAATCTAACTACTATTTCCAATTGGGGCAGTGAAAACCTTGTTGCCTTTAATGCTTCCAAAACCCAATTTCTCTATCTACAGTATCTACCCGTCCGGAACTCCCAGCGGACCATCCCTTATTCTTCAACAATACAAAAATCAATCCTTAATCACTTAATATATTTGGTGTCTCTTTATCTTCTGCTCTCACTTGGAAAGACCATATTACCAGTCTTGCTGAGGCAGCCTCCCAGAAGTTGGGTGTGCTCAACTGCCTCAAGTGGTTCTTAACCCCTGCACAGCTTCTTGCTCTGTACAGGGGCACAGTGCATCCTTGTATTGAGTATTGTTCACATGTGTGGGGAGGATCCTCTCACACCGCACTCCTAGACAAAGTAGAAAGGAAGGCCTTTCGTATCATTAACCCTTAAAAAGCGGCCCACCACTTAAGTCGAGTTAAATAAAGCTGGACTATGTGGCGGCGCTCGACATAACTCGAGTGGCAATTTCAGCACGTAATGTGGCTGAGAGAGAGAGAAAAGTGGTGGCAGGAGACTAGCGAGCGTATGACTGCTCCAGACCACCGCGGCGAACCTACTGACACAAATCTCAGCTCCCTCCTCTCACTCGCTACATACTCAATTATGTACTGAAAGTACCGAATTACCTTCTTTTTGCACTCGCGTTGCACGGTTATTGCAAGAAAACTATCCATCATACAAGGATCGTTATGGTGTCATTCGAAAGCTCTGTTTATTCCCTTTCAGGGATAGGTACTTGTTTTACGTTCTGGGTCTTATTTAGGCATGAAAATGATCACGTAAACAGCCCTATTTTGGCTAAAAACACCCCGCTGGGCGGTACACATAAATAAACCGCATAGGCCGCTCGTAAGGTGTTAATTCCCGGCCACTCACCAACTCTCTGCAAACTCTCTCTCTTCGCCGCAATGTTGCATCTCTCTCACTATTCTGTCACTACTACAATAATCAGTGCTCCTCAGAGCTCTCCCAGTGTATACCACCTTCTCTACGTAGGGTACGTGGCACCTGTCTTGCAGCACAATCCCACCCCTACTCTGTGCAACTCTCCAACCCAAGAGTGAAACGTTACTCTCATCCTTTCTTCTGTTCAACAGATGAGCTCTGGAACTCTCTCCCAGAATAATTCTTTCCCTCCTCCTATGACTTAAATTGCTTCAAACTCCGTGTGTCCAGGCATTTTGGCTCGAACGTCCCTTGATTTTGGCCCTGTCACTCCTTCAACTATGGGGGAGGCACTCGCTACAGGCAGCTCTGCCTTTTATCTCACTCACTCACATAGAAAAAAAAATACAATTATCAAGAGCAGTGGATGCTATCAGGTGTATGGATCTTGCCTTCACTACTCGAGCATTGTTTATTTCCTTCACACACACACACATACATATACACACACACACATACATACACACACACGCACGCATACACACACAAAAACACACACGCACACACACACACGCACGCGCACACACACACACACACACACACCCACATCTATCTATCTATCTGTTTTTCAATGGAAAGTATATATAGTTTTGTAGTTGATATATACTGTATATAGACACTTATATTCATAAATTTGTTTCCAGATATATAATTCCATAATTAGGAATAGGTGAAATCCTCGAATATTTATGAGTGAGCTAGAGACTATGGCATCCGAGTGTACTAATGTTAGCTGTATTGAGTAAGAAATAAGTGACTTTTAAGAACATAAGAACATAAGAAAATGGGAGTCTGCAGAAAGCCGATTGGCCTAAGCAAGGCAGATCCCTGTCCCACACAACCCCAATTCAATTACAAAGCCCAATTATAGGCTTCACACTCTAATACCCTGAGGATCATCTTACCAAAACGGTTAGAGATTAACCCAGGATTATGGGGGTCTGCAGAGCGCTGATTGGCCCAACCCGGCTGATCCCCCTTCACACCCAACCCTTCTCGTCCATATGCTTATCCAATTTTATCTTAAAGCTCCCTACAGTTTTAGATCCCACTATAGCACTTGGTAGTCCATTCCACCCATCTACAACTCTGTTACCAAACCAATATTTGCCTATATCTTTTCTGAAACGAAATTTATCTAATTTGAAACCATTGGTACGAGTTCTTTCGCTATCACTGAGCTTTAGTACATTTGTCATGTCCCCTTTGTTAATCCCACTAACCCACTGGAACACCTCTATCATATCCCCTCTAACTCTGCGTCTCTCTAACGAATGTAAACCTAATTTCTTCAACCTTTCTTCATACGAAAGATTTCTAATATTATGGATCATTTTTGTCATTCTACGCTGTACTCTCTCCAATGAATCTATGTCCATTCTGTAATAAGGACACCAAAATTGGACAGCATAATCCATATGGGGTCTCACTAATGACAAGTAAAGTTTTAAGATAACATCAGCAGTTCTGTTACTCACACTCCTAGAGATGAACCCGAGAATCCTGTTTGCCTTATTACGAACGCTTATACACTGTTTTCTAGGCTTCAAATCATTGCTAACAAACACACCTAGATCTTTCTCGCAATCTGAATTTTCTAATTCTAAATTAGCTAGTTTATATTTAACATTTGTTTGCATCTTCCCTATCTTTAATACCTTGCATTTGTCAATGTTAAACTTCATCTGCCAATTTACTGACCATTCATGTAAGGTATCTAGATCCCTTTGGAGGCACTCTATATCGCTATCTGAATCAATTGATCTCCCTATTTTAGTATCGTCTGCGAATTTACTTATCCTACTAGTTATACCTAAATCTAGGTCATTTATGTATATAAGAAACAACAGTGGACCTAATACCGATCCCTGGGGGACACCACTTTTGACTGCTCCCCACTCTGACTTGGTACTATTTATGCTGACTCTCTGTTTCCTACCAATTAGCCATGACCTAATCCATCCCAACAACGCCCCACCTATTCCATGTGCCTCAACCTTTCTCATCAATCTCTCATGAGGGACTCTGTCGAAAGCTTTACTGAAATCTAAATATATAATATCGTATGCCTTGTCATTATCTACTGCTTCATATACCTCTGAGAAAAAACTAAGCAAATTAGTAAGGCAAGAACGTCCCTGTGTGAATCCATGCTGAGAAGAATTGATTAAGTTAAATGTTTCTAAGTGGTTTCTCATTTTCCTAGCAACAATTGACTCTAGTAGCTTTCCTATGATTGAAGTGAGACTAATGGGACGGTAATTGGATGCTATTGATTTATCACCTTTTTTGAAAATCGGAACTACATTTGCAAGCTTCCAAGCTTCTGGAACTATACCTGTTTCTAATGAATTGTTAAAAAGAAATGTTAATGGGTAACTTAACTCATCTCTGCATTCTTTTAATACTCTGGCATATACCTCATCGGGACCAGGCGATTTCTGAGGTTTCAGTCTGTCAATTTCCTTAAGCACATCATTTCTACTTATAGTAACCGTACTTAACCTATTTTCTATACTATCTCTATATACCTTACGGACTTCTGGAATCTGTGCCAAATTTTCATTAGTGAAAACAGATAGAAACTGACTATTTAATGTACTGCACATTTCTAAATCATTTTCTAATCCGGCTCTGTCTCGAATCGGCCACCCCCATCTATGGAGTACGTGCCTGAGCATAATATATATACATACTTTTGAATCGGCCACCCCCATCTATGGAGTACGTGCCTGAGTATAATATATAATATATATCGGTGGCCGATTCAAAAGTATGTATATATATATATATATATATACATACTTTTGAATCGGCCACCCCATCTATGGAGTAACGTGCCTGAGTATAATATATATACATACTTTTGAATCGGCCACCCCCATCTATGGAGTACGTGCCTGAGCATAATATATATACATACTTTTGAATCGGCCACCCCCATCTATGGAGTACGTGCCTGAGTATAATATATAATATATATCGGTGGCCGATTCAAAAGTATGTATATATATATATATATATATACATACTTTTGAATCGGCCACCCCATCTATGGAGTAACGTGCCTGAGTATAATATATATACATACTTTTGAATCGGCCACCCCCATCTATGGAGTACGTGCCTGAGTATAATATATATACATACTTTTGAATCGGCCACCCCCATCTATGGAGTACGTGCCTGAGTATAATATATATACATACTTTTGAATCGGCCACCCCCATCTATGGAGTACGTGCCTGAGTATAATATATATACATACTTTTGAATCGGCCACCCCCATCTATGGAGTACGTGCCTGAGTATAATATATATACATACTTTTGAATCGGCCACCCCATCTATGGAGTACGTGCCTGAGTATAATATATATACATACTTTTGAATCGGCCACCCCATCTATGGAGTACGTGCCTGAGTATAATATATATACATACTTTTGAATCGGCCACCCCCATCTATGGAGTACGTGCCTGAGTATAATATATATACATAGGCCTACATACTTTTGAAGGATATCCATTCGTCAGCAATGAGTGATACATTTATGGTTTATTAGTGGGTTAATTGGAATGGAGGGAGAGAGCATTTATGGTTTATTAGTGGGTTAATTGGAATGGAGGGAGAGAGCATTTATGGTTTATTAGTGGGTTAATTGGAATGGAGGGAGAGAGCATTTATGGTTTATTAGTGGGTTAATTGGAATGGAGGGAGAGAGCATTTATGGTTTATTAGTGGGTTAATTGGAATGGAGGGAGAGAGCATTTATGGTTTATTAGTGGGTTAATTGGAATGGAGGGAGAGAGCATTTATGGTTTATTAGTGGGTTAATTGGAATGGAGGGAGAGAGCATTTATGGTTTATTAGTGGGTTAATTGGAATGGAGGGAGAGAGCATTTATGGTTTATTAGTGGGTTAATTGGAATGGAGGGAGAGAGCATTTATGGTTTATTAGTGGGTTAATTGGAATGGAGGGAGAGAGCATTTATGGTTTATTAGTGGGTTAATTGGAATGGAGGGAGAGAGCATTTATGGTTTATTAGTGGGTTAATTGGAATGGAGGGAGAGAGCATTTATGGTTTATTAGTGGGTTAATTGGAATGGAGGGAGAGAGCATTTTATATTGTATTAGTTTTGTTCTTGGTTCTTGGTGGCTTTTAAGGGCCTTCCACTTCACGGATTTTTTCTTGACCCCTTTCTCCCTCATGTTTAGCCCCATTGCTTTACTAATTTTAAGACGTTCGTCCCATTATTTTGACGATTTTTAGAACTTTCGACCCATTTCTGTAAAATTTAAGACCTTTCGTGCCATTTAGGTGTCGATTTTATCCTGGCGAGCGATAGCGAGCCTGTAATTTAAGAGAAACCGGCTTTCAGCCGAGACATTTTTCTACCGAAAAATGTACAAATTTATCTTGAAAAGGGCTCAAGGGGGTGTAATCTTAAGCTTGATGGATATCTAGGGAACAAACTAAAAACCTGCCCTTAAGGGCATTAGTTTTGTTTTATCTTGCATTTTCTATACCCTTTTCATATATAACCCAAATGTATCATGGATATAGACTGGACAAATGAACGCTTAACCCCATTGAGGTTTATGACGCATCGTGACAGGCTATTCTGGCTAGCATTTGATGATGCATGCAGCTTAGGAAGGACCTCTAGCAATCCAAACTGTCAAAACCAACTCAATTATGCTCCCATAGATCTTTCCTAAGCTGAATGAAATCGTCTACTGATAGCCAGAATATACTGTCAAATCGTCTACTGATAGCCAGAATATACTGTCAAATGCGTCCTAATCTTCTAAGGATTAACCCCCTCTGTACCAGAGACGTGTTTCGTATTTGATATCATCTACATTTAGACGATTTTATGAAGCTTAGGAAAGCTATATGGTAGCTAAATGGATTAATTGTGATAGTATAAATTGATAGACGTCCTTCCTAAGCTGAATAATATCGTCTAATCATAATAATAATAATAATAATAATAATAATAATAATATGCTGGTATTTTATTTGTTCGAGCGCCAATTCTCCAAGTGGATTCACGAGCTCTGTTGGCATAATATAATGAAAAGGACGTCACTCGTACTGAATGGGTTAATGTTTAGCAATAACAATACACCTAATAAAGGACGTCACTCGTACTGAATGGGTTAATGTTTAGCAATAACAATACACCTAATAAAGGACGTCACTTGTACTGAATGGGTTAATGTTTAGCAATAACAATACACCTAATAAAGGACGTCACTCGTACTGAATGGGTTAATGTTTAGCAATAACAATACACCTAATAAAGGACGTCACTCGTACTGAATGGGTTAATGTTTAGCAATAACAATACACCTAATAAAGGACGTCACTTGTACTGAATGGGTTAATGTTTAGCAATAACAATACACCTAATAAAGGACGTCACTCGTACTGAATGGGTTAATGTTTAGCAATAACAATACACCTAATAAAGGACGTCACTCGTACTGAATGGGTAAATGTTTAGCAATAACAATACACCTAATAAAGGACGTCACTCGTACTGAATGGGTTAATGTTTAGCAATAACAATACACCTAATAAAGGACGTCACTCGTACTGAATGGGTTAATGTTTAGCAATAACAATACACCTAATAAAGGACGTCACTCGTACTGAATGGGTTAATGTTTAGCAATAACAATACACCTAATAAAGGACGTCACTCGTACTGAATGGGTAAATGTTTAGCAATAACAATACACCTAATAAGTGTTGCAATTGTTGGTTTCGGGAGACTCAGGGAATAGCCTGAATTCCATTTTCTCTCCCAGGTCTTGGTAGCTGGATACACATCTTTCTGCCTCACACATCAGGGGTATCAGGAAAACCCTCTTTATATAACATACACATCCAACTTCACGACATTGCCCTACATCGCTATCCTCTATCCATAAAACACTACTCTTCCCACTACATATCCTACATGTAACACCATACACCTTACCCAATAAATATGGCAGTACAATTGTTAAGAGCAAACCTGGTGGTCCCTCGGATATCCACCCCCGGCAGGGTTGGGTCATTGACACAGGGCCCTCCCGGTCGTCATCATGCGACTGTGTCAAGAGCATTGCAACGTCCCAAAGCTGCTCTCCTTTTTTTGACAGAGACTCAAGTAACATCCACATCTGACACGTCTAGATTTAATTTTCCAGGTTATCAACTGCTCCAAAATTTCAGACCTAAAGGAGGTGTATGTTGCTTCGCAAAATCTGAAATTGCCCTGGAGGAGGTTACTAGTTTCAATTGTCCCTATTTTGATTATTCTATATACAAATTAATTTCTGCTGGTAAATTTAAATACATATGTTGCATCTACCGTTCCCCAAATACTCCTCCAGAGCAAAGTCTTTTTGATTCTCTGTCCTCACAACTCAGTGTCCTCAACTTAAATGCTTCTTCTGAAATCACTGTGTTGGGTGATTTTAATGTCCATAATGTTGAATGGCTCACTCATTCAGCCAGGACTGATGATGCTGGTCTTGAATGTGAGCTATTTGCAGACTCATTTAATCTCACTCAACTAGTCAACCAACCCACCCGTGTACCAGATAATCCTAATCATAATTCCCACCTACTGGACTTATTTTTAACAACCAATTCAGAAAATTATGATGTTACAGTGAGGTCCCCGCTTGGATCTTCTGATCACTGTCTGATACAGCCCACCTGTCTATCACCTACCACACCTTCCCACTCTGAACCTGTTTTGGTGACTAAATGGCATTACGATAGGGCAGACTGGGAGGGTCTTCAAGGTTTCTTTATTGATATTCCCTGGACCTCTTTCTTTTCTAATGATGCACACTCCACCTTGAGCCACATACAAGATTTTGTAAAAATTGGAATGGAAACTTTTATTCCTCATCAAAAGTACATTAAAAGATCTAATTCACCTAAATGGTTTGACCATAATTGTGCTAGAGTAACTGAACAAAAAGCAATAGCCTACAATGCATACACAAGATCAAAAACACATGAAGACTTTAATTACTTTAGAAACATCAGAAATCATGCCAAAACTGTATTAAACCTAACTAAATCAAACTTTCTCCACAAGCAGGCAAATAAACTTCTAAATAATCCAAATGATAACAAAATATTTTGGTCGACTCTTAACTCATTCAAATCCAACTTCACAACTGCTTCATCCATTCCACCATTAAAATCTCCGACTGGCAATCTTGTAAGTGACCCACGAGGTAAAGCTAACCTTCTTGCGGATATTTTCTCCACCAACTCAACCTTAGATGAAATAAATCAAGATGTCCCTGTACTTAATTTTAATTCGCCTGAAATTCCCTCACTTAAGATCCACACCAGACATGTCAAAACTATTTTGCAGAATCTCTCAGTAGATAAGGCTCCTGGTCCAGATGAAATTCCTCCAATAGTACTTAAGAATTGCTCCTTGGTGCTCGCTCCTGTATTGGCAAAAATTTCCGTCTATGTACTCATACCTCATGCTTCCCAGTACCCTGGAAAGAAGCAAACATCCATCCAGTTCCTAAAAAAGGTGCCTCTTCAGATCCATCAAACTACAGATCAATAGCTATAACTTCCACTCTTGGTAAAGTCTTTGAAATTATATTAAATAATCACATAATTAAGCATCTTGAGAATAATAAATTAATCAGTGATAGGCAATATGGTTTTAGACGATGTCGATCAACTGCAGACATTCTTTGCCTTCTTACGCATCAAATCAACCAAGCTACAGACCAACATGGTGAAACACATACAATAGCACTGGATATATCAAAGGCATTTGATAGAGTCTGGCATCAATCCTTATTGTCGAAGATGTCACACTACGGCCTTGCATCATTAGTTCCACTAATTTCTTCTTATCTTCATAACAGAAAAATATGTGTAATGGTAGATGGCCTTTATTCTCAATTTCACTCAATAAATGCTGGTGTTCCCCAGGGATCAGTTTTGGCCCCAACTCTGTTCCTCATTCATATCAATGATCTCATATCTACCACTCATAATCCAATACATTCCTACGCAGATGACTCAACACTCCACAGTTCCTTCACATTTACCAATTCTTTCACCCAACCCGATCTTATGAATTCAAAAATAAGCACTGCAATTTCTCTGAACCAGGACCTTTCTAGAATTGAAGAATGGAGACAAAAGAATCTAGTTTCCTTTAATGCACAGAAAACCAAGTACATTCAATTTTCTAACCGACAGAATCTCACTGACTCCCATATATTTTTTAATGATGTAAATATTCCCACTTCCCCTAGTATTGACATTCTCGGTGTAACATTAACTACTAACTTGAGCTGGAGACATTATGTTAGAAGCATTGCTAAGAATGCCTCTAAAAAACTGGGACTCCTGTACAGAGTTCGAGAATTCTTCACTGACGAGCAGTTGGCCGTAATATATAAAAGTCATGTGCGTTCTCAGATGGATTACTGTTCACCTCTGTGGAGTGGAAGTGGAGTGGTTCCATTGAGGCAGTTGGACAAAATTCAAAATAAAGCTATTAGATTAATCACTAACCCTGCAATCACACAGGACCTTCCTACATTATCCATACGAAGAAACGTTGCATCCCTTGCATTATTCTACAGATATTTTCACAGCAATTGTTCCGAGGAACTTGCTTCAATTGTGCCGCCTCTCCACATCTTTCCCCGTAGAACTAGGGCAGCTGAGAGCGCCCATGAATTTACACTTTCTCCTCCACAATGCAGAACTTCTGCTTATCAAAATTCATTTATCCCTAGAACTACTACTCTTTGGAATTAACTTCCCTCGAAATGCTTTCCACAAACTTACAATCTACAAATGTTTAAATCCAGTTGTTACAAACATTTTATGAATGGAGGATGCCTTTAGGCACATGGACCTTTTTGTTTTATCAGTGTTTTTCCTTCGTCCGTTCATTGTCTCTTTAAAAAAAAACAAAAAAAAAATTACGTGTTCAGATTAGCACACAGAAACGATTGAAACACTTTGGAGGTATGTAATGTTTGTTACGTATTGACAGTTTCTTCTGACAATTATTAGACGATTGTATGCAGTTTAGGAAGGATCTGTAGGAATTATAAGGGTACAGACTATCTCAATCAACCCTCTGACTGCCATATACCCCTCAAAATCTGAATAAAATCGTCTACTAATAGCCAGAAAACAGAAAAATAATGTGTGCTAGTGTCTTGAAAGGGTTATTTTGTCATCGAGTATGCTGTGGTGTATTGGTTAGCACACTCGGCTCACAACCAAGAAGACCGTGGTTGGATTCCCGGATAGGACGAGACGATTTGGCAGTCTCTTAAGTATATTTGGCCCGACGATAGTCTTTTGGGACTTCCTTGTTTTGCTCCATTATTTTAGACGTTTTCCGAATTACTTTTAGCAATAATAAGACGAACGAGAGCAAGCCTGTAAATTTAAATTTGATTTAAGTTTTACTCAGCTTTGGAAGGCTCTCTATAAATAATAGGGTTGAAGTATATTTTAGCTAACCCATTCGGTACCGATGACATCTTGTTTCATTATATTCTGGCAACTATTAGACGGTTTCATTCAGCTTAGGAAGGATTTCTACCGGTCTAAAGATAACAGACTATCTCAACCCTTGTCTGGCGGGACCGGACTTAAGTCGGTCTAGAGAAGAAAGGACTATGTGGCGGGGACCGACTTCAGGCGGTGTGCAATTTTGAGCAATAGTTGGCTCCGAGAGAGAGACGAGCGGTGGGAGGAGCGTAGGTCGGCTCTGACCGTTCGGCACGGGTCCCGCGCGGCAACTGTCGTCCCCTCCACACACATCCACACTTATTACCTCGCTACACAGGGAATTATGTAAGGAAATTACCGTATTTTAGGGATTTTTCCTTCGTCTTGCACGATCGTTGCAAGATAACGCGTGATCGTAGAAGGATGGTTCTGGTGTCATTGGAAAGCTCAATTATCGCCCTTTCAGGGATACATAATTGTATTACGCTCTGGCTCTTGTTTATGCATGAAAAAGAGCACGGAATCAAGGTCGTTTAGGGTAAAACCACCCGCTTGGCGGGTAGTAGAAGTTACTGATGGGCCCTCTCGTAAGGCGTTAATCCTTTTAGCTACCACATATCCTTTCTGAGCTTCATAAAATCGTCTAAATGCAGCTGAAATAAAACAAAAAGACGTCACCGGTACTGTAAGAGTTAATCTTTCATTGGTTTGGCATTCATCACAGAAGAAAGTATAATAATATATAATATTTATTCCAAAGGTCAACTGTATGTGTACGATATGTTACCCCAAACCGATTATCACACATTTGTTATCGCTAATGGGAGAATTTTAGTTTGTTCCCTAAATCTCCATCAAGCTTAAAACTCCTCCCCCCCCCCCTCATCGCTATCTCTCGCCAGGAAAAATCGACACTATAATATCACAAAAGGTCCTAACATTGACAGAAATGGGGCGGAAGGTCTTAAAGTCACCATACCAGTGGAGTGAACGTTTTAAAACCTGAAAAATAATGAGGCTTAACATGAAGGAGAAGGGTGTTCAGAAAGAAAGCCCTTAAAGTGACGTACAAAGGAGTACAAAGGAAATCAAGCAACAACAGGTCTAGTGACCCTTCTAGGCTGCTTGTCCTCCAAAACACTGAGGATCAAGTGTCCAAACAGTGGTTTAGAGTGGGTAAGGGAACATTGGAAAGGGAACTACTGCCCTAGAACTAATGTCCGTGGCAGGATTAGGAAGTTAGTAGGGGACAGATGGGTAAGTAACTGAGGGGGGGATAAAATAAAGTTATTCATTTACAAACGCAGTCAGTCGCGGGTTTGATGCGAGATATTTGTCTAAGCGGAGTTTAAATGAATCAACGGTGCTGCAGTCTATAACGTCTCGGGGAAGCCCATTCCACAAGTTGACAACTCGATTGAAGAAGAAATTCTTAGATTCGTGTGAGTTAAAAGATTTACCAATAATTTTGCAACCGTTTCCCCGTGTGTAATTAGATTGGTCGATAGTGAAGTACTTACTACAGTTCATATTGTCGATGCCTTTGATGATTTTGAACACTTGAATTAAGTCACCTCTTAATCTGCGCTGGGTTAAAGGAAATAGATTTAATTTTCTAAGACGCTCTTCGTATGGTTTGTTCTTTAGGCTAGGTATCATTTTGGTAACTCTACATTGAACTCGTTCTAGCTTGTTTATATCTTTTTGGTAATAAGGGCACCAGGATTGAACGCAGTATTCCAGAAGAGGGCGGACTAAGGAATTGTAAAGGGTTAGGATAACTTCTTTGGATTTATACTCAAATGATCTGCCTATAAAGCCAATTATTTTGTTTGCCTTCTTAACAACTTCTGAACATTGTTGACTCGGTTTTAGGTTACTCGATATTGTTACTCCCAGATCGGTTTCTCTGTTTACATTCTTAAGCAGAGTGCCATTCATCGAATAGTTTGCTTTCTCATTTAGGTATCCGATATGTAGTACTTTACATTTATCCGCATTGAAACTCATTTGCCAAATTTGGGCCCAACATGACAATTTATCTAGATTGTGTTGCATATCGTCAACTTGTTCTTTTGAGAGTACGCTATTTGCAATTTTTGTATCGTCAGCAAATTTTTAGATTGTACAGGTGAGACCCTCATCTATGTCATTGATGTAAATTAGAAAGAGTCCTAGTACCGATCCCTGGGGTACCCCGCTACTTACATTGGTCCATTTAGATGCCTTACCGTTTATGACTACTCTTTGCTTTCTGTCGCTGAGCCAATTTTCTATCCATTTCAACACACCGTCTTGTATTCCATGCGCTTTTAGTTTTAGCAGTAAACGTTTGTGGGGAACTTTGTCAAAGGCCTTTTGAAAATCAAGGTATATAATATCTACAACTTTACTCTCATCGTAGAGGTTGAGGATATCGTGGAAGAAGTCTAAGAGGTTTGTTAAACAGGAACGTTTTTTACGAAAGCCGTGTTGAGTATCTTTAACCCTTCTTTAGCGGCCTAGGTGGTTTATTTATATGTACCGCCCAGCGGGGTGTTTTTAGCCAAAATAGGGCTGTTTACGTGATCATTTTCATGCCTAAATAAGACCCAGAACGTAAAACAAGTATCTATCCCTGAAAGGGCATAAACAGAGCTTTCGAATGACACCATAACGATCCTTTTATGATGGCTAGTTTTCTTGCAATAACCGTGCAACGCGAGTGCAAAAAGCATGTAATTAGCCACTTTCCCGATACAATTCCGTATATAGCGAGTGAGAGAGGGAGGAGGGAGCTGAGATTCATGTCAGTAGGTTCGCCGCGGTGGTCTGGAGCAGTCATACGCTCGCTAGTCTCCTGCCACCACTTGTCTCTCTCTCTCAGCAACATTACGTGCTGAAATTGCCACTCGACCTATGTCGAGCGCCGCCACATAGTCCAGCTTTATTAAATACGACTTATGTGGTGAGCCGCTTTTTAAGGGTTAAGTAAGTTATTTGCCTCTAAGTGATTTAAGAGTCTGTCTCTTATGACCGTTTCTAGCATTTTACATACAATTGAGGTTAAGCTAATTGGACGATAGTTACTGGGTAGGGATTTGCTGCCTTTTTTGAATATCGGTGTTACGTTGGCTAGCTTCCACTGATCAGGCATAGTCCCAGACTGCAAGGATTCATTGAATAGCAATGTCAGTGGTTTGGAGAGCTCATCCTTAGCTTCCTTTAGAACTCTAGGCGAGATTGTATCAGGTCCAGGCGTTTTATTTACCTTGAGTTTATCTAAACAATTCAATACTTCTCTCTCTGTAACGGTGATATTGCTTAGAACATCTGAATTATCAATCTGAATCGGCGATGGTGTAGGGATATCACTGAGGTCTTCGGTTGTAAAAACTGATGCAAAGAAGGTATTGAGGGCATTACTCATTTGTACTTCGTCTTTGGTGTATTCTCCATTTTCATCGACTAACGGTCCAACAGTTGAAGTAACTACTTTTTTCTTTCTGATATAACTATAGAATTCTTTCGGGTTTGTTTTACTTTGATTCGCAACATGTAACTCCAGGGTCTTTTTACTTTGCTTAATTAAGTTTTTGGCTTTGCGTCGTAGCTCTACAAATTTCACCCGTTCTTCGTCATTTTGTGAGGATTTTAATCTATCATTAGCAAATTTTTTAGCAAGCAGACAGTCTGAAATATCTTTATTCCATCATTTGGGCTTATCATTATGGCCTGGACGCCGTATTTTCGAAGGTATGCAGTCTTGTACTGCCTTAAGGTAAGTGGTTGTGAAACACTCCCAAGATGTATTTATGTCGTTATTGTTATTTAGAAAGCTCCAGTCAGTTTCTCTAAGCTTTGATTTAAGTTCATGAAAATGTGCTTTCTTGAAATTAGGGACTTTCTCAATGCTGCTATTTGATTTGTTACTAGTAAACTTTAAAGTGAAAGTTATCGTACAATGGTCGCTGTTAATGAATTCATCACCAACATTCAAATTCTCTATTAATTCTTCTTTTGTTGCGAGTACAAGATCAAGCACATTATTACCACGGGTCGGAGATTGTACAAATTGAAAAAGTGAACTCTCTTGCAAGTTAGCATAGAGGTCGTGTCCAGAGTGTGAAGTAAGAATATTGCCCCATTTAGTCACGGGTAAGTTGAAATCGCCAAGAATTACGGTATCTTGTATGTTAGTTATTTCTGCAATTTGTTCATAAATTTCACTGTCAGTTTGCACTGATTGAGATGGGGGTCTGTATAATAAAGCTAGTGTTATTTTAGTTCCTCGTTTATTATTTAATAGTACGTAAGATATGTCTATATTCGCAATTTGAGGTTTTGACATTAAGACGGGATTAAGACTTTCCTTTATAAAAAACAGAACGCCTCCTCCATTTCTATTGATCCGACTTTTCTCAAACATTGTATAACCAGGAAGCGTATATTCGGCTAAAAAGTCTCTGTCTTCCGTATTTAACCAAGATTCTGTAATGCCGATTATATCATAATGTACTGTAAACACGATTTCCTCAAGATCTGAAAATTTATTGCGTATGCTACGAGCATTTACATAAAACACCTTAAGAGTATTAGAGTTGGATGTTACTGATTGTGCATTGTCTGAATTTTCAGTTCGTATTTGACTTACACTACCCTACACTACCCGTGTTGTACCTGGTCCCCTCGTATCTGACTGTACAGTACAAGCAAACATTGGAGGCTGCATAACACTGTCGGGGGGGGGGTTAAGATAGGGCATGGTGAAGGCGGCCTCAGATCAACACTCTCTGGTCCAACGTCTTGTATGTTATTGGAGGCTGCATAACACTGTCTGGGGGGTGGCTAAGAGGGGGCATGGTGAAGGCGGCCTCAGATCAACACTCTCTGGTCCAACGTCTTGTATGTTATTGGAGGCTGCATAACACTGTCTGGGGGGGTGAGGGGGGGCTAAGAGAGGGCATGGTGAAGGCGGCCTCAGATCATCACTCTCTGGTCCAACGTATTGTATGTTATTGGAGGCTGCATAGCACTGTCTGGGGGGTGGCTAAGAGAGGGCATGGTGAAGGCGGCCTCAGATCAACACTCTCTGGTCCAACGTCTTGTATGTTATTGGAGGCTGCATAACACTGTCTGGGGGGGGGGGGGGGGGCTAAGAGAGGGCATGGTGAAGGCGGCCTCAGATCAACACTCTCTGGTCCAACGTCTTGTATGTTATTGGAGGCTGCATAACACTGTCTGGGGGGGGGGGGGGGGGCTAAGAGAGGGCATGGTGAAGGCGGCCTCAGATCATCACTCTCTGGTCCAACGTCTTGTATGTTATTGGAGGCTGCATAACACTGTCTGGGGGATGCCTAAGAGAGGGCATGGTGAAGGCGGCCTCAGATCAACACTCTCTGGTCCAACGTCTTGTATGTTATTGGAGGCTGCATAACACTGTCTGGGGGTAGCTAAGAGAGGGCATGGTGAAGGCAGCCTTAGATCAACACTCTCTGGTCCAACGTCTTGTATGTTATTGGAGGCTGCATAACACTGTCTGGGGGGGGGGGGGGGGCTAAGAGAGGGCATGGTGAAGGCGGCCTCAGATCATCACTCTCTGGTCCAACGTCTTGTATGTTATTGGAGGCTGCATAACACTGTCTGGGGGGTGGCTAAGAGAGGGCATGGTGAAGGCGGCCTCAGATCATCACTCTCTGGTCCAACGTCTTGTATGTTATTACAAGAGTTCCTGCCGCTGCCGCAGCTGCTACCAAGTCATCGACAACGAGAGGCAAGTCCTTCTCAATTGTTGGGGACTCCATGGTCAGACATTTAGCTAGGTCCACCTGTACTGATATTAGGAAGCTTGTCTGTCTGCCTGGTGCCGGGGTTGGGAAGGTGTTAGAGGACATTGATTACATCATGAAAGATATTGGAGATAGCCCCATTATCTGTCTCAGTACAGGGAGCAATGATGTTGGTAAAGGTAGGACGGAAGTACTGCTTCGGCAGTACAGGGAGGTGTTAGATAAAGTTAGGAGGAAGGGAGGCATACCTGTAGTACACAGTATCTTGCCACGGAGAGGGGTCAGCAAGGAATGGTCATCTAGGGCAATTGGTATCAATTGTCGGCTGGAAAAATACTGTAATGCAAATGCAATACCATTCCTTGATAACTGGACCCGTTTCTATGGTAAAAATCAGTTGTACGCACAGGACGGGGTTCATCTTTCTCGGCGAGGGGTGGCAAATTTAGCTAGGTCAATAGATAGGATTGTCGCGGGGTTTCGCTGAAAATAAAGCCTGAGAATATGAGTAAGAATAATTGTCTAGATAGGGTAAATTGCCGTACTGGTACATCAGATAGGAATAGAAAATATCAGTCACAGGATTTTAATTGTACTGCTAGTAGAAATATTAAAGGTGTAACAGAAGATGGGAATTCAGTTAGAAATAAAGGTAAATCCGATACCAGTAAAATAAATTCATTGCGATTATATTATACAAACTGTAGGAGTTTATGTAACAAAATGGATGAACTTAGAGCACTTGTTAGCAACGAAAATATAGACATTATAGCACTGACTGAAACATGGATTAATACAGAATTAAGACATTTTTTAGCAGAATTCCATATACCAGGATATAGTTTGTTTAAACGCGACCGAACAAGTAGGAGGGGCGGCGGAATAGCAGTGTTTGTCAGGAGTTCTTTAAAAAGCTGTATTAAATCAGGTATTAGACTAAATACTGATAACGAAAGTGTTTGGGTTGAGGTTAGCGAAGGTAGTGAGACCATAATTATTGGAGTTATTTATAGACCACCAAATATGAGTAGAAACGAAGGTACAGCTTTATGGCAGGAAGTGAAAATAGCATCAAGGTTTAGCAATGTGTGTATTATGGGGGATTTTAATTTTCCGAATATTGATTGGCAGCATCAAATCGGCGACTCAGATTCAAAAGAGTTTATTGAGGCGGTACAGGATAGTTTTTTATTTCAATTCATAGACTCGCCTACTAGAGGTAATAATATCCTCGATTTAGTTCTCAGTAATAATGAACAAATGATAAATAATGTAGAGATAGGAGACCAACTAGGAAATAGTGATCATAAATCAATTTATTTTAACATACAATGGACAGGAAAGGCTAAAGAGAATACGACACTTATCCCAGATTTCAGAAAAGCCAATTATGGTGGATTAAGACGAGCCTTAAGAGTCGATCCTATGGTTAAACTATTAAGTGGACCCTGGTGCGCTAACGAACATACTCTCTCTCAGATACCTGTCTTAACTCAGGATAATTTGACAGCTACATATAATAATTTTATTTCTTCACTCCACAATGCGCAAAATAAATATATCCCCAAAAGAAAATTTAGATCAACACAGAACCAACCCAAATGGATGAATAATAGACTATTAGACCTTCTAGGAAAAAAGAGAGGAATATATCGAAAAATAAAGAAAGGCGAAATTCACCTACTTGCTTACTATCAGAATCTATCAAGAGAGGTTAAAAAGGTATAAGGACAGACAAAAGAAATTATGAAATCAGGATAGCCAATGACTCAAAAAATAACCCTAAGGCTTTTTACCAGCTATATAAATCTAAAGTTAGAGATAAAATAGGCCCCCTTAAAACTTCGATAGGAGAAATGACAGAAAATGATTTAGAAATGTGCAGTACATTAAATAGTCAGTTTCTATCCGTTTTCACTAATGATTCCAGAAGTCCGTAAGGTATATAGCGATAGTATAGAAAATAGGTTAAGTACGGTTACCATAATTAGAAATGATGTGCTTAAGGAAATTGACAGACTGAAACCTCAGAAATCGCCTGGTCCCGATGAGGTATATGCCAGAGTATTAAAAGAATGCAGAGATGAGTTAAGTTACCCATTAACATTTCTTTTTAACAATTCATTAGAAACAGGTATAGTTCCAGAAGCTTGGAAGCTTGCAAATGTAGTTCCGATTTTCAAAAAAGGTGATAAATCAATAGCATCCAATTACCGTCCCATTAGTCTCACTTCAATCATAGGAAAGCTACTAGAGTCAATTATTGCTAGGAAAATGAGAAACCACTTAGAAACATTTAACTTAATCAATTCTTCTCAGCATGGATTCACACAGGGACGTTCTTGCCTTACTAATTTGCTTAGTTTTTCTCAGAGGTATATGAAGCAGTAGATAATGACAAGGCATACGATATTATATATTTAGATTTCAGTAAAGCTTTCGACAGAGTCCCTCATGAGAGATTGATGAGAAAGGTTGAGGCACATGGAATAGGTGGGGCGTTGTTGGGATGGATTAGGTCATGGCTAATTGGTAGGAAACAGAGAGTCAGCATAAATGGTACCAAGTCAGAGTGGGGAGCAGTCAAAAGTGGTGTCCCCCAGGGATCGGTATTAGGTCCCCTGTTGTTTCTTATATACATAAATGACCTAGATTTAGGTATAACTAGTAGGATAAGTAAATTCGCAGACGATACTAAAATGGGGAGATCAATTGATTCAGATAGCGATATAGAGTGCCTCCAAAGGGATCTAGATACCTTACATGAATGGTCAGTAAATTGGCAGATGAAGTTTAACATTGACAAATGCAAGGTATTAAAGATAGGGAAGATGCAAACAAATGTTAAATATAAACTAGCTAATTTAGAATTAGAAAATTCAGACTGCGAGAAAGATCTAGGTGTGTTTGTTAGCAATGATTTGAAGCCTAGAAAACAGTGTATAGGCGTTCGTAATAAGGCAAACAGGATTCTCGGGTTCATCTCTAGGAGTGTGAGTAACAGAACTGCTGATGTTATCTTAAAACTTTACTTGTCATTAGTGAGACCCCATATGGATTATGCTGTCCAATTTTGGTGTCCTTATTACAGAATGGACATAGATTCATTGGAGAGAGTACAGCGTAGAATGACAAAAATGATCCATAATATTAGAAATCTTCCGTATGAAGAAAGGTTGAAGAAATTAGGTTTACATTCGTTAGAGAGACGCAGAGTTAGAGGGGATATGATAGAGGTGTTCAAGTGGGTTAGTGGGATTAACAAAGGGGACATGACAAATGTACTAAAGCTCAGTGATAGCGAAAGAACTCGTACCAATGGTTTCAAATTAGATAAATTTCGTTTCAGAAAAGATATAGGCAAATATTGGTTTGGTAACAGAGTTGTAGATGGGTGGAATGGACTACCAAGTGCTATAGTGGGATCTAAAACTGTAGGGAGCTTTAAGATAAAATTGGATAAGCATATGGACGAGAAGGGTTGGGTGTGAAGGGGGATCAGCCGGGTTGGGCCAATCAGCGCTCTGCAGACCCCATAATCCTGCGTTAATCTCTAACCGTTTTGGTAAGATGATCCTCAGGGTATTAGAGTGTTGAGCCTATAATTGGGCTTTGTAATTGGGGTTGTGTGGGACAGGGATCTGCCTTGCTTAGGCCAATCGGCTTTCTGCAGACTCCCATTTTCTTATGTTCTTATGTTCTTATGTTCTTATGTTCTTATTGGAGGCTGCATAACACTGTCTGGGGAGTGGCTAAGAGAGGGCAAGGTGAAGGCGGCCTCAGATCATCACTCTCTGGTCCAACGTCTTGTATGTTATTGGAGGCTGCAAAACACTGTCTGGGGGGTGGCTAAGGCGGTGAAGGCGGCCTCAGATCAACACTCTCTGGTCCAACGTCTTGTATGTTATTGGAGGCTGCATAACACTGTCTGGGGGTAGCTAAGAGAGGGCATGGTGAAGGCTGCCTCAGATCATCACTCTCTGGTCCAACGTCTTGTATGTTATTGGAGGCTGCATAACACTGTCGGGGGGTAGCTAAGAGAGGGCATGGTGAAGGCGGCCTCAGATCATCAATCTCTGGTCCAACGTCTTGTACGTTATTGGAGGCTGTATAACACTGTCTGGGGGGTGGCTAAGAGAGGGCATGGTGAAGGCGGCCTCAGATCATCACTCTCTGGTCCAACGTCTTGCATGTTATTGGAGGCTGCATAACACTGTCTGGGGGGTGGCTAAGAGAGGGCATGGTGAAGGCGGCCTCAGATCAACACTCTCTGGTCCAACGTCTTGTATGTTATTGGAGGCTGCATAACACTGTCTGGGGGGTGGCTAAGAGAGGGCATGCCTCAGATCAACACTCTCTGGTCCAACGTCTTGTATGTTATTGGAGGCTGCATAACACTGTCTGGGGGGTGGCTAAGAGAGGGCATGGTGAAGGCGGCCTCAGATCATCACTCTCTGGTCCAACGTCTTCTATGTTATTGGAGGCTGCATAACACTGTCGGGGGGTAGCTAAGAGAGGGCATGGTGAAGGCGGCCTCAGATCATCACTCTCTGGTCCAACGTCGTGTATGTTATTGGAGGCTGCATAACACTGTCTGGGGGGTGGCTAAGAGAGGGCATGGTGAAGGCGGCCTCAGATCAACACTCTCTGGTCCAACGTCTTGTATGTTATTGGAGGCTGCATAACAATGTCTGGGGGGGGGCTAAGAGAGGGCATGGTGAAGGCGGCCTCAGATCATCACTCTCTGGTCCAACGTCTTGTATGTTATTGGAGGCTGCATAATACTGTCTGGGGGGTGGCTAAGAGAGGGCATGGTGAAGGCTGCCTCAGATCATCACTCTCTGGTCCAACGTCTTGTATGTTATTGGAGGCTGCATAACACTGTCGGGGGGTAGCTAAGAGAGGGCATGGTGAAGGCGGCCTCAGATCATCACTCTCTGGTCCAACGTCTTGTATGTTATTGGAGGCTGCATAACACTGGCGGGGGGTAGCTAAGAGAGGGCATGGTGAAGGCGGCCTCAGATCATCACTCTCTGGTCCAACGTCTTGTATGTTATTGGAGGCTACATAACACTGTCTGGGGGTAGCTAAGAGACGGCATGGTGAAGGCGGCCTCAGATCAACACTCTCTGGTCCAACGTCTTGTATGTTATTGGAGGCTGCATAACACTGTCGGGGGGTAGCTAAGAGAGGGCATGGTGAAGGCGGCCTCAGATCAACACTCTCTGGTCCAACGTCTTGTATGTTATTGGAGGCTGCATAACACTGTCTGGGGGGTGGCTAAGAGAGGGCATGGTGAAGGCGGCCTCAGATCATCACTCTCTGGTCCAACGTCTTGTATGTTATTGGAGGCTGCATAACACTGTCGGGGGGTAGCTAAGAGAGGGCATGGTGAAGGCGGCCTCAGATCATCACTCTCTGGTCCAACGTCTTGTATGTTATTGGGATATTTGGCTTGAGGGGGGTTAGTCGCTTTTATTGGACCCCTTTCTCCCTCATGTTTAGCATATTAGTTTTGCGATTTTAAGACGTTGGTTCCGTTAGTTTGGCGATTTTGAGACCTTTCGCCTCATTTATTTGTGTATATTTAGACCTTTCGTACCTTTTAAGTGTCAATTTTTTTCTGGTGAGCGCTAGCGAGCCTGTAATTTTAGAAGGAATCGGCCTTCAGCCGAGAAATTTTTCATAAAAATTTATCTTGCAAGGGGGTCTTGTGAGTGTTTTTCTTTTAAGTTTGATGGTGGTCTAGCGAGGAAACTCAACAAATAAATTAACACCTTATTAGCGGGCTAGCGGTTTATTTATATGTACCGCCCAGCGGGGTGTTTTTAGCCAAAATAGGGCTGTTTACGTGTTAATTTTCATGCCTAAATAAGACCCAGAGCGTAAAACAAGTATCTATCCCTGAAAGGGCATAAACAGAGCTTTCCAATGACACCATAACGATCCTTTTATGACGGCTAGTTTTCTTGCAACAACCGCGCAACACGAGTGCAAAAAGCATGTAATTTGGTACTTTCCCCATACAATTCAGTATGTAGCGAGTGAGAGAGGGAGGGAGGAGGTGGGATTCGTGTCAGTAGGTTCGCCGCGGTGGTCTGGAGCAGTCATACGCGCGCTACTCTCCTGCCACCACTTGTCTCTCTCTCTCAGCAACATTACGTGCTGAAATTGCCACACGACCTATGTCGCGCGCCGCCAGATAGTCCAGATTTATTATACTCGACTTATGTGCGCGCCGATAGTTAGGGGTTTTAATACATAAATATATAGACCACAAATCAAGCACTACCCCCTTAATTATTGTTTAAGATTTTGCTTGCTTTAGCCATTATGGAGTAATGTATTTTGGTTGAGCCCTAGGCTACATTAACACCTTCCCAGACTTCCTTCAAAATAAAAAAAATGCCCGGCCAGACGCCCTTCAAGCTAAATTTGTATTTGTTTCGATAAACAATGTCCTGGCCGAAAGCTGATTTCTTCTAAGTTACAGGCTCGCCATCATTCCCCCCCTCCCCCCGCCCAAAAAAAATATATTGACACTGAATGAAGTAAAGCTTCTTACTATCGCCAAATTAATGGGGTGGAACGTCTAAAATAAAACTTGAAATCGACTACAAAATTGGCAAACATCAATATACACTAAATGGGCTGGGCTATCTGGCGAGTGACCATATAGAGTAGATATCTACCCCAGAGTTCTAGACTACTCACCAACAGGCTCTGGCTAGCTACATCGTGACAATCTACCATCATCCAGATTATTGTCTCTACGGCCATTGCTCTTGCTGCTGACGACCAGAGGCTCCTTCGGGAATATCTCCCTGCCTTTCTGAAGGCTAATAACCTTCCTTCTATAAGTCTCCCAATGCTCCAGCCCAAATCTGTTCTTCGACTCGCCAAACACGCTTTCATCAATAATAAATGCACTGAACTATCCATCTCTAGCTTTTCCCATGCTCCTTTCTGGCATCTAGCCAAAAACCTCTCCAACTATTTCTCTTCCTCGCCTTTTCCTCCCCTTTTCTACTCTGATGGCATTACCATCACTTCTTCCTTTGACAAAGCTGAACTCTTCGCTCAAACTTTCGCTAGAAACTCCACCTAAGATGATTCCGGTGCTATTCCTCCCTCTCCACCCCCCTCTCTCCTAGTTATGCCTAATATCCTAATCTCTTCTAAAGATGTACTTTCTACCCTCTCTGGGCTTAATACTAAGAAGGCGTACGGTCCGAACGGTGTTCCTCCTGATGTATTAAACAAATTTGCTATCGTGCTGACTCCCTGCCTAGGCAAATTCTTCCGTTTCTGTCTCTCCTCTAATGTCTTTCCTTCTTGCTGGAAGTTTGCTCGCATTCAACCTGTCCCAGTAAAGGGTGACCGCTCTCAACCCTCCAACTATCGCCCAATTGCTCTCATCTCTTGTATCTCTAAAATTTTTGAAACTATTCTTACTTCAACATTTCTTAAGCATTTATCTTCTCATAATCTAATCTCAGATCGCCAGTATGGATTCCTTAAGGATCACTCTACTGGTGATCTTCTTGCATATCTTATAACTCTTGGTCATCCTCCTTTCGGGACTTCAGTGAGACCTTTTCTATTGCGCTAGATATATGGAAGGCCTTTGATATAATCTGGCACAAATCTTTAATTTCTAAACTACCCTCCTTCGATTTCTATCCCACCATCTGTGCCTTTGTCTCTAATTTCCTTTCCGGCCGTTCCATAGCTGCGGTTGTGGACAGCCATCGCTCACTTCCTTATCCTATCAACTCCGGTGTTCCTCAGGGTTCTGTCCTATCTCCAATTATCTTTCTAATTTTCATAAATGATCTACTCAACTGTACCTCCAGTCCTATCCATTCATTTGCAGACGACTCTACCTTACACTATTCAATTTGTTTTCCAGAACGCCCCAGCAAGCATTCCCTCAAAAACAAACGTAATCAATCCATACAACACTTATCCTCTGATCTAACTACCATTTCCAATTGGGGCAGTAAAAACCTTGTTACCTTAGTGCTTCCCAAACCCAATTTATCCAACTATCTACCCGCCGTGAACTCCCAGAGGACTAACCCTTATAATTCAACCATACAAAAATCAACCCTTCATATTCTCTCAATATTCTCGGTGTTTCTTTCTATTCTCGTGGAGGGACCATATCACAACTCTTGCTAAGGCGACCTCCCAGAAGCTGGGTGTGCTCAACCGCCTCAAGGGTTTCTTTACCACTGCACAGCTTCTTGCTCTGTACAGGAGCACAGTACATCCTTGTATTGAGTATTGTTCACATGTGTGGGGAGGATCCTGTCACACAGCACTTCTAGACAAACTAGAAAGGAAAACCTTTCGTATCATTAACTCCCGTCATATTGATGTAGGTCTCAATAACTTTATCTCCAAATTAGGTGACGATACAAAAATAGGGAACATAATCTTAACCCGTTCAGTACCAGCAACGGTTCTCTGCTGTCAGTAGATATATCACTCTCCAGTCCCAGAGACGGCAGAGAGCCGTCAGTAATATACTTTCCTTGTAACTGCCAGTATCAGGCAGTGCCTGGTATCACGACCGTTTGAGCATTGCTCTAGAGTTTGCAACACTTCTCAGCTTATATCCAAGCCTCTACAGGCTAGGAGAGCCAGTATTCCTCCATCTTTTGAGGTGGGAGGTTGTTATATCTTGCCATTTTGGCAAGGGGGTGAGCGTAGCTCTCTCCCTATGTATCATCCTTCACAACATCCAGAGGGGCTGTGCCGATATACAGGTACAGAGGGGACCGGTAGTGTACCAGGTCAACACTAAGCAAGTATTGAGGGACCTCGTCACACAGAAAGCACACACAAATGAAATTTCTGTCACCATTCCTGCCTGGTCAATTTCATACATCGGGAAGGCACCGCGTCTTGGCAAGTACTCTGGCACGACCTCGCTGCGGAGACATAGAGACCAACCCAGGCCCTAGTTCAACGTTGAAGAAACCTCACCACCAAACAAGTAAGGTAGACACCAACATCTCAATAGTGCCTAGCAGTAAAATTTGTTTTAACAAGCGGGCACCCCTCATGCTCACACACACACCCAGGGCCGCTGGGCAGCCACCTCCTCAGTGCCACCACCCTACCAACACAACACTACCCTCAACTGGACCATCACTACCACAGATATCGACGACCCAAGTAGCTCAACATGCAACCAGAACAACTATAAAAACAGGTAGCTCTCTCAACCGCTTCACCAGTGAAGTAGCAACAACGACCAAAGACAATAACAACAGCATCCAACCACAACTATGCAGCCACGGGGAGGTACAGGTAGGGGTGGGGGCGATGGGCCAAGGAGTAGGCATAGCTAGCACACCCTGTCCCCCTCCCTCGCTCACAGCTGATCGGTCTGGGCCAAACCACACCTCCAGACGTACGATAAACAGTAAGAAGAAATTATGTGTAGTCTGTACTATTGGATTCAACATAAGGAGTGCGCTTTCACAATGCAATAGTTGTAATGAAATTGTACATAATCGATGTACTTACGTTAATAGTAAAAACGAAGTGGAATGTGTTAAATGTCGGACATCAGCTGTACGGAATCAGACAAACATTTGTGATATACAGTATGTGAATCACTCATAACACGGCGACAGAGGATCCAAAACTGTGTTAAGTGTAAAAAAAAAAAAATTGTTTTTAAAGACCTCCGTCTACGTATTGTGAAAAACCTGTTATCCTCCGGCAAATTGTGGGGTTGAGTGAGTGAAGGGGGGGACAGTGAATGAAGGAGGATGCATGTTTTTCATAATACGTGTTGCTAGCCCCAAACGCGCGAGCAACTGTGGCTTTCAACCATCATAAAACTGTAGCTCACATGAAGTGTATTTCTAAGAAGACCGACAGTAAAGAACATGACTTTTTATGCAATAAGTGTGGCTTGCATTTATTACCGAATGTTAATGTAAATGAATCAAATGACAACTCAGAATCCAGCCAGGACACATTCAAAGATGAATATAGAGTTTTCACCAACAAAGGGCTCCATTTTATCCACATCAACGCCAGATCAATGTATCATAAATTGTTAAAAATAAACTTGTTAGCTAATAAGGCCAAAGCTTCAATAATTGCAATTACAGAAACCTGGCTGGACTCGACTATAAACGATGGTGAAATAACCATTCAAGGTTTCAATATGGTTCGTAATGATCGTAATAGACAAGGGCCCCCCCCCCCCCTGTCTATACATACAGTATGTCTGTATGTAAAAAACAACCTCACACACACAACTAGGAACGACCTCCATGTAGAAAACCACGAAACTCTTTGGATTGACTTACACCTGCCTAGGACAAAACCCATCACAATTGGAGTACGTGTGTTATAGGCCACCAGACGACACACAATTCTTAAACAAATTTGAACGAACTTTGTCATTACTAGACCCCCGGAATGAATCTATTATACTAGGGGATTTTAACTTGTGTTACAAACAACGAAATAATAGGCTTGTACGAGAATATAGGCACATACTGACGATGCACAATCACAAACAGTTCATCACAACCCCCACACGTATCTCTGATAACACTTCTACAATATTAGACCATATAAATTGTAACAGAGATGACAAAATATCACAATCAGGGGTTATACAGACGGGGATAAGTGATCACTTCGTCACATATTGTTCACGTAAAACCCCAAAAATTACCCTAGAGAATCACAAGGTCATTAGAACAAGGTCACTCAGAAACTACAACAAACAAATTTTTTTGGACATTTTATGGAATACAGATTGGTCTCCAGTGTTTGGAAATACAAACGTTAATGACGCATGGGTTGGCTTCAGAACCATCATCACAAACATCCTAGACGAAATAGCTCCTCTGAAAAATATACGAATTAAAGCAAGATCAGACCCATGGATCAACAATGACATACTACACCATCTAGAACATGGAGACAAACTGTTAAAAGGGCTAGTGAAACATAGACAAGATCAAGGTCTGAAACATGAGTTCAACAGGACTAGGAATAATCTAAGTAGGAAAATTAAATCAGCGAAATCTAATTATTTCCATAGTAAGGCAGAGGAATATCAGAGTAACCCCAAAAAACTATGGAGGCACTTAAAATCAACGGGCTACAGCAACAAGGCAAGGGATTCGTCTAACACTAATATTGCTCTCAAAATTAATGATCAGGTTTGCCATGATAAACGACAAATTTCAACCTACTTCAACTCCTTCTTCACCTCCATAGCAAACACACTTGCACAGAACCTACCGCAACCTCTCACATTTGCTCACATTCAACCTGTCCCAAAGAAGGGTGACCGCTCTCAACCCTCCAACTATCGTCCAATTGCTCTCATTTCTTGTCTTTCTAAAGTTTTTGAAACTATTCTTGCTTCCAAATTTCTTAAGCATTTCTCTTCTCATAATCTGCTCTCAGATCGCCAGTATGGCTTCCTTAAGGGTCGCTCTACTGGTGATCTTCTTTCATATCTTACTAACTCTTGGTCATCCTCCTTTCGGGACTTCGGTGAGACTTTTTCTATTGCACTAGACATATCGAAAGCCTTCGATAGAGTCTGGCATAAATCTTTAATTTCTAAACTACCCTCCTTCGGTTTCTATCCCTCCATCTGTGCCTTTGTCTCTAATTTCCTTTCCGGCCGTTCCATAGCCGCGGTTGTGGACGGCCATTGTTCACTTCCTCACCCTATAAACTCCGGTGTTCCTCAGGGCTCTGTCCTATCTCCTATTCTCTTTCTAATATGTATAAATGATCTCCTTAACTGTACCTTAATTCCCATCCATTCATACGCAGACGACTCAACCTTACACTACTCCATTACTTTTTCAGAACGCCCCAGCCAGCAATCCCTCAACGACAAACGTAATGAAGCCATACAACTCTTAAATTCTGTTCTAAATACTATTTCCAATTGGGGCAGAGAAAACCTTGTTAACTTTAATGCTTCCAAAACCCAACTTCTCCATCTATCTACCCGTCAGGATCTCCCAGCAGACTATCCCTTATTCTTCAACAATACAAAAATCAACCCTTCATCTTCTCTCAATATTCTTGGTGTCTCTTTTTCTTCTGCTCTCATTTGGAAGGACCATATTACCAGTCTTGCTAAGGCAGCCTCCCAGAAGCTGGGTGTGCTCAACCGCCTTAGGGGGTTCTTTTTCCCCTGCACAGCTTCTTGCTCTGTACAGGGGCATAGTGCGCCCTTGTATTGAGTATTGTTCACATGTGTGGGGAGGTTCCTCTCACACCGCTCTCCTAGACAAGGTTGAAAGGAAGGCCTTTCGTATCATTAACTCCCGTCCACTTACCAACTCTCTGCAATCTCTCTCTCTCCGCCGCAATGTTACATCTCTCTCGCTATTCTATCGTTACTATAATAATCAGTGTTCCTCAGAGCTATCCCAGTGCATACCACCTCCTTTACGTAGGGCACGTGGTACCCGTCTTGCAACTCAATCCCACCCCTACTCTGTGCAACTCTCCAACCCAAGAGTGAAACGTTACTCTCAAACTTTCTTCTACTCAACAGATGAGCTCTGGAACTCTCTCCCAGAATCAGTTTTTCCCGCTTCCTATGACTTAAATTGCTTCAAACTCTGTGTGTCCAGGCATTTTGGCTCGAACGTCCCTTGATTTTGGCCCTGTCACTCTTTCAACTATGGTGGAGGCACTCGCTATAGGCAGTTATGCCTTTAGCCTCCCTCAATCACATAGAAAAAAAAATAAAATAAAAAAATAAATACACCACAACAACTGCCACCTTTCAAAATTTCTACAGGGATAAAGGCATAAACCCGAACACTTTTAGATTGCAAAATGTTACACCAAAATACACATTTGAGGAGCTCTCTAACCTAAATGTACATAAAAGCACAGAACCAGACAAAATTCCTGCCAAATTTCTACGAGATGGAGCCATTGGTATCGCAGGTCCCCTAACCCACATCATCAACCTGTCAATTAACACCAACACTGTACATGCTGAACTGAAGGAAGCTATTGTAACCTCTCTATTCAAGAAAGGAAATAAATTAGATGTTATCAACTACAGACCAGTTAGCATGTTATGTATTGTATCAAAAATTCTTGAAAGAGCTGTATAGACCCAAATTGAACACTACCTCAAAGAAAATTATCTATTCTATAAGTTTCAATCAGGTTTCAGAGGCATGTACTCGACAGACTCCTATCTCATCCACTTAACAGATCACATTCGAAAAGAAATTTCTAAAGGTAACTTCACCGGTATGGTTCTTCTTGATCTACAAAAAGCGTTTGATACAGTAGACCATAATATCCTATGTAATAAACTACAAGCAATGGGCATAGGGTCGGTAAACTGGTTTAAATCTTATCTTAGTGGTAGAACACAAAGAGTCAAAATTTATGATAATCTATCAGATCCTATGCCAATAAACTGTGGGGTCCCGCAGGGAAGCATCCTTGGTCCCTTACTCTTTCTCTGTTATGTGAACGACATGGAGCTGAGCGTATCGTGTAAATTATTACTGTATGCTGACGACAGTGTGCTTCTGGTTTCAGGAAAAGACCCAATAAGTATTGCCGCCTCACTTTCCAAAGAACTAGAATTGTGTAGTGATTGGCTAGTGGACAATAGACTATCTCTTCACTTCGGCAAGACAGAAGCCATCTTATGTGGAACAAAACGCAAATTGAAAGATTGAGGGCTTCTCGGTCAACTGTAATGATATTCCTATAACAACAGTGTCACAAGTGAAATATCTCGGACTAAAACTGGACTTGACTCTGTCAGGTGAAACAATCTTGGAATCGATCCTGAGTAAATGTAGAGCACGTATAAAATACCTATATAGACAGGTGGGATGCTTGCCAGCGGCGACCAAAAAGACCCTATGCCAAGCGCTTGTTCAATGTAATTTTGACTATTATGTGTCATCCTGGTACTCTGCATCATCTAAATCAGCAAAGCACAAACTTCAGGTCACTCAAAATAAAATGGCTAGGTTCATGCTGAACCTAGGACCCAGATCGCATGTTGGCCAGGTTCAACTTCAGTCACTTGGTATGCTCAATGTCTCTGACAGGGCAAAACAAATCAGACTCATTAATGCCTTCAAGATATTTTATGATAGGGTTCCTGAGTATTTAAAGATTAATTTTGTTAAAGCAAATGAAAGGAATGGACCTACCCCAGTCAGTCCGTGAAAAGAGAACATTGTATTCCTTCAGACGTAGCTTGAAGGAGCACCTGAACCGAACAGCTGCGAGAAGGGAGCACCAAGCTTATGTCTACTACTAAATACGACATAAGAGATAGGCAAGACAAACGGAAATGATTACTGAAATATTTTGACCAGTCCAAATATAGAATGCAAGGTATCTTAATATAACCCCCTAGAAATACTTTCTCTAAAGTATCTACTAATCATATTAATTTACATTTGTTATTCTCCCCCTTTTCCCCAGCTAACTTAATCCCACAAGGACCCCACTGGAAATACGCCTAACGGCCTTATTGGGCTATCCTTAGTTGGAATTATGCAAAGCTGGTACATGTCATATTTGTAACATATTATGTGGTACCAACATTGTAAAATGCCAACTGAATAAATATTATTATTATTATTATTATTATTATTATTATTATTATTATTATTATTATTATTATTATTATTATTTATTATTATTATGGTACAGTAGGGGTTAAGTAAGGAAGACAGAAATAACCTATAATCCTACTTAATCAAAATAGTGGAATGTTCAGAAAAATGGCAAGTGCATATTGACAAATGTCAAATTTTGCAAACAAAAACATATCAGTATGATTATCAAATGAAAAGCCAACCAATAATAGCAAACTCTATGGTTAAAGATCTCGGGGATATAATATCGGAAAACCTAAATTTTCAGAGCAATGTACTGCGACTGTGGCAAATAAGGCTAACAAAGCCTTGGGATTTATCAAAAGAAGTTTTACCTTTTAAAACGAGAATATTATTGTGCCATTATTCAAAATCATTCTTAGACCCTATCTTGAATAACATTTATAGTAACCAAATGTTAATGGGATCTTTTTGGTTAACAAATGAAGGGATTGACCAAGTCTTGTCGAAATGTATTCATTCTCGAAATATAGAGATAGATGCACATACACACAGACACACACCACAAAAGTTAATGAGTCATGTATAATGACCAAAGATATATGGACGCCACTTATTGTATTATTGTAAACAATAATATTGGAGATGATGCCATCTCCTCCACTCCCCTACTGGGAACATCCAAACATCTCCAAAATCTGATTTGAAACCAGCGACTTAAAAAAAACTAGTACCTTGAATACCTCTACAATTAAACACAATTTTCTCAGGATGATAATGTGTGTGTGTGTGTATGTGTGTGTGTGTGTGTGTGTGTGTGTGTGTGTGGAGGGGGGAGGGGGGGGGGAGGAGGTAGACCCAAGAAGGAGTTATGGGTTCATACAAAATACAATGTTAAAGAAAACTTAATGGAATCCTTTTGGATATCAAATTAAGGAAATAATAATAATAATAATAACTCAGAGGAAGTGAGTAAATCTGATCAAACTTCTTTCAATTATTCTCGAGATATCGCACAAACAGACAGGCAGACACACAAACACAGCCTATCTTGACAACAATTATAATATTCTATCTGAAGGATGGATCTGTCCCACTTGTCCCATCGCGGTTAACCTGAGGGCTGCTAGACCCCTCTAGGACTCACCATTGACCTTTACTAGACCTAGGCCGATTTGGCAACTATTCCAAAATGCAACGAAAACCAAGACATCGTGTAGGAAATTCAATTCCGCATCCAATCATATATATACAGGTATATATGAATACGCAAAAGATGCGTGGTTGAGGTGTTACGGTGGTCCGTAGTTGAAAAAGTGGGCACAAAATCGGCCACGAGCGGCCGTTATATATGTGTATTGGTCTGGTGGATGGGAGAAATGGGAGGAGCAGGGTGGATGCAAGATGGGGGGGGGCAGTAAATGTTATTGGAAGCTCACCTCATGTGCCCTGACAGTCACACTTCTCATTTTTGTCATTTGGTGTGTTTTCGTATGTGTTTGACATTTCTTCCTAGAGGAACGTCACAGGCCACCATTATAACCTCTCGAGAGGATTATCACAGTGGTGGAAC
Source organism: Paralithodes platypus (assembly GCA_032716605.1). NCBI lineage: Eukaryota > Metazoa > Arthropoda > Malacostraca > Decapoda > Lithodidae > Paralithodes > Paralithodes platypus. Next base: position 37,612,855 of record CM064506.1, read on the forward strand.
TCTATGGGAGAAGGGCCCACGTGGTCAGAGGGAAGCGCGACGCAGACACACAGCCGACACTTATGGGGATCTAATTAGCCACTGAGGGTACATTTATCATGCCGAGCATATGTCTTAGGGCCAGTAAAGCTGCCTGGCATACAATATATGGAATCGTAGCACATTTCAAGGGGAAAACAAAACTTGACTTATTTCGGTCACGGTTCATGTGTTGGCCTCGTGTGCAAAAGACTTGAGATGTAACCATTGGTATCAGTATATAATATATATATATATATATTATATATGTATATATATTGAGTGTTGGATAGCATATAGATTGGCTAGTTGGCGACCAATGAGGGCGCCGCGCTTTACCTGCCTTGGTTGGCTGGGAGGGTTCGTAGATGCTAGATGTTGTCGTAGGGAGGTCTGCTGGGCGGAGGGGGGGGGCGGGCCCTTGTGAGGGGCGGCGGCCCAGTTGCAACCCGTGTTTCTGGTCCAGTTCCAAGCCTAGGGTTGAGGGAGGGCGCGCGTTGGTTAAATGAAGTTAGTGGGGGGGACGGTAAGGGGGGGAAGGGGAGGGGAGGAGAGAGGGGGCAAGGGCAGAGTCGGGGTGGTATGAGGAGTAATGTTAGGGGGTGTTTGAGAGTAACGTTTAGCTGATGGGAGTATTTGGAGGTCGAGAGTTTGATTATTTATGGAAGGATTAAGAGTTTGAATATATAGGGCTTCAAGTATAGCAAGTCTTCTGGGGTCTGTCTCTTTATCAATTACGGAGGTGTTTTTATCTAGGTCAGAGCGAGTAAGGGCTTGGTGGTGGGGGGCTTTATAGTGGTCTTTGATAGCTCCAGATTGGAGATGGAGGGTGAGACGGCGTGATAAACGATTTTGTGTCATACCAACGTAGGTTTGAGGTCCACAGTCCACATTATTGCAATTGTGTTGGTATATCACATGGTCGTCTATTTTCGGAGTCTTGGGAGAGATAGGTCTGTTACGAAGGATGAGGTTGGAGGTTTTGGAGGATTTGTAGTAGATGATAAGTTTTATTTTGTGGTCGGGGTTGGTGGGGAGGACGTTTTGGGCAATGATTTCTTTCATGATGGATTCGTCAGTATTGTGATCAGATGACATGTAGTTGTGGTAGAAGATAGTGATGCCGTTGGTTGGGTTGGTAGTAGGGGGGAGCTTGGTTGTACCATTTATCAAGGTGTTTTCTTATGGTGTTGGTGACATCTGTGTTAGAGTATCCGTTGTTAACGAGTACCTGGGTAAGGCTTTCTAGTTCCTTATGGGTGTCGCTCCACGCGTTCAATGGGTGAGGGCTCTCCTGATGTAGGCTGCGATGGTGGACAGCAGGTATCGTTGGGGGCATTCACTTTCCCCGTTGAGGCATTGGCCATTGTTCGTGGGTTTGGAGTAGATGGTAGTTTTAAATTCTTGATTATTAAACGAAACAAGGAGGTCGAGGAAGGGAAACTGTCCATTGGTGGCCTCTTCATAGGTGAAGTTGAGTCCTGAGGCGGCCATAAAGCGATACTGGAGGTCCCTGAGTTCGTTGAGGTCCTTTACTAGTACGAATATGTCGTCCACATATCTGCAGTAGACCGAGGGGCGGTGGGCATCAAGGAGCTCCTCTTCTATAGTTCCCATGAAGAAATTAGCGAACAGGACCCCCAGGGGGCTACCCATCGCTATCCCGTCTATTTGCTGGTACATGTTTCCATGGGGCCAGAGGAAAGGTGCCTCTTTGGTGCAGAGCTCCAACAGCGTCTTCAGTGCCTCTCCGGTATGTCAAGATTGGGTGTGTCAGGGCAATGGTTAAACTTATTGCAGGATTAAGTTGATGGTCCTGTCCACAGGTACGTTGGTGAATAGGCTCTCCACGTCGAGAGAGGCGGTGATGTGGTCGTTAGTTCGGGGCTTCTCGTAACATTTCTAGGAAATCATTAGCGGAGTTGAGGTTATATTGTCGAGGTATGTAAGGGGTGAGGAGGTTGTTGAGGGTCTTGGCGATCTGGTAGGTGGCCGTAGGTATCTGGGAGATGATGGGGCGGAGGGGGTTTCCTGGTTTGTGTGTTTTTACAGTACCATAGGTGTAACCAGGGGAAAATTCCCCGATGAGTTTTTTCATGTGTACCCCTTCAGTTTTAGAGTTGATGGCGGTGATGGTGGTGTTGGCTTTCCTTTTTATTTCATCTGTGGGGCGAGCGATTGACCCGTTTGAATTTATTTTTATCACTAGAAGATGTCCATTTTCCAGGTACACCTCGTACTTTTCCATGGATCCCAGACAGGAGCTTGTCAGCTCGCTATGATGATGTTAGGGTTCTCACTGAGTTGGCTGCTTAGCATGTGAAAGGTTTTTTTTTTATTTTGATGAGATCCTATGGTCTTTGGCCTAGTAGTTAGGTGGGTTTAAGTGTGGTATGGTGGGAGCAACCTTCTGGAGCGTATATAGAGTTCTATATGTATATATAATATACTAGATTTTATACATGACTACTGTCCCTCGCTCTCGCTGTTTTGAACCCTTCTCAAAATACCAAAATTCCAGAAAGTAAAGGTGATATGGATAACTTCAATAAGGGTTGAGGACTATAAATGTATATTAAACCTAGCGCACATTTAGGCTCCTCACCAGTATGGGTGTAGGCCTACTCGGATTAATTCCTACGAATACGGAAATAAGCTGCCATAGCCGAGTTGGCCAAGGCTGGGTGTCAAATAAGGACATTTCTGCTCAGACGGGTGTACATTTACGAACTGTACAGCATTGGACAAATAATTGTAGCATAACATTATTATATCCAATCTTTTTGCAAATGGAGTATGCCATACACAATCACATTGAAATATTGTAGATATAAAAGGAATTAATATACAATTAAACAGACTCAAACATTCGAACATTTATTTACTACATTAACAGGGGAGAACAACAACAAGATTGACTTAGACTTTGATTATACATCATAAATATACTATAGACTCACTGAAGGCCAAGTTTTATAAGAAGACATAAATTTGGGTAAATAAAGCAGCTGTCTCATTATTAGGTGCATAATTTGAATAAATAAGATAGACAATTGGGAAAACCATACTGTGTCTCAGATTAATAAAGCATTGAAATTTTGCAAAATAGCATGACAGAAGTAGTGGAAATATTTAAAATTGGAGGAATGGATTAAATTTCAGAAATATAGTATGGTATACTTGTGTCCCATAATTTGAAAAAATGTAATATTGAAAATCTTATGTGGCATTACAAAGTATTAGCCTAGACTATGATAGAATAATATGAACACTTATGTGCTCCATACAAACAGATGACATGATAGTAAAACATACGAAACCACAGTAAAAATATATGCTCTAATAATGAAAAAGACGAATCCATAGTCAAACACAATATATCGTAGTAGAGTACATGAAGATGGAGAGGAGATTATAGTTGAATGGATTGGCTGCAGCTTAACAGATGATATCATATTGGAAGAGACATACCACAATGGAATACAGGATGCTATGTAGAACAGATGGTCAGATGATATTATTGTGGAAGAAATGGACCCTAATGTATAATAGATGATGTCATGATGGAACATACGAACAGCAGTGTATAATATAAAATGTCATTGAGGAAGAGATGGACCATAATGTATAATAGATTATGTCATGATGGAACATACGAACAGCAGTGTATATATATGATGTCATTGAGGAAGAGATGGACCATAATGTATAACAGATTATGTCATGATGGAACATACGAACAGCAGTGTATAATATATGATGTCATTGAGGAAGAGATGGACCATAATGTATAACAGATTATATCATGATGGAACAAATGGAAACAGTGTAGTAGATGATTATCATGGTGGAACAGATGCACCATAGTGGATAGATAATATCATGGTGGAGCAGATGGTTCCATTATTGTAGATGATTTCATGGTAGGACTAATGGTCACACTATAGTAGGTGATATCATACTAGAATACTGAACCACATTTTATGATAGAGTAGAAAATATTAGTGTGGAACAGATGGACCAAAATGTTATAGAAGATGCTATGGTGGAAAGATGAACCAAGGTATATAGAAGTTGTCAAAATGGAACAAATTAAGTTAGTGAAATAGATGACATGGTGAAACAGATTGTCACAGTGTATAGTAGACAATGTAATGGTAGAACAGATTGTCACAGTGTATAGTCCACAATGTAATAGTAGAACAGATTGTCACAGTAAAATTGAAGATGACATGATGGAACTGATAAAACCGAGATATATTGAAGTTATCATGGTGGAACAGATGAGGCACACAGTGTAGTAGTTGTTGCCGTGGTAGAAGGGATAAAGCCACTGTCATAATGTCAACCATGATCAAAGGTGGCTAAGGTGGGATCACATGGCAACAAGCTAAAACGGACGAAGCAACAGAGAAGAGGAAAGTTATGGTATTGACACGGTAAAGCAGTAGGGTGACGGACGGTGACTGAATATATGAGGTAATGGTGGAACAACCACCACCAACAAATAAATAAACGCCAGAGGAGAAAGGGAGAAGTCTACGCCTCCACAAATTTTAAAACAGACGATATTGGTGGAATGGATTCATGCCACAAGTAGATTCAAAGACAGGGCCACAGTGGAATCGAAATAATTGCATGTGAATATTATGGTCATGTTTTGGATAAGTGGAGAATACCTAACTAAGAGAGATCACAGTGAAAAATTTATAGAAGTACACCAAAAAAAATAGATATGTATCAACATTTCATTAGACGCGATTCATTTTAGATTGGAAAGAAGACAATATAGTGGAATAGATATTTGGCACCTACATTTTCACAATGTAAAAATATGATGAAGACTCGTTTGGAAAATATATAAAACAAACAATCGGTCAATCAAATGCAGATAGCTGGTTGAATTCGAATTATTCTCGAAAAAGTCTTTCTAGGAAACCAAACAATCTAAAGATATATATAACTTCCGCAATGTGAGTTGGCGTCAGGAAAAGGCTAATGAAAGAACATGGGATTCTAGTCCTTTACATTCTAAAGAGCTGGCATTTAGTGTAGCGCCAATTTTAACTGACGTAAACATGTGACGAGGAAACACGAATTATCATTGGCATATATAACGTAAATAAACAATTGAAGGTTTAATTTATAAAACAGAAAAAAAATCATACAGCAAGAAACAAAATGAAGCCAAAATGAAAATGTGCCTTTGGAGTGCAGGAGCTTCTGCCCCAGAGGAATATAAATAGGCTTGTAGTGAACTAGATGAGGTCCGCAGATAGTCATGATGGTTCTCCTCCACATGTTTTTACCTCCTCGTACATACTGGATGATCCACCGGGCCTCCGCTTGATCCACCTCCTGATCCTCCACCACCACCGGACTTGATCCACCCATATCCCCCACCACCACCACCGGATGATCCACTACTGCCGTTCACAGCACTTGATACACCACCGTCCATCCAACACCACCAATGCTTGATCCACACACCGATCACGCTGGATCCACCATATCCACCACCACCACCGGATGATCCTCCACCACCACCGCCGGATGATCCTCCACCACCCACCGCCGGATGATCCTCCAACCACCACCACTTTAACCCACCACCACCACTCCTGATCCGCCACCACCTAACTTGATCCACCATATCGATCCACCACCAACGCAAGAATGATCCTCCACCTCAACTTGATCCACCATACTCCCTCCACCACCAAAGCCGAGATGATCCACCACCTCCACTTGATCCACCAGATCCTACACTACCACCGGTCAGAGCATTCCACCACCTCCAATTGATCCACCAGATCCTACATGCCACCCACCACCCGCCAGATGATCCTCCACCACCACTTGATCCACCAGATCCTCCTCCAAAACCACCGCCAGATGATCATCCCCATCCACTTGATTCAACCTATCCTCCACCACCACCACCGCCAGATGATCCACCACCTCCACTTGATCCACACTATCCTCCCCCACCACCGCCAGATGATTTCCAACACCTACCCTGGATCCACTCATATCCACCAAAACACCAACAGATGATCATTCCACCTACACTTGATCCACCATATCCTCCACCACCACCGCCAGATGATCCTCCACCTCCACTTGATTACCCACACCTATCACACACAACCACCGCCCAGATGATCCACAACCTCCACTTGATCCACCAGCTCCTCCACCACCCACCCCCACTTGATCCAACACCTCCACCTTGATCCCCCCCTATCCCTCCACCAACCACCGCCGCCAGATGATTCAACCACCTCCACTTGATCCACCATATCTCCACCACCACCACCGCCAGATGATCCACCACCTCCACTTGATCCACCATATCCCTCCACCACCAACCCCATTGATCCACCACCTCCACTTGATCACCTACCTATCTTCCACCACCACCGCCGCCAGATGATCCACCACCTCCACTTGATCCACCATTATCGTCAAAACCACCAACGCCAGATGATCCACCACCTCAACTTGATCCACCATATCCTGCAACAATGATCCACCACCCACCTCCTCCTACATCACCAACCACCACTTGATCAACCACACAACACGTGATCTCCACCACCACCTAGCCACCACCACCACTTGATACAAACCGCTTGATCCTCCACCACCACTGGATCCACCACCACAATTCACACCTCCACCACCACTATGATCCACCACCGCCATATCCCTCCTCCCACCACCACTGATCCTCCACCACCACTTGATCCACCCAACGCCATTCATCAGCGCACCACCACTTGTCCACCACCGCCATACCTCTCCTCCACCACACTGATCCACCACATCCACTTGATCACCCCACCAACTTGATCCACACCACAGCCACGGATCCACCATAACCTCAACCCCCAATTGATCCCACCAACACACTCCGGACGGGGAAGAGTCTCCACGAGCTTACAGCGGGTGCAGGATATCAACTTCCTCCACCTCCTACCTGAACCTCCTCCACCTCCACTGTAGACACCACCCCCACCACCTCGTCCTCCAAACCACTGCACCGACCACTTGATACACCACCGTAGCTACCACCACTTGGCCCGCCTCCGCTTGATCCACCGCCATATCCACCCCCACCACCTCCTCCACACGTGATCCACCATACATTCCTCCTCCTCCTCCTCCACCTCCCCCCGCAAGAGGATCCGCCGCCTACATATTCCTCCTCCACCACTGCTGCTGGAGGATCCAACATACATTCCACCTCCTCTTCCTCCACCACCACCTATATGACACAACATCCAAGATGGGGGCACTGTAGCTGCTTCCACCACCAGCACATCCACCTGCCCCAGATGTCACTGTAGCTGATTCCACCTCCTCCACCAGATGGGGCACTGTAGCTGCTTCCACCTCCACATACTCGCGGGTCCTCCACAACCATTGTGTCCACCTCCTCCCCCGCCACCATCAGCTATGGTTACAACCACAACCACAGCCCAGGAGGAACCCACGAGGGGCATGCTGAAATGGAAACCATGTAAGGGGCTCGTTATCGCATATCTATTTTATTTATTTGAAAGAAAAACACAATGACAAAAACTGTCATAGCAAAGGTTAACCCATAAACAGCGAGCTTCCTCTATAGAGGTTTTTTTTTTTTTTTTTTTTTTTTTTGTGGTGCAATGTGAGCTCGTCCTCTATAGAGCCAGCACATAAATACCCTTTCAAAACACTAAAGTGGCACTCAAAACAAAGCAAGATGGTGATGAGGTGAGATAATTCCCCTCAATTACGTGCCACCATCCCTAAATAGAGTATGAACAAAGCCATGACAAAATTCAATAAGTCCTAAATGGGTCAAACGAATAAATGGCAGCGATTTTTCATCATATTAACCCCTTTGATCAGATAATTTTACAGCTGGAGCGAATTTCCCTCACGTGGTCTGGTTAACACGGAGGCGAGGCAAAATAGAAGATCTTGGCAACACAGAGAATTCTCGGGCAAGGCAGCGGCAGGCCTTAGAGTCTCCCTTGAGGTCGGAGAGGGAAGACATTTCGCCGACCGGGCTCTCGCTTCATGATACGACCGAGCGGCAATAATACGTCTTTTTCACCCCCAAATGCTATTCCCACTTTATTGCTCTTAAATGTTCATATGTTCATATTAAAAGTAAGATAGGTGCATATGGATAAGTAATAATGATATATATGGTAAATATTGACGATTTTTGTCAGAATTTAACCAAATACCTTCGCATGGCCGTACCCTTTGAGCTACCATTGCATCGCCGTTTAAAGGTTAAAAAAGATAGATAATACTGATGTTGAATATAATCTGAAGGCCGCTTCTTCAAATCAAATCGAACGCTGAGCTGCTTTACGTACCATGTCTAAGAAATGAGGTCACTATACTAGATAGTATATTTATCTGAAAGTCCCTGGTAGCATCCTCGGAACCAAGTTTACTTAACATAAACTACCTAAAATTAGGTCAAGTTAGGATAGGTTAGGAATGACAAAAATGGTGAAGAATGACAACCATTGAATATTTGACTGCGAGTTTGTGCGTAATGGCTTACAAATGGTGTCTAACATGAAGGTTGAGAGAGAATGCAATCTCAATGTCATCTGTCTTTTTGTCTATTTCATCCATTATTAACACAAATAACTATGTAACCTAACTAACTAATTTACAATATATATATATATCCCTTATTCTTCACAAGAACAAGTCACCCTTCATCTTCTTTCAGTATTCTTGGTGTTTCTTTATCTGACTCTCTTGCAAAGCTCATATTGCCACTCTTGCTAAATTAGCTTCTCAGGAGTTAGGTGTGCTCAAGCGTTTCTGTGGATTCATCGCCCCCGTACAGGTTCTTGCTCTGTATAGGGGGACAGTGCGCCCATGTATCAAGTTTTGTTCGCATGTGTGAGGAGGTTCCACACATACCATTCTCAAAAACGCTTCCTCTTACAACTCCCTACAATCTCTACATCCCGCAATGTTGCATCTCTCTCACTCTTCTTCCGCTATTACAATAATCAGTGTTTTTGAGAGCATTCTCAGTGTATACCTGCTTACGGAGAGTGAGGGGCACACGCTTTTCAAGACACTCCCACCCCTATTTTGTCCAGCTATCTAACCCAAGATTGGACCTATTTTCCCACTTCTCCACCAACAAGTAGCTTTGGAATTATCTCCCCAATCTGTCTTTCATCATCCTATGACTTAAACTGCTTCAATCGGGTCCAAGCCTTTTATCAACGTACCTAATGGCCCACTCTTTCACCTTTGGGTGAGACACTTGTTACAGTTTGCCCACCTTCATACACATAGAACAATATAAATATATATATATATTATATATAAAGATATATATATATATATATATCTATATATATATATAAATATATATATATAGTAGCCAGGTAATATTTTCTTTAATACATACGAGGTTGAAAGAAATGGCAATTTCTGCGTTGGAAATTTTATTATTCAAAGTTTCCAGGTCTCTGATGAGTTTTCGCTGGGTGGCAGGAAGTAGATGAAGGAGATGAGCAAAATTCATGGTGGTACAGGGTTACATAAATGTACATGATGATACAGGATATACGACGCGTTTCACTGGACAACCAGCATTATCAAGTAAGGAAGGAATGATATAAAAGGTAAACAGGAAGGGTATATATAGAGGGTGGAGGATCAGAGGAGGCGGAAAACAGGGGGCAAAAGTCTGCTATTGGTGGAAGCGTAAATTAGGAGAGAGAAAGGGGTAACCGCTTCACGCATGCGCACTGGATGCGGGATGGTGGTCAGTAGGTGGGGTCGAAGCTGATTGGCTGCGTGTCGAGGGGCGTGGCCTAAGTTGTGTGGCGCCTGCAGAAGACGAAGCTGAAGGAGGTAGCGCGGGGGGCTGCGTCAAGGGCACCGGGGGGCGAGGAGGGGTGTTAGGTCCTGTAGGGTAGTGCCTTTTGGCAGAAGGAAGGATCTGAAGGTCCAGAGTTTGGTTGTTGATGTTGGGATGTAAGGCTTGGATATATAAAGCTTCGAGTATAGGTAATCTCCTTGGGTCACTTTCTTTATCGAGTATGGTGGTGTGTTTCTCTAACTCGTTGCGTGTGAGGTGAGGGTGGTTAGGGGTGAGATAGTGGTCTTTGATGGCTCCAGCCTGAAGGTGAAGAGTTAACCGACGTGAAAGACGAGTCTGCGTCATACCAATATAGGAATGAGGTCCACAGTCCTCATAATTACAGGTATGTTGGTAAATGACGTGATCGTCGGTCATCGGGCTCTTTATCTTGGTGGAGGCTGGTTTGTTGCGGAGAACGAGGTTGGAGGTCTTGGGGGATTTGTAATAAATTATTAATTTGATTTTGTTTTCCGGGTTGGTTGGGTGGACATGCTTGGAGATTATTTCTTTTAAGACGGCCTCGTCATTTTTGTGTTCAGAGGACATGTAATTGCGGTAGAAGATCTTAATTTCATTGGGGGGGTCAATGTTGGGAGGGCTTTGGGTGTACCATTTTTCAAGATGGTGGTTGATGGTGCTGGAGATGTCGGAGTTGGAGTATCCGTTATTTACTAAAACTTGGGATAGTCTTTCTAGTTCCTGGTGGGTGTCGGCCCAGGTAGAGCAGTGCGTGAGGGCTCTCCTAACATAGGCGGAGATGGAGGATAGAAGATAACGGCGGGGGCATTCACTATCGCCGTTGAGGCATTGTCCTGTGTTAGTAGGTTTAATGTAGACGGTGGTTTTGAACCCATGGTCGTTCAGAGCTACGAGGATGTCGAGGAAGGGGAGTTGTCCATTGTTAGATTTTTCAAAGGTGAAGTTAAGTCCGGAGGAGGTCATGAAGCGACGCTGGAGTTCCTGTAGTTCGTGGAGGTCCTTGATTTGCACGAAGATGTCATCCACGTATCTACAGTAGACGGCTGGTCGTTGGGCAGCTAGGAGCTCTTCCTCGATGGTACCCATGAAAAAGTTCGCAAAAAGAACTCCTAGGGGGCTGCCCATCGCCACACCGTCTATCTGCTTGTACATGTTGCCCCGGGGGCAAAGGAAGGGGGCCTCCTTGGTACATAGCTCCAGTAGTGTTTTCAGGGCCTTCTCCGGGATGTCCAGTGTAGGTGTATCAGGGCAATGATAAATTCGACGTAGAATCATGTCAATGGTCCTATCCACTGGCACGTTGGTGAACAGGCTTTCTACGTCGAGAGAGGCGATAGTGTGGTTGTTGTTACGGGGGGCGTCTCGTAAAATTTCCAAGAAATCGTGGGCTGAGTTAAGGTTGAATTGGCTGGGCACGTAGGGGGTGAGGAGGTTGTTCAGGGCCTTGGCGATCTGGTAGGTGGCAGTGGGGATCTGGGAGATGATGGGGCGGAGGGGGTTCCCAGGTTTGTGTGTTTTGATGGTTCCGTACGCATAACCAGGGGTGTATTCTCCGACGAGTTTTTAAGGTGGATCCCTCCTTGTTTGGCGTTGATGGCGGTGATGGTGGTGTTGGCAATACGTTTGATTTCGTCGGTTGGGTTGCGGGTGATCTTTTTAAATTTAGTGTTGTCACTTAAGATGACGTCCATTTTTCTAAGATATTCCTCCTTGTCATGGATCACGAGGCAGGAAGCTTTATCCGCACGACGATTGATGATGTTGGGTGTTTCTCTTAATAGTTTGGCAGCTTGGAAGTGTTGTTTGTTGAGTATTTGCTATGGTGAGTTCCCTGGTTTTGGCGGCTTCAGCGAGGAGAGTAGGTTGTAGGGCGGGAGTAGTGGTGACCTTGCCATCCTTCTTGAGTCGTAGGATGTCGTCCAGGAGGATTTCCGTTTTTTAGCCGTTTCCGGTGGGGGCCAGGTTTGGAGCTGTAGTGGCAGTTGAGGCCTTTGTTGAGGAGGTCTTCTTGGTCCAGGGTCAGAATGTGTTAGTAAGGTTTATATCCTTTTGTTGGTTTGGGAAGTTTTAAGTTTCCGCCATAAAGACGGGCAAGCTTTTTTATGGTTGTGTTTTCGGCTTGTCTTCTGTTGTTCAAGGAGTTGTTCGAGGGGCTGTGTGATTTCGGCTTTGAGGTGGTCTGGAGGGGTTTCGTCTTCCCAAAATCCGTAGAGAGCATCTCGTTCTTTACGAAGGTTGTTGGCGAGCTCTCGTTTCAATTATTTGGACCTGCACCAGTTCGTCACGAAACTGGAGGGTGCTGGTGCGATGTCTGGCATTATCGTGAAGTTTTATGTTAGTAAGCCAGGTAATAAATTTTCTTTAATACATACGAGGTTGAAAGAAATGGCAATTTCTGCGTTGGAAATTTTATTCAAAGTTTCCAGGTCTCTGATGAGTTTTCGCTGGTGGCAGGAAGTAGATGAAGGAGATGAGCAAAATTCATGGTGGTACAGGGTTACATAAATGTACATGATGATACAGGATATACGACGCGTTTCACTGGACAACCAGCATTATCAAGTAAGGAAGGAATGATATAAAAGGTAAACAGGAAGGGTATATATAGAGGGTGGAGGATCAGAGGAGGCGAAAACAGGGGGCAAAAGTCTGCTATTGGTGGAAGGGGTAAATAGGAGAGAGAAAGGGGAACCGCTTCACGCATGCGCACTGGATGCGGGATGGTGGTCAGTAGGTGGGGTCGAAGCTGATTGGCTGCGTGTCGAGGGGCGTGGCCTAAGTTGTGTGGCGCCTGCAGAAGACGAAGCTGAAGGAGGTAGCGCGGGGGCTGCGTCAAGGGCACCGGGGGGGCGAGGAGGGGTGTTAGGTCCTGTAGGGTAGTGCCTTTTGGCAGAAGGAAGGATCTGAAGGTCCAGAGTTTGGTTGTTGATGTTGGGATGTAAGGCTTGGATATATAAAGCTTCGAGTATAGGTAATCTCCTTGGGTCACTTTCTTTATCGAGTATGGTGGTGTTTCTCTAACTCGTTGCGTGTGAGGTGAGGGTGGTTAGGGGTGAGATAGTGGTCTTTGATGGCTCCAGCCTGAAGGTGAAGAGTTAACCGACGTGAAAGACGAGTCTGCGTCATACCAATATAGGAATGAGGTCCACAGTCCTCATAATTACAGGTATGTTGGTAAATGACGTGATCGTCGGTCATCGGGCTCTTATCTTGGTGGAGGCTGGTTTGTTGCGGAGAACGAGGTTGGAGGTCTTGGGGGATTTGTAATAAATTATTAATTGATTTTGTTTTCCGGGTTGGTTGGGTGGACATGCTTGGAGATTATTTCTTTTAAGACGGCCTCGTCATTTTGTGTTCAGAGGACATGTAATTGCGGTAGAAGATCTTAATTTCATTGGGGGGGTCAATGTTGGGAGGGCTTTGGGTGTACCATTTTTCAAGATGGTGGTTGATGGTGCTGGAGATGTCGGAGTTGGAGTATCCGTTATTTACTAAAACTTGGGATAGTCTTTCTAGTTCCTGGTGGGTGTCGGCCCAGGTAGAGCAGTGCGTGAGGGCTCTCCTAACATAGGCGGAGATGGAGGATAGAAGATAACGGCGGGGGCATTCACTATCGCCGTTGAGGCATTGTCCTGTGTTAGTAGGTTTAATGTAGACGGTGGTTTTGAACCCATGGTCGTTCAGAGCTACGAGGATGTCGAGGAAGGGGAGTTGTCCATTGTTAGATTTTTCAAAGGTGAAGTTAAGTCCGGAGGGGGTCATGAAGCGACGCTGGAGTTCCTGTAGTTCGTGGAGGTCCTTGATTTGCACGAAGATGTCATCCACCTCTACTGTAGACGGCGGTCGTTGGGCAGCTAGGAGCTCTTCCTCGATGGTACCCATGAAAAAGTTCGCAAAAAGAACTCCTAGGGGGCTGCCCATCGCCACACCGTCTATCTGCTTGTACATGTTGCCCGGGGGCAAAGGAAGGGGGCCTCCTTGGTACATAGCTCCAGTAGTGTTTTCAGGGCCTTCTCCGGGATGTCCAGTGTAGGTGTATCAGGGCAATGATAAATTCGACGTAGAATCATGTCAATGGTCCTATCCACTGGCACGTTGGTGAACAGGCTTTCTACGTCGAGAGAGGCGATAGTGTGGTTGTTGTTACGGGGGGCGTCTCGTAAAATTTCCAAGAAATCGTGGGCTGAGTTAAGGTTGAATTGGCTGGGCACGTAGGGGGTGAGGAGGTTGTTCAGGGCCTTGGCGATCTGGTAGGTGGCAGTGGGGATCTGGGAGATGATGGGGCGGAGGGGGTTCCCAGGTTTGTGTGTTTTGATGGTTCCGTACGCATAACCAGGGTGTATTCTCCGACGAGTTTTTAAGGTGGATCCCTCCTTGTTTGGCGTTGATGGCGGTGATGGTGGTGTTGGCAATACGTTTGATTTCGTCGGTTGGGTTGCGGGTGATCTTTTTAAATTTAGTGTTGTCACTTAAGATGACGTCCATTTTTCTAAGATATTCCTCCTTGTCATGGATCACGAGGCAGGAAGCTTTATCCGCACGACGGATGATGATGTTGGGGTTGTCTCTTAATAGTTTGGCAGCTTGGAAGTGTTGTTTGTTGAGTATTTTGCTATGGTGAGTTCCTCTGGTTTTGGCGGCTTCAGCGAGGAGAGTAGGTTGTAGGGCCGGAGTAGTGGTGACCTTGCCATCCTTCTTGAGTCGTAGGATGTCGTCCAGGAGGATTTCCGTTTCTAGGCGTTTCCGGTGGGGGCCAGGTTTGGAGCTGTAGTGGCAGTTGAGGCCTTTGTTGAGGAGGTCTTCTTGGTCCAGGGTCAGAATGGTGTTAGTAAGGTTTATATATCCTTTTGTTGGTTTGGGAAGTTTTAAGTTTCCGCCATAAAGACGGGCAAGCTTTTTATGGTTGTGTTTTCGGCTTGTCTTCTGTGTTGTTCAAGGAGTTGTTCGAGGGCTGTGTTGATTTCGGCTTTGAGGTGGTCTGGAGGGGTTTCGTCTTCCCAAATCCGTAGAAGAGCATCTCGTTCTTTACGAAGGTTGTTGGCGAGCTCTCGTTTTTCAATTATTTGGTCCTTCACCAGTTCTTCACGAAACTGGAGGGTGCTGGTGCGATGTCTGGCATTCTCGTGAAGTTTTATGTTAGTAAAGCCAGGTAATAAATTTTCTTTAATACATACGAGGTTGAAAGAAATGGCAATTTCTGCCATTCAAAGTTTCCAGGTCTCTGATGAGTTTTCGCTGGGTGGCAGGAAGTAGATGAAGGAGATGAGCAAAATTCATGGTGGTACAGGGTTACATAAATGTACATGATGATACAGGATATACGACGCGTTTCACTGGACAACCAGCATTATCAAGTAAGGAAGGAATGATATAAAGGTAAACAGGAAGGGTATATATATAGGGGGAGGAGCATCAGAGGAGGCGGAAAACAGGGGGCAAAAGTCTGCTATTGGTGGAAGTAAATTGAGAGAGAAAGGTTAACCGCTTCACGCATGCGCACTGGATGCGGGATGGTGGTCAGTAGGTGGGGTCGAAGATTGGCTGCGTGTCGAGGGGCGTGGCCTAAGTTGTGTGGCGCCTGCAGAAGACGAAGCTGAAGGAGGTAGCGCGGGGGGCTGCGTCAAGGGCACCGGGGGGCGAGAGGGGTGTTAGGTCCTGTAGGGTAGTGCCTTTTGGCAGAAGGAAGGATCTGAAGGTCCAGAGTTTGGTTGTTGATGTTGGGATGTAAGGCGGATATATAAAGCTTCGAGTATAGGTAATCTCCTTGTCACTTTCTTTATCGAGTATGGTGGTGTGTTTCTCTAACTCGTTGCGTGTGGTGAGGGTGGTTAGGGGTGAGATAGTGGCTTGATGGCTCCATCCCACCAATAGCAAACTTTTGCCCCTGTTTTCGCCTCCTCTGATCCTCCACCTCTATATATACCTTCCTGTTTACCTTTATATCATTCCTTCCTTACTTGATAATGCTGGTTGTCCAGTGAAACGCGTCGTATATCCTGTATCATCATGTACATTTATGTAACCTGTACCACCATGAATTTTGCTCATCTCCTTCATCTACTTCCTGCCACCCAGCGAAAACTCATCAGAGACCTGGAAACTTTGAATAATAAAATTTCCAACGCAGAAATTGCCATTCTTTCAACCTCGTATGTATAAAGAAATATATTATATATATATTATATATATATATATGATATTAGATATCGGTATATATATTATATATATTATATATATATATATATATGTTATTCTATATATAAATAGTAGATATATTATATATATATATATAGATATATATATATATATATATATATATATAGATATATTATATATATTATATACACATCTTCAGTAATATATAGAGATATATATAATATATAGATTGATACAAAGTAAGCATATTTCAAATAAGAGGCTAATAAATGATAATTCTACATCGAACTTCGACACAGAAGAGTGTCCAGCTTAACCCACTAAAACGGCGAGAGTAATCTTACCTTTTCCTATACCTGAACATATTTAAGGAGAATGGAAATCCTACTTGGAGAATGTGATATCATGTCCTGCGCCACACTATAAAACTATGTATTGGGAAAATAGCCTAAAGACTGCTATTGTTCTCATTATAGTCCGCATGGAAGAATTTAGTTATTGACACTTAAAAAAACCCGATTACACCGAAAATAACACCAAAATAAGCAGTACCGACCGTAAACAAGAATTCCGTCCAATGAACCTTCGATTATACCTCCTCTTCTTCTTGTTTTGAACGATGCGTAGGGCACGATTCACGCAATAATAGCACTAACGGAGCGTTACTCGCAAAAACGAAAGAAAACTGTTCTGTATCCAATTTACCCACAATTTCCCTTAAGGTTCACCAATAAATGCACCATTCACCGTACCTTCAGATTAATGAATAATGGGTAATTAATGCAAATCCTCCACTCAACCATGGAAAACAACAATAAAACACTATATTCCTTGAAAAAATATAAAGAAAACTTGGAAATAAGGCTGCTCTAGCTGTCTTGAATGCTACCAAGAATGTATTTCAATTGCACAAGTCGCAGGATCCATATCCAGGATACCATACAGGATTTTTACAAGATTCCCCAAGCAACTATAGAAATTTCATTTTAATTCTCACCCAGCCAACACTAGAGTCATACATTTCAAGTATATCTCACAAATACACGTGAGCTAATAAATGTTTAAATGTTTAAAACTACCGGCTGGGAGTATTCAACATTTATAGCTCACGTGTACAGTATTTGAATCTATGTGTGCTTATGTGTAAGTGTATGATTCATTGTATGTGAGCAAGTTGTGAGTGTTGGCCATGTCTGAAACTGATATATAAGTTACCCAAAACTGAAAACTTTCTCTGATTGGCTATAGAAGAAACCGAAATCTTATGAGTAACTTAAGCATTTTTATGAAACAAGCTTACAGCCATAATATAGGAAACAAATAAATTAATAATGTCTAAGTCAGCAACTATATTCCCCAGAGTGTAAACATGTACTTGTTGTATTCTGTTAGGATATCTATTCACTCTCTGCCATAACATAATTATTCTGATGAATAAGAGTGGGACATGTAGGCTAGTCTACTCAAATTATTATACCTATCTCTCTTTGCCCGACGTTATTCCCAAGGAGTTAGGTGACAGGGATGTTGCTAGCCCAGCCGCCCATTGTTATGTATATTGTGGGAGGTACATGTGGAATGTTAACTTACTGTTATGGCTATGGATATCAATGTAATCTGTAACCAGCTTACCTGATCATGATCAGGTGCTATCATTCAAATTGTAAATGCGACTCTGGTCTACTGTACCTCTGATGTAATTATCTAGAAAGAGAAAGTTACCTTTGTGTATATTGCGCACTGTGCGGCTATGTGCGTATAAATTGTGTGTGTATGTGTGTTAATAATAAACTTGTACCTCGTACAATTGTACAAATATTATTTGAAGGAAAATGTATAAACAGTGATGCATATTCTGAGTTTGATTGACCCAATAATCGAATTACAGGGGGTTACTAACCAATTTCCCTGTTCTCCTTTTTTATCATAACGGATTCAAGTGTTGACAGTAATGATTGAATAACCGCTTGCAGAGATTACAGGTAGCCTATCATGCTAATCAACAATTCTGAAAACCAGTCCTAATAATTGAAACTGTACTCGAGTCACATAGCACTAGTCAGCGATTATCATATACTAATGTTCACTGTTTGTAGTTTATCATAGACTGTAGTAGTGTTAGTTGCGTCTGCAAGTGACTGCAGTTATTATAACAAACAGTCTCGGCCCACCTCACAATTCAAATTAAATTTCCCCTCTATAGATAATAACAATATTGTATAATCAGAACTTAGCCAATTTTATATATATTAGGTATATCAAATATGATAAGGGTCTTTTTATCATTCTATTGTGGATAACCGTTATGCCGAACAACACAACTTTTGAGCATTACTGACGCCTGCATCATCTGCATGTAGACAGAAGTGTGAATTTAGTCGTTTGATGTTAACCTCTATTCAATATAGCTAAGGTGTGAACATAAGGCTCAGCTATAGGACGAGAGTACAAATCCTCACCATTTGTCGATTGAAGGCCTGTGTGCTTCTGCTTTAAACTTGGACCATCTCCCAATATATACGTTCAGTCCCCCCCCTCCCTATTGCAGCAGGTGCCAGACGTCGCCACATTGTGCAACCTTGCGACACCTGAGAGACCTCTGACCATATCAGGGTTACAAATTTAGCCTTTTTCACGGCTAGCTCGTTTTTCGATCTAGCCAAATCATTGACATCTAGCAAAATTAATTATAGCTATATTCTTTAGCTATATCTTAATAACTGGAACATTTTAAGTATATTTAGAATTGTGTTATTATGTCTAACAATATTCTCCCTTGTATACTATCTAGCAACATTATAGCAACTTTTGAGTAATAAACTAGCAGTATTCTGTGAAATGTGTGAGGTATTTGTAACCTGATCATTCCCATTGATGACTTGGCTGTTCCGTACGGCAGAGGCCCCTCCGTCGTCAGAGATTATGCAATGGAGTCCTCCATAAATTTCGGTAGAGGCATTTGCTTGCGTGCTCAGATGAAACTGTATATATGTGCACACAACACATACACTCACACACATGCACTATATTGAACTACAAACATAAAAAACAAAATATATATATATAGATATATATATATATATATATATATATCTATATACCTAAAGTATATATATACATAAAAAGAGAGAGAGAGAGTGAGAACCACGCACATGTATTTAGTATACATTTTGTATCCATCCATATTCGACACATACTCGCACAAGGACTCACACTATATTTTGCACTCACGCACACAAAATAATATTAATGTTGCACATAAATTCAGTTTCATGTATGAACACACACACACACACACACACTAACCTCGTACGTTGAAGCCATTTAAGGTCGACCAAACTTTATTTATCAATTCTCTTATATCTTCTATTATATGTACAAATCTGGAGGTTCTT
>CM064506.1:37632403-37642403 GCA_032716605.1 Paralithodes platypus
TTCTGTGTTTGATTCCCGCAGGCTAAACGGCTTTTGAACTTCCCACCACCCCATATCCTCTTCCAACCGGGTCGATGACTGTGTAGACAAGATTGGCATGGGCCAAGTTTCCTTGACCAAGGTGGACCTGGTAAAGGGGTCTTTACTGGGCAGGTGCCTTTGATCCTGTAACGGGCCCGAAAGAGGTGGTGTGGTTTTGTGGTGGATGGTGCTACATCATCGTTGTAATGTCATGCCGTACGGTCTAAAGAACGCACCCAGCGACCTTCCAAAGCTTGAGGAACCGAGTTAGTGGCCTGACATTTCCCGAACACTGTACTGTGTACCTGGACGACGTCCTGTATCTACTATGACGATTTCAAGAAGCCACTGTGAACATGTAGAATCCCTATTTAAGAAATTAAGCGAGGGCAAACTTGGGTGGTCAACCTGGGAAAGGTGTGATTTTTGTGCGGGCTACCGTGCCAGTATTCTGGGGTTTCATGGTGGGTTTGTGGCCAGGGATGTGCCCCCCACAGAAACAAGATATTGGCTATTAACTGTTCACTTCCCCAGGCGGTCGCCGGTCCAACCCAAGAACGCAGATCATGAGGATTTTGGGCATGATTGGTTTACTAAACCCCAGCAAAGCCCCGCCTTTTCATAAAGGGCTATTGTCTACTGTGCTGGCTCCTCTGCTCTTGACCGGACCTATTAGCCAAAGTATAAGAAAAGTTTTAAAGTGGGCGCCGTGAGTGGTGGAGAGAGGCGCTTTTTTTGTTATCTGAACATTTTTGCGTAGTAAAAACACCTATTGTGTACCTCACACGATTCCTCAGGGCCCCGGACTCTAGCCGCCCATTCCAGCTGGCAACTGATGCCAGTGGTGTTGTGGGGGCTGGTGCCATTCTGAAATGCAATCAGACGAAGATGGGCTGGAGCACCCAGTCAGTTTTTCTTCTCAAAAACGTTCAACCCAACAGTCGTTCGCGAAAAACTATTCAGTAGTTTCAAAAGGAACATGCTGGCCGAATGGTGCTAGTCCGCTCAGAGGCACATTTGAAGGGTGTGTACATGTTCCCAGCCTATGGACCCAGTTGTGGTGCTCTACACCGCTCATCAAACCCACCCTCAAAGTTCCCTGAATCAATTCCATAACCGGAATATGAGGCTGACCAAGGTGGTCCAATGAATGTTGCAGTAATACACCTAGACATACGCCATATTGCCGGTTTTCTGAGAATGTGATTTGCAGATTGCTTATCGAGGGGTGGAAGAACCCGGGGTAGATCATCAACAGGGTTAGGCCATCCTACTTTGGTTTTTTGATTAGTATGTTTTAACGGTCTGGTGCTTGTTGGCTCGCGTGGGTAGCCCAGCGTTATTGGGTCCGTAAACTAGGAGTTTTTGCCTTGTGGTTTTTGGTAATAGAAGAAAAAACCTAGGCCTGCCCCTGTAGTGGCCAGCCGCCATAAACATATTAAAAATATAAAAATCCTATAAAAACCTCTTTTCTTTGATAGTTAAACTTTTGTTTTAAGTATGTTATAAGCAGAAAATTCTGAGTTGTACTCCTCTCAGAAGGCATGGGCTTAGTGAAGCTCGTGCTCTTATGAGCATAACTATGTATTTAATCTATTGTGGTTAGGAAGGGTTGTTCATTTTTATAATGTGTTATTGTTGAAGAGAGGACTGGGGCTTTACATTTCATTGTCGCTGGGTGGCTAGGAGTGGCGAATTTTGTATGGGTTCCGCCGATGTCAGGCATATTAGAGTCTCATAGTTTGGAGCCTCTTAAAAAAATCTTGGGTGGGGTGGGTGAACCGCCTTTCACCGCTCTCCCCGCAGAACCCGCATGGCTTACCTCGCGCTTCAGGACTCGCCAGTGCAACAGAAATGTAAGCTCCAGACTACCTATCCATTGTGTCACTTTTCCTTTCTCGAGAAACGCTTGTGTTGCAGACAGTTCAGAACTGTTTCTTGTTTTGTGTTTTCGTCTGTCACAATCCTTTCTATTTTATTTAAGTCATTGAAAGTAATTGTGTTAAGTAGTTGAATGATGGGAAGGGCCGAGCGGGAGAAGAGGAGGAGCAAGAGGAGAGGACCCAGGTGGTTGTGGACTTGGTGGTGAGTGTTGCGCGTGGCCTGGCCCCCTTCTACATATAGGGCCTCGCGGGATTTCGTGTGCCTCCTGCCTACAAACACGGCCTACTAGGCGGCCTGCTTACCTGGGCGACTGTCGAGCGCCCTTCAGTGCCAATTTTCTGCGAACGTGGGACTTCCACCCATGCGGTTCCCTGGAAATATCCGGTCAGATCCGTCCCAGACAGCATACTCTAAGCATCCTCCTGCGCAACTGTTTTCCACACTCTTGTCTTAGAATCTTTCTCTTCTACTGCCTCTATCATTTCCACTACTTTCCTCACCTTTTTATTAAAATATCAATCCCCTCTGGTGTCCCTGCCATCCACACCTTGAATTGGTGGCCAGACTACGTATATTATATTGCGCTGGAAATTTATCAGTCACATTTCCTAATGTAACAAGGCTAAGGTTTTGAAAGATAGTCCCATGTTGTCCTTCCTTTGGGACAGATTGTAGTGCTCCGGGACTGTCTCCATCAATCACTCCAATGGTTTCTTACAGGGTTAAATATGCCTAGACTATAGGGATCAGGGTACCTTGCCCTGTTGGTGGTTTTTCACGTGTGTGGTAAGGCTACTTTTGAGCTGCACGACACTAACGGAGTTCTGGTTGGGTTACCTGGGTGGATCTTTTATGTCTGTGTACCTTGGAGTTTTTAGACTGTGTAGTGCCGGTGAGGGCCTGCTTTTGCCTCATCCACCCAACACTGTTTCTAACCTCTAATTTTGCCTTTTTTTACTATTTTGAGGGTCGCCAGGAGGATCCAATCGATCACTTTTGTGATCGAGAATCCTCAAGAGAGCACCCCTTCCATTATTAACGTAATCAGGCCGCACCGACCCCAAGGTCCACACTACAGCTAGGAGCTGGCCTTGCTCCACCAAAGAAATTCTGTAACCTGTTGCGCATCCCAGCTAAGATTTTTATTAACCCGGGTAGACATTAAGCTGGATTAGAATCATATACTCCTTTTATTGCATACCCATTATTTCTACACAAGCATTTTGAAGGTCCTTAGGTTGCTGGGTAAAAATAGAGACCAATGCCAGCATAGACCGGTTTTTTTTTTGTTACTAGGCGTACTACTTTTTTTTTCGTGGCGAGCATTATTAACTGTTTGCAACCGCTTATAATATTCTTGTGTCCAATAACATTGAGGTCCCAGCCTTTGTGTGTATTTAGCCTACCCGTGCAGTTTTTTGTCCCCTGCCCTCCTGCCTATTTTGTGTTCCATTTCCGATACTGTTCTTCTTAGTAAGCACTCCGACATTATTCAGAAGAGTTCCCTTGTTCGGTGCTTGACGGACCTTTACAACACTTTTCTTTTTCATAAACGAGTGACAGATTATTATTGATTAAGAGTAACGTTAAGTAAACCTTCTTGTTGTTTGCAGTTAGATCACTCCTTGTGATTTTAATTAAGTTAACTATCTTTTTCCTTGTGTACCATAACTAAGCAACCATATGTTATAGGTAATAGCTTGTTTCAGATCGAACATCAGCCTATAGTAAGAAGCACATAGATACTGAGAGTTAAGAATACCCCGCTATCGCAGATATACTCCTGGAGGGTATAATGGTATGTGTTTTCGTTGTTCGAACGGGAATTTATAATATCAGAGGGGGTTGGAATCTAGCCGTTTGTTCCATTGTTTGCCAATTTATGCCAGTCCCTAGTCCAATGTATAAGAGGCCCACTGAATTTTATTATACGAGACCCAAGATCGTAACACTTACCAAAGTTAAAACGCATTTGCTGCGTCTCTCCGAGCAAGGCCCTGGTGTTTTTGCCATCACCGACCAAAGAAACACCCTGCGTTCTTTCGAATTGGTTAGGCTTGCCTGGGCTGCGTCTATTCGCGAGCCTTCCTAAAAAATTGCATCCTCCAAGCTCCTAGTATAGTCCCGTTGTTCCTCGACCTCTGTTTTCCCTATCTTTGCTTGCCCCCGGTGTTGTTTCTGAACACCGCACCAGCCAACACAAATCCGCATAGTTAGGAACCAGGGCTTCATCCTTACATATGGTAAATTACCACCCACCCTCCCTTTCTTGAGTGCCAGCACGCCTGCAGATTAAGTCCAAGATACCAGAGAAGGCACCCCAGACGAAACTTTAGCCAGGTCCCCCAGAGAACGTGGCCTAAACAGCACAAACCCCTAGAGAGAAAGCAAAAAAAAAAAAAAAAAAAAAAAAAGAACAAAGAACAGAAACAGATAAAAGCCCCTGGTCTTACCTTGCCCTAAGACCCCAGGGAAATTTGAGACTTTCCCAATTAGGAAGCAAGGTAATAATTCTAGTCGAAAATGCTATTATTCCCCTTGACTATCCCTTTTAATTTGTAAAACTCCACCCCACATACACACTCTGCCCCCTTTGCCTATAATTTCCACATGACCCACTTATTTAATTTCTGTTATAGTTGACTCTATGTTACTGAAGTAGATACAGTAAATATATATACGGTATATATGTATCAGGGTGTCCCCCCAGGAGAAAAGGGCATAACTTTTGGGAAATGGAATAAAACACGGTATTCTAAGCCTAAATGTTCTATAACAAAAAGTCCAAATCTCACCGCGTTTAAAAATATATTGAAGGTTTTTAATGTAGTGTGTGGTCCTCCCCCCGTCCCCATCACTGTAATGGACTCTTCCAAGTCAGATACGTGTTTTCCAACTGGTCCAAAGTGAGCTATTATAGCTCTATACTTATATTTTGCCAACTTACCAGATTTAATAATATCTTTTACAATAACATGGTAAAATAATTGCAATTAAGATGGCAGGTTTGGTTTTAGGTACTTAGGACAGCTACCGGGTGCCGGTGCGGCCAACCCTGTGTGGGGACATACCTTAGTAAAATACTGTAGCCATGTTTTCAACATGCATATCTCCTCTTTACTGTTTGAGATTTGGAATATTGTTATGTGACATTTTAGGCTTAGAATATTTTGTTTTATCATTTCCCAAAGTTATGCATTTCCTCCTGGACACCCTGTATATATCATGCCTACTTACTGTAAATATTATATAACAACCATTCATTTACACAACATTCTAGTTATCCTCACTACCTCGCTCCAACCGTCCATTTCATGTCTGTTCTCTCTTCAGGTTCCATTAATCTGTATCTTGTACATACTGTATATGCTTAACCTTTATTAATGATACTGTATTTGGATAGAACCTCACTTGAATATTGTTCATAATACTTGAATGTTAACCTCACCTAATATTGTTTGAAACATATATATTATATATATATATAAACCTTATATACCGTGGCCATTTACTCTGTTTCTAGTCTTAGTTTCCTAGTTAATACATCGCATCCCTAAAGATTATTCTATGTGCAGTAAGTACCTGAATAACTGCCAGGTACTTGCCTTTTACTATAAATGTGACATTACAGTACTGATGCAAGCCTTTTGGTCTCACTCCTGTGGCGAAAAAATAATATGTTATTAGTACCAAGCTTGATGATACTATTGGTTTAGTAGGGCCTACAATTATTATAATTGTATATATTTTGTTTTTTATTATTATATTATCAGGTACGTATGAAGATGTAATTCCGCGTAAGCCTACTTTTACATAGGCCTATTTTTTAAAATCAATAAATATCTTGGTTTCAGTATGGGAAGCCTTGATATCGATGATGACCCTTATGTTAGGGTTAGACTCGGGAGGTTGAACATGTAGTTTGTATGGTTTGTATGTTTTGGTGACCGTGTGTGTGTGTGTGTGACAGCTGTGGAAAGTGTGTGGAAGTGATAGTGGTGTAAGCGGTGGTGTTAATGTTTTTTGTCTTTTTGCCATCCTTGTCATCGTGTTGTAGACATATGTTGGCATTTGAGTGTGTATGGGCATGTGTTGGCTGTGTTGGGAGTGATAGTTTTTTTGGAAGTACTGGTGTTCACAGTTTTTGGTCTTATATTTCCATTTGGTTCACTTTGTTGGTAGGTGGGATTTAGAGGTGATGTTTTGTTATTAAGGGCGTCCACCTCGCACTTTTTTTATCTTTCTCTCCCTCTCTCTTTGGCTTGTATCCTTCGGCCCCATTCATCCTACTGTTTTAAGACGTTTTACCCCTAGCCAGTGTCAATATTTTCCTGGCGAGTGGTAGAGCTTATAGTTTTTGTTTTGACAGCCCGCTAAAATTTGTAATTTTTCGATAGAAAAATGTCTCCGGCGAAAGCCAGATTTCTCCATACATGCTGTCTCACTATCGCGCCAGGAAGAAATCGACACCTGGAGGGGGGATAACATCTTAAAACAGTTGGCTTATGGGGCCGAATCGATACAAGCCAGGAAAAGAGAGAAAAAGAGAGAAAGATAAAAAAAACAAAAAGCCGGTGACCCCCCTGAAGGTGTGGAAGGGTATGTGCCAGAAGTGATGATTGATTTGGCGGAAGTAATAGTGATGTGTGTGGGGGTGTTTCGGGTTTGTCTTCTCTTTTCCGTCCGTGTCTGTTGTAATATATGCCTGGTATTGGACCCCTCAGTGTCAGATAGTGGTTGATACTGATGGTGTTGACTGGTGGTGTCAGATAGCATGTGATACTAGTGATGTTGTCAGGTTGTTGGTGTGAGTTCTGGTGGTGAACTGGTGGTGTCAGATATGATGGTGATACTAGTGATGTCAGTGGTTGTTTGGTGAAGTTATGGTGGTGATACTGTGGTGGTGTCACTATGGGTGGTGGATGGGTGTCAGATAGATAGGTGATACTAGTGATTTTGTTGTTTGTTGTTGTTGTCTGTTCAACAGTGGTTGTTGGTGTCAGTTGGTGGTGAACTGGTGTTTGTCAGTGATGTATGATGTGATGGTGTTGACAGTGGTGTGTTAGATATGAGGGTGATATCATCACTAGTGATGTGTCAGTGGTTGGTGGTGTCAGTTATAGTTGGGAACTGGTGGTGTTTTGCAGTGGGGGTGTCAGATGGCTGATGATACTGGTGGTGTCAGAGTTGTGATACTGGTGGTGTCAGAGATTTGGTGTACTGGTGTTAGCAGTGGTGGTGTCAGTGATGGTATGATGATACTGGTGTTGACAGTGTGGTGGTGTCAGTGATGTTGTGATACTGGTGTTTTTGTCAGTGGTGGTGGTCAGATTGTGATACTGGCGGTGTTAGCAGTGTCAGAGATGGCATTGGTATAATTGGTATATGTTTCCAGTGGTGTATTGGGTGGTGGTGTTGTTGGCAGTGGTTAGGTGTTGGCAGTGGTGGTAGTGTTTGCAGTGATGTAGGGCATTGGTGGTGTTTGGTAATGGTGGTAGTGGTTTTGCATGATGGTAGTGTTGACAGTGATGGCAGTGTTGGTAGTTGTGATAGTGTGGTAGTGGGTGGTGTCAGCGTCCAGCACCAGAGACAACCCTCTGTGCTGTACCTCTTGCATTTGAACATGCCGACCCCTCACAGCCCCTCATCGCACCCCCACTCCCCACATTCTAATCCCAATTGATCACCTCCTTTTCTTTCCCCCATATTCTACATCACCTTTTTCTCTAAATCTGTATCACACCTATCTTATTTCCTCCTTAATGGGAGACGGACCGCTTTTTTTTTTTTGGTCCTATTAATTAATGTATTCCTATTTCTTAGTGTTCTCGCTAAACCTCCCATCAAGCTTAGAAACACCACCCTAGACCCCCCTTCAAAATAAATTTGTAAATTTGTCGGTAGAAAACCGTTCCGGCCAAAGGCCGGTTTCCTCTTAGAAATTCAGGCTCGCTTTCGCTCGCCAGGAACTAATCGACACCTAATGGCACGAAAGGTCTTAAAATTGACAACTAAATGGGGCGAAAAGGTTTAAAATCGTCAAACTAATGGGCCGAACGTCTTATCTCAAAACAAATTGGGGCTTAAACGAGGGAGAAGGGGACCAGAAAAACGACTCATCTCCCCTTAACCTCAATAGTCCACCACCTTAACCCTTACTCTGATTGATCACCATTTTTGTTCCCCTATTTACCCTTCGTCCTCTTTCCAAATTCCAATGATCACATCTCTTTCTCTCCTCATATTCCTACGTAATTCCAAATCCCCACACCATCCTAACTTCTCCCATTAACCCGTTCCGTACCAGGGACGTCCTTTTTCATCATATTCTGGCAGGTATTGGACGATTTTAGACAGCTTAGGAAGGACCTCTAGCAATAATAAGGCTTCAAACTATCTCAACCAACCCTTTTAGCTACCCCAGATCCTTCCTAAGCTGCATAATATCGTCTAAATATAGCTAGAATAAAGCATAACACACGTCGCTGGTACTCAAAGGGTTAATTGCCCCCTACTCTCAATCGATCACATCCCACCATTCACTTCCCCCATATTCCCAATCACATCTTCTCTCCAAATCTAAATCATCGCCACGCATGCAGTTGTGGTCTAGAATACTTGTACTCAATCATATGATGTATAAGAGACAGTGAACAGTGATTAGAGACAACAACAAATCCAACTAACGTGATTCAGTCAACATTTCAAAATACTTCCCCAGAGTATCATAATTGTTCCTCCAAAAATTGTCCAGAATTCCCTGTCCACGAGTGTACCTGCCATTTACCCCTGCCAACTGATCACTTCTCCACCTCCCCTTCCTCAATCCTCTCCAAATATCGACCTTTCTCACAACTTCTTAACAATAGATCATTCGAATTACACTATAAGTAACATTTAATAAATCATCGGAATGATAATGTGGAGAAGGAGTCTAGACACTGGTGACATACCAGATAGCTTGAAAAACGCAATAATTGCCCCACTGCATAAAGGAGGGAGTAAAGCACTACCAAAAAACTACCGCCCGGTAGCTCTAACCTCTCACATCATTAAAGTTTTCGAGCGAGTCCTGCGAAGCAAAATTTCAACATTCATGGAGACAAATGAACTACACAACACCGGTCAACATGGGTTCAGAGCGGGAAGATCATGTCTCTCACAACTTTTGGAACACTATGACAAAATTCTTAACGCGCTAGAAGAAAAGAAAAACGTGGATGTCATTTACACCGATTTTGCTAAGGCATTTGATAACTGTGACCATGGTATAATAGCCCACAAACTGAAAGCAAAAGGTATAACTGGGAAAATCGGACGGTGGATATACAATTTCCTCGTAAACCGAAAACAATCGGTAGCAGTAAACCAAGTCACTTCTGAGCCTTCGGATGTCAAAAGCTCAGTGCCCCAAGGAACAGTGCTAGCGCCCCTTCTGTTCCTCAGACTAATTTGCGACATAGATACCAACACCAGACACAGTACGGTGTCGTCTTTTGCTGATGACACAAAATTAAGCAAGATAGTAAACACACAAGAGGACACGGGCCGACTGCAGGAAGACATGAATGTAGTGTTCCAGTGGACCAGGGAAAACAACATGCAATTCAATGAGGAAAAATTCCAATTAATACGGTACGGAGATAATAATGGTGTTAAAGAAATTACAAATTCTTAACAGAATCTAACCGCATAATAGAACGGAAAGAGAGTGTGAAAGACCTTGGGGTATTAATGTCTGAAAAATGGGTTTCAAAGTACATAACCAGGTCAAAGTGGCGGCTGCGAAACGTCTAACGGGTTGGATTCTGCGTACTTTTAAAACACGCGGTGAATTGCCTATGATAACGCTCTTCAAATCTCTAGTGCTACCGCGGCTTGAATACTGTAGCGTATTAACAATCCCCATACAAAGCAGGTGAAATAAATGACGTAGAGAGTGTACAAAGAAATTTCACTTCGCATATAAGTTCGATAAAACATCTACACTATTGGGAGCGTTTAAGAGCCCTGAATCTGTACTCACTGGAACGTAGAAGAGAACGTTACCTAATAATATACACGTGGAAAATCGCAGAGGGTTTAGTACCAAACC
>CM064506.1:37644903-37654903 GCA_032716605.1 Paralithodes platypus
CCGGCGAAGCCAGATTTCTCCATACAATGCTGGCTCGCTATCGCTCGCCAGGAAGAAATTGACACCTGGATGGGGATAAACGTCTTAAAACAGTTGGCTTAATGGGGCCGAATGGATACAAGCCAGGGAAAAAGAAAAAAGGAGAGAAAGATAAAAAAAGCGAGGTGGGCCCCCTTAAGCCACGACTAGACAGCTGTCAACATTTTGTGCCCTTCTTAATGTAAACAACCTTTATGCTATAATATTTGAAAATGCATGTTTAATTTGACAGTTTGAAGTGGTTTGAAATATTAGTGCTAATAGAAGTCCTTTTCAGGGCATCAAAAACGGCATATGAGCTAGTATTCTGTGATTTTGAGTTTCAATAATGGCTATTTGATTAAAGTTGCCCGATCTGTATGCTGACCAACTCAAAACTGGACCCGACTCGCTCTTGAAGCAACCCATGGGAGCCCAACATTCATTCTCTCTCTCTCTCTCTCTCTCTCTCTCTCTCTCTCTCTCTCTCTCTCTCTCTCTCTTTCTCTCTTATTCTCTCTCTCTTTCTCACCTCTCTCTCTCTCTCTCTCTCTCTCTCTTTCTCTCTCTCTCTTTCTCTCTCTCTCTCTCTCTCTCTCTCTCTCTCTCTCTCTCTCTTTGCGCTCGGAAATTCGCCTCTCATTCCATCGAAACCGGTTTTGCACCCTGTGAAAATATAGTACATTTTAAAAAGTAAAGGTGGAACAGAGGCCGGGACAAACCAGGGGACAAAAAAGCCAGGCGAGCAAGCCCCCTGCATATGAACTGTAACTGGTCGTGGAGGGGAGACTGGCACACCAGGGGATAGGTGAGAGAGAGAGAGAGAGAGAGAGAGAGAGAGAGAGAGAGAGAGAGAGAGAGAGAGAGAGAGAGAGAGAGAGGATAGAAAGGATGATATAGTAGCAAACCACCTACTTATGAACTGTAACTGGTCGTGGAGGGGAGACTGGCACACCAGAGGATAGGTGGTAGACTTACAAGGAGTTGTAGGGAATAGTTTGTATCTCAAAGACCTTGCAGTTTATTCCAGGGAGATACTCGAAGTGGAAAGAGGGAGATTGTGTAGTGCACTACAC
The DNA here is from genome assembly GCA_032716605.1 of Paralithodes platypus. Lineage (NCBI taxonomy): Eukaryota > Metazoa > Arthropoda > Malacostraca > Decapoda > Lithodidae > Paralithodes > Paralithodes platypus. The sequence goes on from CM064506.1 coordinate 37,645,998, forward strand.
TCATTGCAGGGTGTGCAATATACTATCTACTCTCTTCTTGAACTGCTCTATTGAACTGTTTACAACTGAGGAAAGTTTGTTCCTGGTAGAACAGATCTTATATATGAAAAAGTGTCCACAAATACTAGTCCTGAACTTTATATATTCCAACTTCAAGCCATGGTTGCGTGTTGTGTTCATATTGAGGCTAAACATTTTGCTATAGTCCACATTGTCAAACCCATTAAGTATTTTAAAAACTTCAATGAGTTGACCTCGTAGTCTGTGCATTTCCAACAGAATGAGATCAAGAACTCACAACTGGTCCTCATAGCTCAGTCTTCTAAGCTTGGCAGTTGTACTTGTAGCTGCTCTCACTGGAACGTAGAAGAGAACGTTACCTAATAATATACACGTGGAAAATCGCAGAGGGTTTAGTACCAAACCTACATACTCCGATAGTCATGAAATTCAGTGATAGGAGAGGCTGGGAATGCGAAATCCCCCGGATGAATAACAGGGGTGCTATGGGCTCTCTGCGAGAGGGCTGGTTATCACACAGAGGCCCACGTCTCTTCAACAAACTCCCACGGCGAGTAAGAGACATGAGGGACATCTCGTTAGATAACTTCAAGAGAGCCCTAGATGTCGAACTGCAAAAAGTGCCAGACGAGCCCATCCTCGCAAGGGAGCGAGCTGTCGCTTCAAACAGTCTACTGCACCAAATCACCACCCATAACGAGGGGCGTCGCGCTCCTTGGTGCCGCTAGAAGAGTGGCGAACACATCAAAAGGTATCAAAAGGTAAGGTAGCCCTAGCTTGTACTCTTTTCAGTCGCTCTATATCTTTCCTGAGTGCTGGTGACCATAATTGAAGAGCATATTCCAGGAAAGGCCGTATCAGAGAGAGAGAGAGAGGTAGGTAAGAGAGATCAAGAATGACATAGAAACAACGCGCACACATTATATGAACTGTATCTGGTCGTGAGGGGAGACGGGCAAGTGAGAGAGAGAGAGAGAGAGAGAGAGAGGGAGGGGGAGGGGGAGGGGGTGAGAGAAGAAGGGGGTATAATACAGATGGAAAGAATGACGTAGACACAATACATTAACCCCTTCTTTACCGGCGACGTCTCTTTTATTTAATTTCAGCTACATTTAAACGATTTTATGAAGCTTAGGAAGAATTCATGGAAGCTAAAGGGAGTAATTGAGATAGTCTGTAGCCTTTTAATAACTAGTCCTTCCCAAACTGAATGAAATCTTTTAATAGTTGCCAGAATATAATGAAAAATACATCACCGGTATAGAAGGGGTTAACACACATATATGAACATTAATTGGTCGTGAGGACAGAAAACCATAAGTGGATTGGTTGCCGCCTGCAGAAGAGAGAGAGAGAGAGATATATAGAAAACCATAAGTGGATTGGTTGCCGCCTGCAGAAGAGAGAGAGAGAGAGATATATAGAAAACCATAAGTGGATTGGTTGCCGCCTGCAGAAGAGAGAGAGAGAGAGAGATATATAGAAAACCATAAGTGGATTGGTTGCCGCCTGCAGAAGAGAGAGAGAGAGATATATAGAAAACCATAAGTGGATTGGTTGCCGCCTGCAGAAGAGAGAGAGAGAGAGAGATATATAGAAAACCATAAGTGGATTGGTTGCCGCCTGCAGAAGAGAGAGAGAGAGAGATATATAGAAAACCATAAGTGGATTGGTTGCCGCCTGCAGAAGAGAGAGAGAGAGAGATATATAGAAAACCATAAGTGGATTGGTTGCCGCCTGCAGAAGAGAGAGAGAGAGAGATATATAGAAAACCATAAGTGGATTGGTTGCCGCCTGCAGAAGAGAGAGAGAGAGAGAGATATATAGAAAACCATAAGTGGATTGGTTGCCGCCTGCAGAAGAGAGAGAGAGAGAGATATATAGAAAACCATAAGTGGATTGGTTGCCGCCTGCAGAAGAGAGAGAGAGAGAGAGATATATAGAAAACCATAAGTGGATTGGTTGCCGCCTGCAGAAGAGAGAGAGAGAGAGATATATAGAAAACCATAAGTGGATTGGTTGCCGCCTGCAGAAGAGAGAGAGAGAGAGATATATAGAAAACCATAAGTGGATTGGTTGCCGCCTGCAGAAGAGAGAGAGAGAGAGAGATATATAGAAAACCATAAGTGGATTGGTTGCCGCCTGCAGAAGAGAGAGAGAGAGAGAGATATATAGAAAACCATAAGTGGATTGGTTGCCGCCTGCAGAAGAGAGAGAGAGAGAGATATATAGAAAACCATAAGTGGATTGGTTGCCGCCTGCAGAAGAGAGAGAGAGAGAGAGATATATAGAAAACCATAAGTGGATTGGTTGCCGCCTGCAGAAGAGAGAGAGAGAGAGAGAGAGATATATAGAAAACCATAAGTGGATTGGTTGCCGCCTGCAGAAGAGAGAGAGAGAGAGAGATATATAGATAACCATAAGTGGATTGGTTGCCGCCTGCAGAAGAGAGAGAGAGAGAGAGAGAGAGATAGAAAACCATAAGTGGATTGGTTGCCGCCTGCAGAAGAGAGAGAGAGAGAGAGAGATATAGAAAACCATAAGTGGATTGGTTGCCGCCTGCAGAAGAGAGAGAGAGAGAGAGAGATATATATTGAAAACCATAAGTGGATTGGTTGCCGCCTGCAGGAGAGAGAGAGAGAGAGATATATAGAAAACCATAAGTGGATTGGTTGCCGCCTGCAGAAGAGAGAGAGAGAGAGAGAGATATAGAAAACCATAAGTGGATTGGTTGCCGCCTGCAGAAGAGAGAGAGAGAGAGAGAGATATAGAAAACCATAAGTGGATTGGTTGCCGCCTGCAGAAGAGAGAGAGAGATATATAGAAAACCATAAGTGGATTGGTTGCCGCCTGCAGAAGAGAGAGAGAGAGAGAGAGATATAGAAAACCATAAGTGGATTGGTTGCCGCCTGCAGAAGAGAGAGAGAGAGAGAGAGATATAGAAAACCATAAGTGGATTGGTTGCTGCCTGCAGAAGAGAGAGAGAGAGATATATAGAAAACCATAAGTGGATTGGTTGCCGCCTGCAGAAGAGAGAGAGAGAGAGAGATATATAGAAAACCATAAGTGGATTGGTTGCCGCCTGCAGAAGAGAGAGAGAGAGAGAGATATATAGAAAACCATAAGTGGATTGGTTGCCGCCTGCAGAAGAGAGAGAGAGAGAGAGAGATATATAGAAAACCATAAGTGGATTGGTTGCCGCCTGCAGAAGAGAGAGAGAGAGATATATAGAAAACCATAAGTGGATTGGTTGCCGCCTGCAGAAGAGAGAGAGAGAGAGATATAGAAAACCATAAGTGGATTGGTTGCCGCCTGCAGAAGAGAGAGAGAGAGAGAGAGAGATATAGAAAACCATAAGTGGATTGGTTGCCGCCTGCAGAAGAGAGAGAGAGAGAGATATATAGAAAACCATAAGTGGATTGGTTGCCGCCTGCAGAAGAGAGAGAGAGAGAGAGATATATAGAAAACCATAAGTGGATTGGTTGCCGCCTGCAGAAGAGAGAGAGAGAGAGATATATAGATAGCGCTAAGCCGGTCCTTTAAGGGGGTAGTGCTTGGCTTTTGGGCCATATATTTATTTATTTATTTATTTTTGAGTGTCCTCGCTAGACCTCCATCAAGCTTAGAAAAACAGCCCCTAGACCCCCTTTCAAGATAAATTTGTACATTTTTCGGTAGAAAAAATGTCCCGGCCGAAGGCCGATTCCTTCTAAAATTAGAGGCTCGCTATCGCTCGCCAGGAAATAAATCGACACCTACAGGGCACGAAAGGTCTTACCATTGAAAACAAATTAGGCGAAATGTCTCAAAATCGCCAAACTAACGGAACGAATGTCTTAGAACCTCAAAACTAATATGCTAAACATGAGGGAGAAGGGTATCCGTAAAAAGCGAGTAGTACCTCCTTAAGTTCGAGCTCCTGATCGATTTAATAAGTTTTCTAGGCCTCTTGTTTACACTCCTATTACTTCTATACTTCTTCTCAATTACTGGATCAACATTGTCAAGATGGGGCTGTTTTAGAGCAGTGCGAAGATGAATTACAATTGTCTAAAGGCGGTGTCACACGAGCGATTTTTCCGTCAATTGTTACGAGCAATTGTAGTCTGGCAGGCATACAATGTCAGTTATATCAGAAACCAGCCACCTAACATAATCTACCTTCAGTCTAGTTTCCGATCCCAATGTGCAAAAGCTTCAAAATAGCACGAGAAAAAAATTGCTCATCGAAAATTGCCGGAAAAACCGCTCGTGTGACACCGGCTTAACCCGATAATATCAGACCGTTTTAATATAACATAACCCGATATTTATTATGTTGTTTACACCAACCAACTTCACATCTAAACTCAATTAATGAAATCAACAAATACATGTGGCACTCCGTGGACTCGAACCCAGGATACTCACATCGAAATTCCGCGCACTATGCATTACGCTATCAAGACAGTTATATTAAACCGTTCTTCCTTACTTCAATGCACTGATTGGACAAGTTTAATTTTATTCTAGCTCTATATAAACGATTTTAGTCAGTTCAAGAAGGGCCTACACCAATTAACAGGCTTCGAACTATCTTAATTAACCCTTTTCACTTCCACAAATCTTTCTTAAGCTGCACAAAATCGTCTAAATATAGCTGAAATAGAATACAAAAGTCGTCGCCGGTACAGAAGGGGTTGAGCACCTGTTGATCAGAACACCTATAATCCTTATCCAAACCAGTCGCTCTTGAATTGTTCTCAATAGAGAATAGTTGGATATATAATTTGGTTGGCATTTCCTTGCACTAGTCCAAGTATAGTGGCACCTGTCATGCCTAACACCATTCACCCAGTCCATTAAGATTAATGGAGTTATTAAATTACATTTCGATTATCATCATTGACTCCAAGTTAAATATCAACTGAAAAACGTTCTTGCTAAACAACAGTGGTCCAAGAACAAATCCCTTTGGAGAGAGAACAAGAGCTAGAACACATAGTGAAAGAAGGAAAGGTAAAATGAACACGCTCGCGCGCGCGCAAACACACACTCACTCTCACTTGCCATATCCAAGTGTATGAACTTATTAAGTACATTCCATCTTGATATAATGTTATAATTTGCTGTACCTAAGAATTCACAGATTCATATACTGTAAATACATAAATACCTTTGCCCATGTGTTTCTCACAAGCTATTGTATTAGCGATTTCAGTAAATTAAAGTAAAGTTTCAGAAGTACTATAATATTAAATATACTTTGCCTTACTTAATAATTATTATTTGCCAAGTCTAAGAACTCATATTAAATATTAATTATATAAAAACATTAACCACGTGTAGTAACCATCTACTGTATTTAAGAAAACGTACTGTTTAAGGGGGGTGACATGCCTTTTTTTTCTCTCCTTTTCTCTCCTTTTCTCTCTTTCTCTGGCTTGTATCCATTCGGCCCCATTCAGCCTACTGTTTTAAGACGTTTACCCCCATGCAGGTGTCATTTTTTCCTGGCGAGCGGTAGCGAGCCAGCATATGTGTTATAAATGTTTTTGACAGCAAGCTAAATTTGTAAATTTTTCGATAGAAAAATGTCTCCTGCGAAGCCGGATTTCTCCATACAATGCTGGCTCGCTGTCGCTCGCCAGGACTAAATCGACACCTAGATGGGGATAAAAGTCTTAAAACAGTAGGCTGAATGAAGCCGAATGGATACAAGCCAGAGAGAGAAAGAAAAGGAGAGAAAAAAGCAGGTGACCCCTCAACCCCTTCTGTACCGAGACGTCTCTTTAATTTTATTCTTGTTACTATTACACAATTGTATTCAATTTAAAAGGGGCCTCTAGCAACTAACAGGCTTCGAACTATCTCACTTAACCCTTTTTTCTGCCATAGATCCTTCCTAAATTGCACAAAATCGTCTAAATATAGCCAGAATCCTATCTAAAAGACGTCGCCGGTAGAGAAGGGGTTAAAGGACGTTTGACTGTTCCTTTTAAATCAGACTCAACTAAAGTGAAATCTCAGTAACTTTGTGATTTTCTTTGTATATAATCAGCTGTAACTCAACTAAACATAAATCCCTTTTCTATTGTGAAAGTATATTGTATTTGTACCTATGTATTGTTGTATTATTAATGTCTATCTATCACGGCCTGACACCGTGATCCCCGAATGGGTGGCCACGAACGAACCGCCCCCATGCACCTCTGTCCCCAGTCAGTCGACGCCCCTCCTCCCAACCAGCACCGCCTTCATTCATATACTTCCTCACTCCATCCTTCCACCTCTCCCTCGGTGCACCTCTCCCTCTCTGTCCTTCCACCTCGCTCTCGTATACACCCTCTTAGTCAATCTCTCGCTTTCCATACGTTCCATATGGCCGAACCATCTCAAGTTGTTCCTCTTCACACTTTCCAGCACATCTACCTCCACACCACACCTCCTTCTTACTTCCTCATTCGTCTGTATCCCTCCATGTAACTCTGCACGCACTTCTCAAGTAACTCATTTCCACCGCTCTCACTCTTGGTCTGAGTCTCTTCCCGAACGTCCATGCTTCGCTTCCGTAAGTTAGTGTCGGGATTACCACACTGTCATGCAAGGTCTTCTTCACTTCCATACTGACCACCCTATTTCTTGTTACTGCTTTCAACATTCCTACAACCCTCTTCCCCTGTTGCACCCTCTCCCGCACTTCTTCATCCATAGTCCCATCTTTACTCAACACACTGCCCAGATACTTAAAAGAGATGACAATCTCCATAGCCTGACCGTTCAACTTCACCTCACACTCTGTGACTTCACCCCTTTCGAAGACCATAACCTTGCTCTTCCCCGCATTTACCTTCAAATTCCGTTTTTCGCACAATGTTCCAAACTCATTTACCAGACCCTGCAACTCCCATTCATTATTGCTCATCAGAACTGTATCATCCGCAAACAGCAGTATAGGCAGCTTCCACTCATTTCCCTCCCTTTTCAGCGATACACCAACATCCACTGCTCTTCCTAGTATTTCTTTCATGACTCCATCCATATATACAGTAAACAACCGCGGGGACATCAAACGGGGTGTTTGATGTTTCAACCCAACACTCAGGTCAAAGAACTCGCTCTGCTCATTCTCCACACGTACTGCCGCCTTTGCACCCTCATACATGCTCTTCACTGCTTTCAGCAACTCGCCATCTACTCCGTATATTCTAAGTACTTTCCACATGCCTTCTCTATCCAATCTGTCATAGGCCTTCTCCAAGTCCATAAAGGCAACATACACCTTTTGTTTCTTCTCCAGATATTTCTCCACAACACAATTCAGCGTAAAAATCTGATCTACACATCCTCTTCCCTTCCTAAAAACCTTCCTGCTCGTCGCCTATCCATTTCTCCTTTCTCACTCTCACTCTCTCAATCACTACCCTACTGTACACCTTCCCTACTACGCTTAAAAGACATATTCCTCAGTGGTTACCACACACTCTTCTTTCCCCTTTGCCCTTATATAGGGGGACTATTATGCCAGTCTTCCAGTCATCGGGTGCATTCCCCTTCTCCCATGCTAGTTTGCACATTTTCCATACCCATTCGAAATCTATCTCACCACCATACCTCAACATTTCCCCACACACTCCATCTGTTCCTAGTGCTTTCCCCATCTTCATTCTTTTCATGGCTTCCCACACTTCTGACCTCCTGATCCCCACCTCCTCCTCCACTACTTCTCCTCTTCTCCCTCCCATACCCCATCCAACTATGTTTGCTGGCTCTTCATTCCTTACATTTAGCAACTCGTTGAAGTACTCCCTCAATCTTTCGACTCTCTCTTGCTTCTCGGCTAGCATTCTCCCATTCTTATCTTTCACACTCTTACTGTTTCCCTTGCTACCTTCCCTAACTTTCTTGACTTCTTTCCAGAACAGTTTCTTACACTCCCTCCATTTTACACTCATTATTAATTTGTGTATATATTAACTTGTCATATTGTACCTTTTGTATGTCTTGCCTTGTGTTTGATCGTATATATTATTATGTTACCTCCACCATCCGACTTTACTCCTAAACTCAATTAATGAAATCAACAAATATATAAGGTCTTACATTCTTCGTGTTTCAGAACTCACTCAATTACCAGATTTGCTGTTGCATATTAATATACTGTATATACAATATATATATATATATATATATATATATATATATATATATATATATATATATATATATATATGTTTGTTTATAAACTCGCAACCGGACTTGAACCACCGAAACTCAGGACGAGTGTCGATGCTTTAATCCACTATACCACAGCGTGATAAAGACAACTTAACCTTTTCCTATTTATATTAAGGAGAAGGGAAATCCTACATGGAGAATATATTTCAATTCATACACACGTTGTACGAACCATATTCCAGGATACCACTTGTGTATGATTTGTGTATGAATTGAAATATATTCTCCAAGTAGGATTTCCCTTCTCACAGTTGGTTAACTCATTCCTCTCAAAGACCATAACTTTGCTCTTATTCATATTCGCCTTCAAACTCTGCTTCTCACACACCGTTCCGAACCCACTTACAAAGCCTTGCAGGTCCTACTCATCACCGCTTAACAGCACTGTATCATCCGCAAATAACAGCACAGGACTTCTACGTATTTCTCTCTCTTTTAAATGTCAGTCCAGTATCTGCTGCTCTCCATTGAACCTCATTAATAACTCCCTCCATGAATAAATTGAACAACCATGGAGACATGACACACCCCTGCTTCAACCCAACTTTCAAATAAAAGAACTCGCTCAACTTGCCCTCGACGCACACTGACACCTTCGCATCCTCATAAAATTATATACTCTGTACTGCTCTCAGGAACTTGCCTACTCCATATTTCTTAAGGTTAGG
>CM064506.1:37657403-37696457 GCA_032716605.1 Paralithodes platypus
GCGGGAGCCTGGGTTGTCCGCTGATTATTTAATGGTGCTGCCGTGAGCCGTGTATGATGCTAACACCCCCCCCCCCTCCCCCTCCCCTCCCCCAATCCCCCAATGGCTGGTGCTGACACGACCGGCTCAACACGGATGATTGGCGTGTTGTGCCGCCTGCATTGTTAACGTCATCACACTCATTATATTACCTTCCATAAAAACCCATGGAGGATTTGTATTATTATCATTATTATTATTATTGTTATTATTTATTGTTTATTTTTTCTCTCTGTTGTACTGCTCCTTCTGCTGACTTGACTTGTGTGCATGGTTACCAATGTATTATTGGCGGACGGTGATGCGAGGGGCATGGGGGCATGTATTAAACTATTACGTGTTACGCTGTTGATCTTTACACTCAAACACGCGTACACATACACACACACACAAGCAACCACAAATATATATATATATATATATACACACCTACGCGCACACACGTAAGCAAACCCACACGCTGGTAAGCACACACACGTACACACAAACGCCTTTTTCACATTTGGTGGTGACCGGTACGGGCGGTGTTGTACACACTCACGCATGCATAATGAAAACAGTTTTATGACAGTACTTAGTTGGGCGGACAAATAAAAGGTAGACTAAAGGTGATTATCCTGTGATGAACGCTGACAGGTCCATGAATGTGCGATGGTGGAAACTATATTGAGTGATGGCCAGACAGATTAACGTGAGTGATGCCTCTATTAATTCATCCTATTGCCTAATATACGAGTAACAACTACAACCCCAATGTTTAGGTCTTCTTTGTTCTTTAAGTCAATGGAAGGTAGCTGCAGTATAATTACGTGATTGTTTATATATATATATATATATATATTACCAGTATATATACTGTATATACCGGTATATATATATGTCTGATGAGCCACTTCATATTTTTATATTAATATTATGTCTGTATTTGTCAACTGGATTAAATTAAACTGAACGCCGCAATGTTGTATCTCTCTGGCACTCTTTCAACTGGGGGGGAGGGGGACACTTGTTGCAGGCAGCTTTGCCTTTTGTCTCCTTCATACACATATTGGAAAGATAAATATTCCATGATAATTCAGTGAACATGTTGTAATAGGGAGTAGTAAATGTTCCAGTTCAACTAACGAAATGGGTTGCAAATGCAGGAGCATATGTAGAAATTTGAACTGGGTTTTCATTGTTTTATATTTCTTCTTTTTGTTTTGTCTGAAGTTTTGAATTTTGATATATATTAATAATATATGTACCGGGTATATATTGTATGTTTTATTTATTATACTTAGATGTTGATCTATCAAACGCCTGTGTGGACTGTGAACCAGATAATAGTCAGTTCGAGTCCGTGTTAAGTGCATTAAGTGGGGTTTTTTTCTGAGGTAATCTGAGATATGCAACATCAAGGCAAAAGGTAACTATGCCTTAACCCTTTATAGGGCAATTGACCAAATTTGATCATACGAGGGATAACACATTTTTGGGCCTATGAACGCGCAAATTTCCACTATCTCAAAACCACTCCCGCCCCATAAAGAGTTATGGTTAATGAACAGGAATCAACGAGCAATTTAAAGCAGTGCCTCAGTCAATCATTGAATATTTCGACACCGTCTGGAACCCACACACTTACAGTAACATTAAAAGCCTTATACAATACAGACATAAGATGTATCAGACGTGCTTACAACATTGTATTGGTCACTTTGCTTAAATAAGACTTACACAATCTAGACCTAATTGGAATAAAAATATAATACATAGATAAACTATATTACACGAAGTCACGATCATCTTATAGACACAGACAAAGATACCTACATGTACTCCGCTTATATACGAAGTACAAGCCGCTGCTTAATGCTAGGATCACCAAACCTGATTTTCCCAATCATAATTCACTCCCTTCACATTAATCCCCGAATAACTTCCACATAGTATGTTACCCTATCACCTACCTACTTATGTTCATCTATGAGTGTTTGTAGGTAGTAGGGGTAGGCAGCCCAGCCCAGGGAAGTACTACCGCCAAGGTTTCGGGAGACTCAGGGAATAGCCTGAATTCCATTTTCTCTCCCAGGCCTTGGTAGCTGGATACATATCTTTCTGCCTCACACATCAGGGGTATCAGGAAAACCCTCTTTATATAACATACACATCCAACTTCACGACATTGCCCTACATCGCTATCCTCTATCCATAAAACACTACTCTTCCCACTACATATCATACATGTAACACCATACACCTTACCTAATAAATATGGCAGTACAATTGTTAAGAGCAAACCTGGTGGTCCCTCGGATATCCACCCCCGGCAGGGTTGGGTCATTGACACAGGGCCCTCCCGGTCGTCATCATGCGACTGTGTCAAGAGCATTGCAACGTCCCAAAGCTGCTCGTCGGTGCAGCTTTTTCTTTAGTAATATAAGGGGACTTCACTCTAACATCAATTCTGTACACCAATTTCTTCAAGCAGAATCCCCTACTCTCCTTTTTTTGACAGAGACTCAAGTAACATCCACATCTGACACGTCTAGATTTAATTTTCCAGGTTATCAACTGCTCCAAAATTTCAGACCTAAAGGAGGTGTATGTTGCTTCGCAAAATCTGAAATTGCCCTGGAGGAGGTTACTAGTTTCAATTGTCCCTATTTTGATTATTCTATATAAAAATTAATTTCTGCTGGTAAATTTAAATACATATGTTGCATCTACCGTTCCCCAAATACTCCTCCAGAGCAAAGTCTTTTTGATTCTCTGTCCTCACAACTCAGTGTCCTCAACTTAAATGCTTCTTCTGAAATCACTGTGTTGGGTGATTTTAATGTCCATAATGTTGAATGGCTCACTCATTCAGCCAGGACTGATGATGCTGGTCTTGAATGTGAGCTATTGGCAGACTCATTTAATCTCACTCAACTAGTCAACCAACCCACCCGTGTACCAGATAATCCTAATCATAATTCCCACCTACTGGACTTATTTTTAACAACCAATTCAGAAAATTATGATGTTACAGTGAGGTCCCCGCTTGGATCTTCTGATCACTGTCTGATACAGGCCACCTGTCTATCACCTACCACACCTTCCCACTCTGAACCTGTTTTGGTGACTAAATGGCATTACGATAGGGCAGACTGGGAGGGTCTTCAAGGTTTCTTTATTGATATTCCCTGGACCTCTTTCTTTTCTAATGATGCACACTCCACCTTGAGAAACATACAAGATTTTGTAAAAATTGGAATGGAAACTTTTATTCCTCATCAAAAGTACCGTAAAAGATCTAATTCACCTAAATGGTTTGACCATAATTGTGCTAGAGTAACTGAACAAAAAGCAATAGCCTACAATGCATACACAAGATCAAAAACACATGAAGCCTTTAATTACTTTAGAAACATCAGAAATCATGCCAAAACTGTATTAAACCTAACTAAATCAAACTTTCTCCACAAGCAGGCAAATAAACTTCTAAATAATCCAAATGATAACAAAATATTTTGGTCTACTCTTAACTCATTCAAATCCAACTTCACTACTGCTTCATCCATTCCACCATTAAAATCTCCGACTGGCAATCTTGTAAGTGACCCACGAGGTAAAGCTAACCTTCTTGCGGATATTTTCTCCACCAACTCAACCTTAGATGAAATAAATCAAGATGTCCCTGTACTTAATTTTAATTCGCCTGAAATTCCCTCACTTAAGATCCACACCAGACATGTCAAAACTATTTTGCAGAATCTCTCAGTAGATAAGGCTCCTGGTCCAGATGAAATTCCTCCAATAGTACTTAAGAATTGCTCCTTGGTGCTCGCTCCTGTATTGGCAAAACATTTTCCGTCTGTGTAATCATACCTCATGCTTCCCAGTACCCTGGAAAGAAGCAAACATCCATCCAGTTCCTAAAAAAGGTGCCTCTTCAGATCCATCAAACTACAGACCAATAGCTATAACTTCCACTCTTGGTAAAGTCTTTGAAATTATATTAAATAATCACATAATTAAGCATCTTGAGAATAATAAATTAATCAGTGATAGGCAATATGGTTTTAGACGATGTCGATCAACTGCAGACATTCTTTGCCTTCTTACGCATCAAATCAACCAAGCTATAAACCAGCATGGTGAAACACATGCAATAGCATCAAAGGCATTTGATAGAGTCTGGCATCAATCCTTATTGTCGAAGATGTCACACTACGGCCTTGCATCATTAGTTCCACTAATTTCTTCTTATCTTCATAACAGAAAAATACGTGTAATGGTAGATGGCCTTTATTCTCAATTTCACTCAATAAATGCTGGTGTTCCCCAGGGATCAGTTTTGGCCCCAACTCTGTTCCTCATTCATATCAATGATCTCATATCTACCACTCATAATCCAATACATTCCTACGCAGATGACTCAACACTCCACAGTTCCTTCACATTTACCAATTCTTTCACCCAACCCGATCTTATAAATTCAAAAATAAGCACTGCAATTTCTCTGAACCAGGACCTTTCTAGAATTGATGAATGGAGACAAAAGAATCTAGTTTCCTTTAATGCACAGAAAACCAAGTACATTCAATTTTCTAACCGACAGAATCTCACTGACTCCCATATATTTTTTAATGATGTAAATATTCCCACTTCCCCTAGTATTGACATTCTCGGTGTAACATTAACTACTAACTTGAGCTGGAGACATTATGTTAGAAGCATTGCTAAGAATGCCTCTAAAAAAACTGGGACTCCTGTACAGAGTTCGAGAATTCTTCACTGACGAGCAGTTGGCCGTAATATATAAAAGTCATGTGCGTTCTCAGATGGATTACTGTTCACCTCTGTGGGGTGGAAGTGGAGTGGTTGCATTGAGGCAGTTGGACAAAATTCAAAATAAAGCTATTAGATTAATCATAACCCTGCAATCACACAGGACCTTCCTACATTATCCATACGAAGAAACGTTGCATCCCTTGCATTATTCTACAGATATTTTCACAGCAATTGTTCCGAGGAACTTGCTTCAATTGTGCCGCCTCTCCACATCTTTCCCCGTAGAACTAGGGCAGCTGAGAGCGCCCATGAATTTACACTTTCTCCTCCACAATGCAGAACTTCTGCTTATCAAAATTCATTTATCCCTAGAACTACTACTCTTTGGAATTCACTTCCCTCGAAATGCTTTCCACAAACTTACAATCTACAAATGTTTAAATCCAGTTGTTACAAACATTTTATGAATGGAGGATGCCTTTAGGCACATGGACCTTTTTGTTTATCAGTGTTTTTTCCTTCGTCCGTTCATTGTCTCTTTAAAAAAAAACAAAAAAAAAATTACGTGTTCAGATTAGCACACAGAAACGATTGAAACACTTTGGAGGTATGTAATGTTTGTTACGTATTGACAGTTTCTTCTGACAATTATTAGACGATCGTATGCAGTTTTAGGAAGGATCTCTAGGAATTATAAGGGTACAGACTATCTCAATCAACCCTCTGACTGCCATATACCCCTCAAAATCTGAATAAAATCGTCTACTAATAGCCAGAAAACAGAAAAATAATGTGTGCTAGTGTCTTGAAAGGGTTATTTTGTCATCGAGTATGCTGTGGTGTATTGGTTAGCACACTCGGCTCACAACCAAGAAGACCGTGGTTGGATTCCCGGATAGGACGAGACGATTTGGCAGTCTCTTAAGTATATTTGGCCCGACGATAGTCTTTTGGGACTTCCTTGTTTTGCTCCATTATTTTAGACGTTTTCCGAATTACTTTTAGCAATAATAAGACGAACGAGAGCAAGCCTGTAAATTTAAATTTGATTTAAGTTTTACTCAGCTTTGGAAGGCTCTCTATAAATAATAGGGTTGAAGTATATTTTAGCTAACCCATTCGGTACCGATGACATCTTGTTTCATTATATTCTGGCAACTATTAGACGGTTTCATTCAGCTTAGGAAGGATTTCTACCGGTCTAAAGATAACAGACTATCTCAACCCTTGTCTGGCGGGGACCGGACTTAAGTCGGTCTAGAGAAGAAAGGACTATGTGGCGGGGACCGACTTCAGGCGGTGTGCAATTTTGAGCAATAGTTGGCTCCGAGAGAGAGAACGACGGTGGGAGGAGCGTAGGTCGGCTCTGACCGTTCGGCACGGGTCCCGCGCGGCAACTGTCGTCCCCTCCACACCCATCCACACTTATTACCTCGCTACACAGGGAATTATGTAAGGAAATTAACCGTATTTTAGGGATTTTTCCTTCGTCTTGCACGATCGTTGCAAGATAACGCGTGATCGTAGAAGGATGGTTCTGGTGGTCATTGGAAAGCTCAATTATCGCCCTTTCAGGGATACATAATTGTATTACGCTTCTGGCTCTTGTTTATGCATGAAAAAGAGCACGGAATCAAGGTCGTTTAGGGTAAAACCACCCGCTTGGCGGGTAGTAGAAGTTACTGATGGGCCCTCTCGTAAGGCGTTAATCCTTTTAGCTACCACATATCCTTTCTGAGCTTCATAAAATCGTCTAAATGCAGCTGAAATAAAACAAAAAGACGTCACCGGTACTGTAAGAGTTAATCTTTCATTGGTTTGGCATTCATCACAGAAGAAAGTATAATAATATATAATATTTATTCCAAAGGTCAACTGTATGTGTACGATATGTTACCCCAAACCGATTATCACACATTTGTTATCGCTAATGGGAGAATTTTAGTTTGTTCCCTAAATCTCCATCAAGCTTAAAACTCCTCCCCCCCCCCCCTCATCGCTATCTCTCGCCAGGAAAAATCGACACTATAATATCACAAAAGGTCCTAACATTGACAGAAATGGGGCGGAAGGTCTTAAAGTCACCATACCAGTGGAGTGAACGTTTTAAAACCTGAAAAATAATGAGGCTTAACATGAAGGAGAAGGGTGTTCAGAAAGAAAGCCCTTAAAGTGACGTACAAAGGAGTACAAAGGAAATCAAGCAACAACAGGTCTAGTGACCCTTCTAGGCTGCTTGTCCTCCAAAACACTGAGGATCAAGTGTCCAAACAGTGGTTTAGAGTGGGTAAGGGAACATTGGAAAGGGAACTACTGCCCTAGAACTAATGTCCGTGGCAGGATTAGGAAGTTAGTAGGGGACAGATGGGTAAGTAACTGAGGGGGGGATAAAATAAAGTTATTCATTTACAAACGCAGTCAGTCCGCGGGTTTGATGCGAGATATTTGTCTAAGCGGAGTTTAAATGAATCAACGGTGCTGCAGTCTATAACGTCTCGGGGAAGCCCATTCCACAAGTTGACAACTCGATTGAAGAAGAAATTCTTAGATTCGTGTGAGTTAAAAGATTTACCAATAATTTTGCAACCGTTTCCCGTGTGTAATTAGATTGGTCGATAGTGAAGTACTTACTACAGTTCATATTGTCGATGCCTTTGATGATTTTGAACACTTGAATTAAGTCACCTCTTAATCTGCGCTGGGTTAAAGGAAATAGATTTAATTTTCTAAGACGCTCTTCGTATGGTTTGTTCTTTAGGCTAGGTATCATTTTGGTAACTCTACATTGAACTCGTTCTAGCTTGTTTATATCTTTTTGGTAATAAGGGCACCAGGATTGAACGCAGTATTCCAGAAGAGGGCGGACTAAGGAATTGTAAAGGGTTAGGATAACTTCTTTGGATTTATGCTCAAATGATCTGCCTATAAAGCCAATTATTTTGTTTGCCTTCTTAACAACTTCTGAACATTGTTGACTCGGTTTTAGGTTACTCGATATTGTTACTCCCAGATCTTTTTATCTGTTTACATTCTTAAGCAGAGTGCCATTCATCGAATAGTTTTGCTTTCTCATTTAGGTATCCGATATGTAGTACTTTACATTTATCCGCATTGAAACTCATTTGCCAAATTTGGGCCCAACATGACAATTTATCTAGATTGTGTTTGCATATCGTCAACTTGTTCTTTTGAGAGTACGCTATTTGCAATTTTTGTATCGTCAGCAAATTTTTAGATTGTACAGGTGAGACCCTCATCTATGTCATTGATGTAAATTAGAAAGAGTCCTAGTACCGATCCCTGGGGTACCCCGCTACATACATTGGTCCATTTAGATGCCTTACCGTTTATTATTACTACTCTTTGCTTTCTGTCGCTGAGCCAATTGTCTATCCATTTCAACACACCTTGTATTCCATGCGCTTTTAGTTTTAGCAGTAAACGTTTGTGGGGAACTTTGTCAAAGGCCTTTTGAAAATCAAGGTATATAATATCTACAACTTTACTCTCATCGTAGAGGTTGAGGATATCGTGGAAGAAGTCTAAGAGGTTTGTTAAACAGGAACGTTTTTTACGAAAGCCGTGTTGAGTATCTTTAACCCTTCTTTAGCGGCCTAGGTGGTTTATATATATGTACCGCCCAGCGGGTGTTTTTAGCCAAAATAGGGCTGTTTACGTGATCATTTTCATGCCTAAATAAGACCCAGAACGTAAAACAAGTATCTATCCCTGAAAGGGCATAAACAGAGCTTTCGAATGACACCATAACGATCCTTTTATGATGGCTAGTTTTCTTGCAATAACCGTGCAACGCGAGTGCAAAAGCATGTAATTAGCCACTTTCCCGATACAATTCCGTATATAGCGAGTGAGAGAGGGAGGAGGGAGCTGAGATTCATGTCAGTAGGTTCGCCGCGGTGGTCTGGAGCAGTCATACGCTCGCTAGTCTCCTGCCACCACTTGTCTCTCTCTCTCAGCAACATTACGTGCTGAAATTGCCACTCGACCTATGTCGAGCGCCGCCACATAGTCCAGCTTTATTAAATACGACTTATGTGGTGAGCCGCTTTTTAAGGGTTAAGTAAGTTATTTGCCTCTAAGTGATTTAAGAGTCCTGTCTCTTATGACCGTTTCTAGCATTTTACATACAATTGAGGTTAAGCTAATTGGACGATAGTTACTGGGTAGGGATTTGCTGCCTTTTTTGAATATCGGTGTTACGTTGGCTAGCTTCCACTGATCAGGCATAGTCCCAGACTGCAAGGATTCATTGAATAGCAATGTCAGTGGTTTGGAGAGCTCATCCTTAGCTTCCTTTAGAACTCTAGGCGAGATTGTATCAGGTCCAGGCGTTTTATTTACCTTGAGTTTATCTAAACAATTCAATACTTCTCTCTCTGTAACGGTGATATTGCTTAGAACATCTGAATTATCAATCTGAATCGGCGATGGTGTAGGGATATCACTGAGGTCTTCGGTTGTAAAAACTGATGCAAAGAAGGTATTGAGGGCATTACTCATTTGTACTTCGTCTTTGGTGTATTCTCCATTTTCATCGACTAACGGTCCAACAGTTGAAGTAACTACTTTTTTCTTTCTGATATAACTATAGAATTCTTTCGGGTTTGTTTTACTTTGATTCGCAACATGTAACTCCAGGGTCTTTTTACTTTGCTTAATTAAGTTTTTGGCTTTGCGTCGTAGCTCTACAAATTTCACCCGTTCTTCGTCATTTTGTGAGGATTTTAATCTATCATTAGCAAATTTTTTAGCAAGCAGACAGTCTGAAATATCTTTTATTCCATCATTTGGGCTTATCATTATGGCCTGGACGCCGTATTTTCGAAGGTATGCAGTCTTGTACTGCCTTAAGGTAAGTGGTTGTGAAACACTCCCAAGATGTATTTATGTCGTTATTGTTATTTAGAAAGCTCCAGTCAGTTCTCTAAGCTTTGATTTAAGTTCATGAAAATGTGCTTTCTTGAAATTAGGGACTTTCTCAATGCTGCTATTTGATTTGTTACTAGTAAACTTTAAAGTGAAAGTTATCGTACAATGGTCGCTGTTAATGAATTCATCACCAACATTCAAATTCTCTATTAATTCTTCTTTTGTTGCGAGTACAAGATCAAGCACATTATTACCACGGGTCGGAGATTGTACAAATTGAAAAAGTGAACTCTCTTGCAAGTTAGCATAGAGGTCGTGTCCAGAGTGTGAAGTAAGAATATTGCCCCATTTAGTCACGGGTAAGTTGAAATCGCCAAGAATTACGGTATCTTGTATGTTAGTTATTTCTGCAATTTGTTCATAAATTTCACTGTCAGTTTGCACTGATTGAGATGGGGGTCTGTATAATAAAGCTAGTGTTATTTTAGTTCCTCGTTTATTATTTAATAGTACGTAAGATATGTCTATATTCGCAATTTGAGGTTTTGACATTAAGACGGATTAAGACTTTCCTTTATAAAAAACAGAACGCCTCCTCCATTTCTATTGATCCGACTTTTCTCAAACATTGTATAACCAGGAACCGTATATTCGGCTAAAAAGTCTCTGTCTTCCGTATTTAACCAAGATTCTGTAATGCCGATTATATCATAATGTACTGTAAACACGATTTCCTCAAGATCTGAAAATTTATTGCGTATGCTACGAGCATTTACATAAAACACCTTAAGAGTATTAGAGTTGGATGTTACTGATTGTGCATTGTCTGAATTTTCAGTTCGTATTTGACTTACACTACCCTACACTACCCGTGTTGTACCTGGTCCCCTCGTATCTGACTGTACAGTACAAGCAAACATTGGAGGCTGCATAACACTGTCGGGGGGGGGTTAAGATAGGGCATGCTGAAGGCGGCCTCAGATCAACACTCTCTGGTCCAACGTCTTGTATGTTATTGGAGGCTGCATAACACTGTCTGGGGGGTGGCTAAGAGGGGGCATGGTGAAGGCGGCCTCAGATCAACACTCTCTGGTCCAACGTCTTGTATGTTATTGGAGGCTGCATAACACTGTCTGGGGGGGTGAGGGGGGGCTAAGAGAGGGCATGGTGAAGGCGGCCTCAGATCATCACTCTCTGGTCCAACGTATTGTATGTTATTGGAGGCTGCATAGCACTGTCTGGGGGGTGGCTAAGAGAGGGCATGGTGAAGGCGGCCTCAGATCAACACTCTCTGGTCCAACGTCTTGTATGTTATTGGAGGCTGCATAACACTGTCTGGGGGTAGCTAAGAGAGGGCATGGTGAAGGCAGCCTCAGATCAACACTCTCTGGTCCAACGTCTTGTATGTTATTGGAGGCTTCATAACACTGTCTGGGGGGGGGTGGGGGGCTAAGAGAGGGCATGGTGAAGGCGGCCTCAGATCAACACTCTCTGGTCCAACGTCTTGTATGTTATTGGAGGCTGCATAACACTGTCTGGGGGGGAGGGGGGGGCTAAGAGAGGGCATGGTGAAGGCGGCCTCAGATCATCACTCTCTGGTCCAACGTCTTGTATGTTATTGGAGGCTGCATAACACTGTCTGGGGGATGCCTAAGAGAGGGCATGGTGAAGGCGGCCTCAGATCAACACTCTCTGGTCCAACGTCTTGTATGTTATTGGAGGCTGCATAACACTGTCTGGGGGTAGCTAAGAGAGGGCATGGTGAAGGCAGCCTTAGATCAACACTCTCTGGTCCAACGTCTTGTATGTTATTGGAGGCTGCATAACACTGTCTGGGGGGTGGCTAAGAGAGGGCATGGTGAAGGCGGCCTCAGATCATCACTCTCTGGTCCAACGTCTTGTATGTTATTGGGATATTTGGCTTGAGGGGGGTTAGTCGCTTTTATTGGACCCCTTTCTCCCTCATGTTTAGCATATTAGTTTTGTGATTTTAAGACGTTGGTTCCGTTAGTTTGGCGATTTTGAGACCTTTCGCCTCATTTATTTGTGTATATTTAGACCTTTCGTACCATTTAAGTGTCAATTTTTTTCTGGTGAGCGCTAGCGAGCCTGTAATTTTAGAAGGAATCGGCCTTCAGCCGAGAAATTTTTCATAAAAATTTATCTTGCAAGGGGGTCTTGTGAGTGTTTTTCTTTTAAGTTTGATGGTGGTCTAGCGAGGAAACTCAACAAATAAATTAACACCTTATTAGCGGGCTAGCGGTTTATTTATATGTACCGCCCAGCGGGGTGTTTTTAGCCAAAATAGGGCTGTTTACGTGTTAATTTTCATGCCTAAATAAGACCCAGAGCGTAAAACAAGTATCTATCCCTGAAAGGGCATAAACAGAGCTTTCCAATGACACCATAACGATCCTTTTATGACGGCTAGTTTTCTTGCAACAACCGCGCAACACGAGTGCAAAAAGCATGTAATTTGGTACTTTCCCCATACAATTCAGTATGTAGCGAGTGAGAGAGGGAGGGAGGAGGTGGGATTCGTGTCAGTAGGTTCGCCGCGGTGGTCTGGAGCAGTCATACGCGCGCTACTCTCCTGCCACCACTTGTCTCTCTCTCTCAGCAACATTACGTGCTGAAATTGCCACACGACCTATGTCGCGCGCCGCCAGATAGTCCAGATTTATTATACTCGACTTATGTTGCGCGCCGATAGTTAGGGGTTTTAATACATAAATATATAGACCACAAATCAAGCACTACCCCCTTAATTATTGTTTAAGATTTTGCTTGCTTTAGCCATTATGGAGTAATGTATTTTGGTTGAGCCCTAGGCTACATTAACACCTTCCCAGACTTCCTTCAAAATAAAAAAAAATGCCCGGCCAGACGCCCTTCAAGCTAAATTTGTATTTGTTTCGATAAACAATGTCCTGGCCGAAAGCTGATTTCTTCTAAGTTACAGGCTCGCCATCATTCCCCCCCTCCCCCCGCCCAAAAAAAAATATATTGACACTGAATGAAGTAAAGCTTCTTACTATCGCCAAATTAATGGGGTGGAACGTCTAAAATAAAACTTGAAATCGACTACAAAATTGGCAAACATCAATATACACTAAATGGGCTGGGCTATCTGGCGAGTGACCATATAGAGTAGATATCTACCCCAGAGTTCTAGACTACTCACCAACAGGCTCTGGCTAGCTACATCGTGACAATCTACCATCATCCAGATTATTGTCTCTACGGCCATTGCTCTTGCTGCTGACGACCAGAGGCTCCTTCGGGAATATCTCCCTGCCTTTCTGAAGGCTAATAACCTTCCTTCTATAAGTCTCCCAATGCTCCAGCCCAAATCTGTTCTTCGACTCGCCAAACACGCTTTCATCAATAATAAATGCACTGAACTATCCATCTCTAGCTTTTCCCATGCTCCTTTCTGGCATCTAGCCAAAAACCTCTCCAACTATTTCTCTTCCTCGCCTTTTCCTCCCCTTTTCTACTCTGATGGCATTACCATCACTTCTTCCTTTGACAAAGCTGAACTCTTCGCTCAAACTTTCGCTAGAAACTCCACCTAAGATGATTCCGGTGCTATTCCTCCCTCTCCACCCCCCTCTCTCCTAGTTATGCCTAATATCCTAATCTCTTCTAAAGATGTACTTTCTACCCTCTCTGGGCTTAATACTAAGAAGGCGTACGGTCCGAACGGTGTTCCTCCTGATGTATTAAACAAATTTGCTATCGTGCTGACTCCCTGCCTAGGCAAATTCTTCCGTTTCTGTCTCTCCTCTAATGTCTTTCCTTCTTGCTGGAAGTTTGCTCGCATTCAACCTGTCCCAGTAAAGGGTGACCGCTCTCAACCCTCCAACTATCGCCCAATTGCTCTCATCTCTTGTATCTCTAAAAATTTTGAAACTATTCTTACTTCAACATTTCTTAAGCATTTATCTTCTCATAATCTAATCTCAGATCGCCAGTATGGATTCCTTAAGGATCACTCTACTGGTGATCTTCTTGCATATCTTATAACTCTTGGTCATCCTCCTTTCGGGACTTCAGTGAGACCTTTTCTATTGCGCTAGATATATGGAAGGCCTTTGATATAATCTGGCACAAATCTTTAATTTCTAAACTACTCTCCTTCGATTTCTATCCCACCATCTGTGCCTTTGTCTCTAATTTCCTTTCCGGCCGTTCCATAGCTGCGGTTGTGGACAGCCATCGCTCACTTCCTTATCCTATCAACTCCGGTGTTCCTCAGGGTTCTGTCCTATCTCCAATTATCTTTCTAATTTTCATAAATGATCTACTCAACTGTACCTCCAGTCCTATCCATTCATTTGCAGACGACTCTACCTTACACTATTCAATTTGTTTTCCAGAACGCCCCAGCAAGCATTCCCTCAAAAACAAACGTAATCAATCCATACAACACTTATCCTCTGATCTAACTACCATTTCCAATTGGGGCAGTAAAAACCTTGTTACCTTAGTGCTTCCCAAACCCAATTTATCCAACTATCTACCCGCCGTGAACTCCCAGAGGACTAACCCTTATAATTCAACCATACAAAAATCAACCCTTCATATTCTCTCAATATTCTCGGTGTTTCTTTCTATTCTCGTGGAGGGACCATATCACAACTCTTGCTAAGGCGACCTCCCAGAAGCTGGGTGTGCTCAACCGCCTCAAGGGTTTCTTTACCACTGCACAGCTTCTTGCTCTGTACAGGAGCACAGTACATCCTTGTATTGAGTATTGTTCACATGTGTGGGGAGGATCCTGTCACACAGCACTTCTAGACAAACTAGAAAGGAAAACCTTTCGTATCATTAACTCCCGTCATATTGATGTAGGTCTCAATAACTTTATCTCCAAATTAGGTGACGATACAAAAATAGGAACATAATCTTAACCCGTTCAGTACCAGCAACGGTTCTCTGCTGTCAGTAGATATATCACTCTCCAGTCCCAGAGACGGCAGAGAGCCGTCAGTAATATACTTTCCTTGTAACTGCCAGTATCAGGCAGTGCCTGGTATCACGACCGTTTGAGCATTGCTCTAGAGTTTGCAACACTTCTCAGCTTATATCCAAGCCTCTACAGGCTAGGAGAGCCAGTATTCCTCCATCTTTTGAGGTGGGAGGTTGTTATATCTTGCCATTTTGGCAAGGGGTGAGCGTAGCTCTCTCCCTATGTATCATCCTTCACAACATCCAGAGGGGCTGTGCCGATATACAGGTACAGAGGGGACCGGTAGTGTACCAGGTCAACACTAAGCAAGTATTGAGGGACCTCGTCACACAGAAAGCACACACAAATGAAATTTCTGTCACCATTCCTGCCTGGTCAATTTCATACATCGGGAAGGCACCGCGTCTTGGCAAGTACTCTGGCACGACCTCGCTGCGGAGACATAGAGACCAACCCAGGCCCTAGTTCAACGTTGAAGAAACCTCACCACCAAACAAGTAAGGTAGACACCAACATCTCAATAGTGCCTAGCAGTAAAATTTGTTTTAACAAGCGGGCACCCCTCATGCTCACACACACACCCAGGGCCGCCGGGCAGCCACCTCCTCAGTGCCACCACCCTACCAACACAACACTACCCTCAACTGGACCATCACTACCACAGATATCGACGACCCAAGTAGCTCAACATGCAACCAGAACAACTATAAAAACAGGTAGCTCTCTCAACCGCTTCACCAGTGAAGTAGCAACAACGACCAAAGACAATAACAACAGCATCCAACCACAACTATGCAGCCACGGGGAGGTACAGGTAGGGGTGGGGGCGATGGGCCAAGGAGTAGGCATAGCTAGCACACCCTGTCCCCCTCCCTCGCTCACAGCTGATCGGTCTGGGCCAAACCACACCTCCAGACGTACGATAAACAGTAAGAAGAAATTATGTGTAGTCTGTACTATTGGATTCAACATAAGGAGTGCGCTTTCACAATGCAATAGTTGTAATGAAATT
Organism: Paralithodes platypus; assembly: GCA_032716605.1. NCBI lineage: Eukaryota > Metazoa > Arthropoda > Malacostraca > Decapoda > Lithodidae > Paralithodes > Paralithodes platypus. The sequence continues at coordinate 37,673,081 of CM064506.1, forward strand.
GTACATAATCGATGTACTTACGTTAATAGTAAAAACGAAGTGGAATGTGTTAAATGTCGGACATCAGCTGTACGGAATCAGACAAACATTTGTGATATACAGTATGTGAATCACTCATAACACGGCGACAGAGGATCCAAAACTGTGTTAAGTGTAAAAAAAAAAAATTGTTTTTAAAGACCTCCGTCTACGTATTGTGAAAAACCTGTTATCCTCCGGCAAATTGTGGGGTTGAGTGAGTGAAGGGGGGGACAGTGAATGAAGGAGGATGCATGTTTTTCATAATACGTGTTGCTAGCCCCAAACGCGCGAGCAACTGTGGCTTTCAACCATCATAAAACTGTAGCTCACATGAAGTGTATTTCTAAGAAGACCGACAGTAAAGAACATGACTTTTTATGCAATAAGTGTGGCTTGCATTTATTACCGAATGTTAATGTAAATGAATCAAATGACAACTCAGAATCCAGCCAGGACACATTCAAAGATGAATATAGAGTTTTCACCAACAAAGGGCTCCATTTTATCCACATCAACGCCAGATCAATGTATCATAAATTGTTAAAAATAAACTTGTTAGCTAATAAGGCCAAAGCTTCAATAATTGCAATTACAGAAACCTGGCTGGACTCGACTATAAACGATGGTGAAATAACCATTCAAGGTTTCAATATGGTTCGTAATGATCGTAATAGACAAGGGGGCCCCCCCCCCCCCCTGTCTATACATACAGTATGTCTGTATGTAAAAAACAACCTCACACACACAACTAGGAACGACCTCCATGTAGAAAACCACGAAACTCTTTGGATTGACTTACACCTGCCTAGGACAAAACCCATCACAATTGGAGTACGTGTGTTATAGGCCACCAGACGACACACAATTCTTAAACAAATTTGAACGAACTTTGTCATTACTAGACCCCCGGAATGAATCTATTATACTAGGGGATTTTAACTTGTGTTACAAACAACGAAATAATAGGCTTGTACGAGAATATAGGCACATACTGACGATGCACAATCACAAACAGTTCATCACAACCCCCACACGTATCTCTGATAACACTTCTACAATATTAGACCATATAAATTGTAACAGAGATGACAAAATATCACAATCAGGGGTTATACAGACGGGGATAAGTGATCACTTCGTCACATATTGTTCACGTAAAACCCCAAAAATTACCCTAGAGAATCACAAGGTCATTAGAACAAGGTCACTCAGAAACTACAACAAACAAATTTTTTTGGACATTTTATGGAATACAGATTGGTCTCCAGTGTTTGGAAATACAAACGTTAATGACGCATGGGTTGGCTTCAGAACCATCATCACAAACATCCTAGACGAAATAGCTCCTCTGAAATATACGAATTAAAGCAAGATCAGACCCATGGATCAACAATGACATACTACACCATCTAGAACATGGAGACAAACTGTTAAAAGGGCTAGTGAAACATAGACAAGATCAAGGTCTGAAACATGAGTTCAACAGGACTAGGAATAATCTAAGTAGGAAAATTAAATCAGCGAAATCTAATTATTTCCATAGTAAGGCAGAGGAATATCAGAGTAACCCCAAAAAACTATGGAGGCACTTAAAATCAACGGGCTACAGCAACAAGGCAAGGGATTCATCTAACACTAATATTGCTCTCAAAATTAATGATCAGGTTTGCCATGATAAACGACAAATTTCAACCTACTTCAACTCCTTCTTCACCTCCATAGCAAACACACTTGCACAGAACCTACCGCAACCTCTCACATTTGCTCACATTCAACCTGTCCCAAAGAAGGGTGACCGCTCTCAACCCTCCAACTATCGTCCAATTGCTCTCATTTCTTGTCTTTCTAAAGTTTTTGAAACTATTCTTGCTTCCAAATTTCTTAAGCATTTCTCTTCTCATAATCTGCTCTCAGATCGCCAGTATGGCTTCCTTAAGGGTCGCTCTACTGGTGATCTTCTTTCATATCTTACTAACTCTTGGTCATCCTCCTTTCGGGACTTCGGTGAGACTTTTTCTATTGCACTAGACATATCGAAAGCCTTCGATAGAGTCTGGCATAAATCTTTAATTTCTAAACTACCCTCCTTCGGTTTCTATCCCTCCATCTGTGCCTTTGTCTCTAATTTCCTTTCCGGCCGTTCCATAGCCGCGGTTGTGGACGGCCATTGTTCACTTCCTCACCCTATAAACTCCGGTGTTCCTCAGGGCTCTGTCCTATCTCCTATTCTCTTTCTAATATGTATAAATGATCTCCTTAACTGTACCTTAATTCCCATCCATTCATACGCAGACGACTCAACCTTACACTACTCCATTACTTTTTCAGAACGCCCCAGCCAGCAATCCCTCAACGACAAACGTAATGAAGCCATACAACTCTTAAATTCTGTTCTAAATACTATTTCCAATTGGGGCAGAGAAAACCTTGTTAACTTTAATGCTTCCAAAACCCAACTTCTCCATCTATCTACCCATCAGGATCTCCCAGCAGACTATCCCTTATTCTTCAACAATACAAAAATCAACCCTTCATCTTCTCTCAATATTCTTGGTGTCTCTTTTTCTTCTGCTCTCATTTGGAAGGACCATATTACCAGTCTTGCTAAGGCAGCCTCCCAGAAGCTGGGTGTGCTCAACCGCCTTAGGGGGTTCTTTTTCCCTGCACAGCTTCTTGCTCTGTACAGGGGCATAGTGCGCCCTTGTATTGAGTATTGTTCACATGTGTGGGGAGGTTCCTCTCACACCGCTCTCCTAGACAAGGTTGAAAGGAAGGCCTTTCGTATCATTAACTCCCGTCCACTTACCAACTCTCTGCAATCTCTCTCTCTCCGCCGCAATGTTACATCTCTCTCGCTATTCTATCGTTACTATAATAATCAGTGTTCCTCAGAGCTATCCCAGTGCATACCACCTCCTTTACGTAGGGCACGTGGTACCCGTCTTGCAACTCAATCCCACCCCTACTCTGTGCAACTCTCCAACCCAAGAGTGAAACGTTACTCTCAAACTTTCTTCTACTCAACAGATGAGCTCTGGAACTCTCTCCCAGAATCAGTTTTTCCCGCTTCCTATGACTTAAATTGCTTCAAACTCTGTGTGTCCAGGCATTTTGGCTCGAACGTCCCTTGATTTTGGCCCTGTCACTCTTTCAACTATGGTGGAGGCACTCGCTATAGGCAGTTATGCCTTTAGCCTCCCTCAATCACATAGAAAAAAAAATAAAATAAAAAAATAAATACACCACAACAACTGCCACCTTTCAAAATTTCTACAGGGATAAAGGCATAAACCCGAACACTTTTAGATTGCAAAATGTTACACCAAAATACACATTTGAGGAGCTCTCTAACCTAAATGTACATAAAAGCACAGAACCAGACAAAATTCCTGCCAAATTTCTACGAGATGGAGCCATTGGTATCGCAGGTCCCCTAACCCACATCATCAACCTGTCAATTAACACCAACACTGTACATGCTGAACTGAAGGAAGCTATTGTAACCTCTCTATTCAAGAAAGGAAATAAATTAGATGTTATCAACTACAGACCAGTTAGCATGTTATGTATTGTATCAAAAATTCTTGAAAGAGCTGTATAGACCCAAATTGAACACTACCTCAAAGAAAATTATCTATTCTATAAGTTTCAATCAGGTTTCAGAGGCATGTACTCGACAGACTCCTATCTCATCCACTTAACAGATCACATTCGAAAAGAAATTTCTAAAGGTAACTTCACCGGTATGGTTCTTCTTGATCTACAAAAAGCGTTTGATACAGTAGACCATAATATCCTATGTAATAAACTACAAGCAATGGGCATAGGGTCGGTGAACTGGTTTAAATCTTATCTTAGTGGTAGAACACAAAGAGTCAAAATTTATGATAATCTATCAGATCCTATGCCAAATAACTGTGGGGTCCCGCAGGGAAGCATCCTTGGTCCCTTACTCTTTCTCTGTTATGTGAACGACATGGAGCTGAGCGTATCGTGTAAATTATTACTGTATGCTGACGACAGTGTGCTTCTGGTTTCAGGAAAAGACCCAATAAGTATTGCCGCCTCACTTTCCAAAGAACTAGAATTGTGTAGTGTTTGGCTAGTGGACAATAGACTATCTCTTCACTTCGGCAAGACAGAAGCCATCTTATGTGGAACAAAACGCAAATTGAAAGATTGAGGGCTTCTCGGTCAACTGTAATGATATTCCTATAACAACAGTGTCACAAGTGAAATATCTCGGACTAAAACTGGACTTGACTCTGTCAGGTGAAACAATCTTGGAATCGATCCTGAGTAAATGTAGAGCACGTATAAAATACCTATATAGACAGGTGGGATGCTTGCCAGCGGCGACCAAAAAGACCCTATGCCAAGCGCTTGTTCAATGTAATTTTGACTATTATGTGTCATCCTGGTACTCTGCATCATCTAAATCAGCAAAGCACAACCTTCAGGTCACTCAAAATAAAATGGCTAGGTTCATGCTGAACCTAGGACCCAGATCGCATGTTGGCCAGGTTCAACTTCAGTCACTTGGTATGCTCAATGTCTCTGACAGGGCAAAACAAATCAGACTCATTAATGCCTTCAAGATATTTTATGATAGGGTTCCTGAGTATTTAAAGATTAATTTTGTTAAAGCAAATGAAAGGAATGGACCTACCCCAGTCAGTCCGTGAAAAGAGAACATTGTATTCCTTCAGACGTAGCTTGAAGGAGCACCTGAACCGAACAGCTGCGAGAAGGGAGCACCAAGCTTATGTCTACTACTAAATACGACATAATTCAACCCTTCATCTTCTCTCAATATTCTTGGTGTCTCTTTTTCTTCTGCTCTCATTTGGAAGGACCATATTACCAGTCTTGCTAAGGCAGCCTCCCAGAAGCTGGGTGTGCTCAACCGCCTTAGGGGGTTCTTTTCCCCTGCACAGCTTCTTGCTCTGTACAGGGGCATAGTGCGCCCTTGTATTGAGTATTGTTCACATGTGTGGGGAGGTTCCTCTCACACCGCTCTCCTAGACAAAGTTGAAAGGAAGGCCTTTCGTATCATTAACTCCCGTCCACTCACCAACTCTCTGCAATCTCTCTCTCTCTCTCCGCCGCAATGTTGCATCTCTCTCGCTATTCTATCGCTACTATAATAATCAGTGTTCCTCAGAGCTATCCCAGTGCATACCACCTCCTTTACGTAGGGCACGTGGTACCCGTCTTGCAACTCAATCCCACCCCTACTCTGTGCAACTCTCCAACCCAAGAGTGAAACGTTACTCTCAGACTTTCTTCTACTCAACAGCTGAGCTCTGGAACTCTCTCCCAGAATCAGTCTTTCCCTCTTCCTATGACTTAAATTGCTTCAAACTCCGTGTGTCCAGGCATTTTGGCTCGAACGTCCCTTGATTTTGGCCCTGTCACTCTTTCAACTATGGGGGAGGCACTCGCTATAGGCAGTTATGCCTTTTGCCTCCCTCAATCACATAGAAAAAAAAAAAAAAAAAAAAAGAGATAGGCAAGACAAACGGAAATGATTACTGAAATATTTTGACCAGTCCAAATATAGAATGCAAGGTATCTTAATATAACCCCCTAGAAATACTTTCTCTAAAGTATCTACTAATCATATTAATTTACATTTGTTATTCTCCCCCTTTTCCCCAGCTAACTTAATCCCACAAGGACCCCACTGGAAATACGCCTGACGGCCTTATTGGGCTATCCTTAGTTGGAATTATGCAAAGCTGGTACATGTCATATTTGTAACATATTATGTGGTACCAACATTTGTAAAATGCCAACTGAATAAATATTATTATTATTATTATTATTATTATTATTATTATTATTATTATTATTATTATTATTATTATTATTATTATTATTATTATTATGGTACAGTAGGGGTTAAGTAAGGAAGACAGAAATAACCTATAATCCGACTTAATCAAAATAGTGGAATGTTCAGAAAAATGGCAAGTGCATATTGACAAATGTCAAATTTTGCAAACAAAAACATATCAGTATGATTATCAAATGAAAAGCCAACCAATAATAGCAAACTCTATGGTTAAAGATCTCGGGGATATAATATCGGAAAACCTAAATTTCTCAGAGCAATGTACTGCGACTGTGGCAAATAAGGCTAACAAAGCCTTGGGATTTATCAAAAGAAGTTTTACCTTTTAAAACGAGAATATTATTGTGCCATTATTCAAAATCATTCTTAGACCCTATCTTGAATAACATTTATAGTAACCAAATGTTAATGGGATCTTTTTGGTTAATAAATGAAGGGATTGACCAAGTCTTGTCGAAATGTATTCATTCTCGAAATATAGAGATAGATGCACATACACACAGACACACACCACAAAAGTTAATGAGTCATGTATAATGACCAAAGATATATGGACGCCACTTATTGTATTATTGTAAACAATAATATTGGAGATGATGCCATCTCCTCCACTCCCCTACTGGGAACATCCAAACATCTCCAAAATCTGATTTGAAACCAGCGACTTAAAAAAACTAGTACCTTGAATACCTCTACAATTAAACAAAATTTTCTCAGGATGATAATGTGTGTGTGTGTGTATGTGTGTGTGTGTGTGTGTGCGTGGAGGGGGGGGGGGGGAGGCCCAAGAAGGAGTTATGGGTTCATACAAAATACAATGTTAAAGAAAACTTAACGGAATCCCTTTGGATATCAAATTAAGGAAATAATAATAATAATAACTCAGAGGAAGTGAGTAAATCTGATCAAACTTTATTCAATTATTCTCGAGATATCGCACAAACAGACAGGCAGACACACAAACACAGCCTATCTTGACAACAATTATAATATTATATCTGAAGGATGGATCTGTCCCACTTGTCCTATCGCGGTTAACCTGAGGGCTGCTAGACCCGTCTAGGACTCGCCATTAACCTTTACTACACCTAGGCCGATTTGGCAACTATTCCAAAATGCAACGAAAACCAAGTCATCGTGTAGGAAATTCAATTCCGCATCCAATCATATATATACAGGTATATATGAATACGCAAAAGATGCGTGGTTGAGGTGTTACGGTGGTCCGTAGTTGAAAAAGTGGCACAAAATCGGCCACGAGCGGCCGTGCATATATGTGTATTGGTCTGGTGGATGGGAGAAATGGGAGGAGCAGGGTGGATGCAAGATGGGGGGGGGGCAGTAAATGTTATTGGAAGCTCACCTCATGTGCCCTGACAGTCACACTTCTCATTTTTGTCATTTGGTGTGTTTTCGTATGTGTTTGACATTTCTTCCTAGAGGAACGTCACAGGCCACCAGTATAACCTCTCGAGAGGATTATCACAGTGGTGGAACTCTATGGGAGAAGGGCCCACGTGGTCAGAGGGAAGCGCGACGCAGACACAGCCGACACTTATGGGGATCTAATTAGCACTGAGGGTACATTTATCATGCCGAGCATATTGTCTTAGGGCCAGTAAAGCTGCCTGGCATACAATATATGGAATCGTAGCACATTTCAAGGGGAAAACAAAACTTGACTTATTTCGGTCACGGTTCATTGTGTTGGCCCTCGTGTGCAAAGACTTGTGACTTCCAGTATATATATATATATATATATATATATATATATATATATATATATTGAGTGTTGGCTAGCATATGATTGGCTAGTTGGCGACCAATGAGGCGCGCGCTTTACCTGCCTCCTGGTTGGCTGGGAGGGTTCGTAGATGCTAGATGTTGGCGTAGGGGGTCTGCTGGGCGAGGGGGGGGCGGGGCCCTTGTGAGGGGCGGCGGGCCAGTTGTATCTCGGGTTTCTGGTCCAGTTTCAAGCGTAGGGTTGAGGGGCGGCGCGCGTTGGTTAAATGAAGTAGTGGGGGGGACGGTAAGGGGGGGAAGGGGAGGGGAGGAGAGAGGGGGCAAGGGCAGAGTCGGGGTGGTATGGGGAGTAATGTTAGGGGGGGTTTGAGAGTAACGTTTAGCTGATGGGAGTATTTGGAGGTCGAGAGTTTGATTATTTATGGAAGGATTAAGAGTTTGAATATATAGGGCTCCAAGTATAGCAAGTCTTCTGGGTTCTGTCTCTTTATCAATTACGGAGGTGTTTTTATCTAGGTCAGAGCGAGTAAGGTCTTGGTGGTGGGGGGCTTTATAGTGGTCTTTGATAGCTCCAGATTGGAGATGGAGGGTGAGACGGCGTGATAAACGATTTTGTGTCATACCAACGTAGGTTTGAGGTCCACAGTCCACATTATTGCAATTGTGTTGGTATATCACATGGTCGTCTATTTTCGGAGTCTTGGGAGAGATAGGTCTGTTACGGAGGATGAGGTTGGAGGTTTTGGAGGATTTGTAGTAGATGATAAGTTTTATTTTGTGGTCGGGGTTGGTGGGGAGGACGTTTTGGGCAATGATTTCTTTCATGATGGATTCGTCAGTATTGTGATCAGATGACATGTAGTTGCAGTAGAAGATAGTGATGTCGTTGGTTGGGTTGGTAGTAGGGGGGGGTTGGTTGTACCATTTATCAAGGTGTTTTCTTATGGTGTTGGTGACATCTGTGTTAGAGTATCCGTTGTTAACGAGTACCTGGGTAAGGCTTTCTAGTTCCTTATGGGTGTCGCTCCACGCGGTGCAATGGGTGAGGGCTCTCCTGATGTAGGCTGCGATGGTGGACAGCAGGTATCGTTGGGGGCATTCACTTTCCCCGTTGAGGCATTGGCCATTGTTCGTGGGTTTGGAGTAGATGGTAGTTTTAAATTCTTGATTATTAAACGAAACAAGGAGGTCGAGGAAGGGAAACTGTCCATTGGTGGCCTCTTCATAGGTGAAGTTGAGTCCTGAGGCGGCCATAAAGCGATACTGGAGGTCCCTGAGTCCGTTGAGGTCCTTTACTAGTACGAATATGTCGTCCACATATCTGCAGTAGACCGAGGGGCGGTGGGCATCAAGGAGCTCCTCTTCTATAGTTCCCATGAAGAAATTAGCGAACAGGACCCCCAGGGGGCTACCCATCGCTATCCCGTCTATTTGCTGGTACATGTTTCCATGGGGCCAGAGGAAAGGTGCCTCTTTGGTGCAGAGCTCCAACAGCGTCTTCAGTGCCTTCTCCGGTATGTCAAGATTGGGTGTGTCAGGGCAATGGTAAACTTATTGCAGGATTAAGTTGATGGTCCTGTCCACAGGTACGTTGGTGAATAGGCTCTCCACGTCGAGAGAGGCGGTGATGTGGTCGTTAGTTCGGGGGCTTCTCGTAACATTTCTAGGAAATCATTAGCGGAGTTGAGGTTATATTGTCGAGGTATGTAAGGGGTGAGGAGGTTGTTGAGGGTCTTGGCGATCTGGTAGGTGGCCGTAGGTATCTGGGAGATGATGGGGCGGAGGGGGTTTCCTGGTTTGTGTGTTTTTACAGTACCATAGGTGTAACCAGGGGAAAATTCCCCGATGAGTTTTTTCATGTGTACCCCTTCAGTTTTAGCGTTGATGGCGGTGATGGTGGTGTTGGCTTTCCTTTTTATTTCATCTGTGGGGTTGCGAGTGATCCTTTTGAATTTATTTTTATCACTTAAGATGGTGTCCATTTTCTGCAGGTACACCTCCTTTCCATGGATCACCAGACAGGAGGCTTTGTCAGCTCGTCGTATGATGATGTTAGGGTTCTCCCTGAGTTGTTTGGCTGCTTGGAAGAAGACGTTTTTTTTTTATTTTACTTTGATGAGATCCTCTGGTCTTGGCCGCTTCTGCTAGTAGGGTGGGTTGTAAGGCTGGGGTGGTGGTGACTTTGCCAACTTTCTGGAGCCGTATATATACTGTATATATATATATATATATATTAGTTAATATTACATGACACTCCTGTCCCTCGCTCTCTTCTTTTGAACCCTCTCAAATACCAAAATCAAACTTAAAGGTGATTGGATAACTTCAATAAGGGTTGAGGACTATAAACCCCATATATTAACCTAGCGCACATTTAGGCCTCCTCACCATTATGCCTGGTAGTAGGAGGCTGACGGAATACGAAATAGCTGCCATAGCCGAGTTGGCCAAGGCTGGGGTGTCAAATAAGGACATTTCTGCTCAGACGGGTGTACATTTCCGAACTGTACAGCATTGGACAAATAATTGTAGCACTAACATTATTATATCCAATCTTTTTGCAAATGGAGTATGCCATACACAATCACATTGAAATATTGTAGATATAAAAGGAATTAATATACAATTAAACAGACTCAAACATTCGAACATTTATTTACTACATTAACAGGGGAGAACAACAACAAGATTGACTTAGACTTTGATTATATATCATAAATATACTATAGACTCACTGAAAGCCAAGTTATAAGAAGACATAAATTTGGGTAAATAAAGCAGCTGTCTCATTATTAGGTGCATAATTTGAATAAATAAGATAGACAATTGGGAAAACCATACTGTGTCTCAGATTAATAAAAGCATTGACATTTTGCAAAATAGCATGACAGAAGTAGTGGAAATATTTAAAATTGGAGGAATGGATTAAATTTCAGAAATATAGTATGGTAATACTTGTGTCCCATAATTTGAAAAATGTAATATTGAAAATCTTATGTGGCATTACAAAGTATTAGCCTAGACTATGATAGAATAATATGAACACTTATGTGCTCCATACAAACAGATGACATGATAGTAAAACATACGAAACCACAGTAAAAATATATGCTCTAATAATGAAAAAGACGAATCCATAGTCAAACACAATATATCGTAGTAGAGTACATGAAGATGGAGAGGAGATTATAGTTGAATGGATTGGCTGCAGCTTAACAGATGATATCATATTGGAAGAGACATACCACAATGGAATACAGGATGCTATGTAGAACAGATGGTCAGATGATATTATTGTGGAAGAAATGGACCATAATGTATAATAGATGATGTCATGATGGAACATACGAACAGCAGTGTATAATATATGATGTCATTGAGGAAGAGATGGACCATAATGTATAACAGATTATGTCATGATGGAACATACGAACAGCAGTGTATAATATATGATGTCATTGAGGAAGAGATGGACCATAATGTATAACAGATTATATCATGATGGAACAAATGGAAACAGTGTAGTAGATGATTATCATGGTGGAACAGATGCACCATAGTGGATAGATAATATCATGGTGGAGCAGATGGTTACATTATTGTAGATGATTTCATGGTAGGACTAATGGTCACACTATAGTAGGTGATATCATACTAGAATACTGAACCACATTTTATGATAGAGTAGAAAATATTAGTGTGGAACAGATGGACCAAAATGTTATAGAAGATGCTATGGTGGAAAGATGAACCAAGGTATATAGAAGTTGTCAAAATGGAACAAATTAAGTTAGTGAAATAGATGACATGGTGAAACAGATTGTCACAGTGTATAGTAGACAATGTAATGGTAGAACAGATTGTCACAGTGTATAGTACACAATGTAATAGTAGAACAGATTGTCACAGTAAAATTGAAGATGACATGATGGAACTGATAAACCGAGATATATTGAAGTTATCATGGTGGAACAGATGAGGCACACAGTGTAGTAGTTGTTGCCGTGGTAGAAGGGATAAAGCCACTGTCATAATGTCAACCATGATCAAAGGTGGCTAGGTGGATCACATGGCAACAAGCTAAAACGGACGAAGCAACAGAGAAAGATTATGGTATGACACGGTAAAGTAGGTGACGACGGTGAAATATATGAGGTAATGGTGGAACAACCACCACCAAATAAATAAAGCCAGAGAAGTCTACGTCACAATAAAACAGAAGATATGGTGGAATGGATCATGCCAAAGTAGATCACAGACAGACCCACAGTGGAATCGAAATAATTGCATGTGAATATTATTGGTCATGTTTTGATTACGTGGAGCATACCTAACTAATAGAGACTCACAGTGAAATTTATAGAAGTACACAAAAATTAGATATATCCACATTTCATTAGACGGATCATTTTAGATTGGAAAGGACATATAGTGGAATAGTTGGCACCACATTTTCACAATGTAAAATATGAAGCTGTTTTGGAAAATATAAAACAAAAATGGTCAATCAATGAAGATAGCTGGTTGAATTCGAATTTCTTTCTCGAAGTCTTTCTAGAAACCAACAATCTACAGATATATATAACTTTCCGCATGTGAGTTGGCGTCCAGGAAAGGCAATGAAGAACATGGGATTCTAGTCCTTTACATTCTACAGAGCTGGCATTTAGTGTAGCCAATTTAACTGACGTAAACATGGACGAGGAACGAATTATCATTGGCATATATAACGTAAATAAACAATGAAGGTTTAATTATAAACAGAAAAAAATCATACAGAAACAAATGAAGCCAAAATGAAAATGTGCTTGGAGTGCAGTAGCTTCTGCCCCAGAGGAATAAATAGGCTTGTAGTGAAATAGATGAGGTCCGAGATATTCATGATGGTTCTCCTCCACATGTTTCTACCTCCCGTACATACTGGATGATCCACCGCCTCCGCTTGATCCACCTCCTGATCCTCCACCACCTCCACTTGATCCACCATATCCCCCACCACCACCACCGGATGATCCACTGCCTCCGCTTGATCCACCACCGTATCCACCACCACCACTGCTTGATCCACCGCCTCCACTTGATCCACCATATCCACCACTACCACCGCCGGATGATCCTCCACCACCACCACCACCTCCTGATCCTCCACCACCTCCACTTGATCCACCATATCCTCCACCACCACCGCCAGATGATCCTCCACCTCCACTTGATCCACCATATCCTCTACCACCACCGCCAGATGATCCACCACCTCCACTTGATCCACCATATCCTCCACTACCACCGCCAGATGATCCACCACCTCCACTTGATCCACCATATCCTCCACCACCACCACCGCCGGATGATCCTCCACCACCACTTGATCCACCATATCCTCCACCACCACCGCCAGATGATCCTCCACCTCCACTTGATCCACCATATCCTCCACCACCACCACCTCCACTTGATCCACCATATCCTCCCCCACCACCGCCAGATGATCCACCACCTCCCCTTGATCCACCACCACCACCACCACCAGATGATCCTCCACCTCCACTTGATCCACCATATCCTCCACCACCACCGCCAGATGATCCTCCACCTCCACTTGATCCACCATATCCACCCCCACCACCGCCAGATGATCCACCACCTCCACTTGATCCACCATATCCTCCACCACCACCCCCACTTGATCCACCACCTCCACTTGATCCCCCATATCCTCCACCACCACCGCCGCCAGATGATCCACCACCTCCACTTGATCCACCATATCCACCACCACCACCGCCAGATGATCCACCACCTCCACTTGATCCACCATATCCTCCACCACCACCACCCCCACTTGATCCACCACCTCCACTTGATCCACCATATCTTCCACCACCACCGCCGCCAGATGATCCACCACCTCCACTTGATCCACCATATCGTCCACCACCACCGCCAGATGATCCACCACCTCCACTTGATCCACCATATCCTCCACCACTTGATCCACCACCACCTCCTCCATACATACCACCACCACTTGATCCACCACCACCACTTGATCCACCACCACCATAGCCACCACCACCACCGCTTGATCCTCCACCACCACTTGATCCACCACCACCATTCCCTCCTCCACCACCACTTGATCCACCACCGCCATACCCTCCTCCACCACCACTTGATCCTCCACCACCACTTGATCCACCACCGCCATTCCCTCCTCCACCACCACTTGATCCACCACCGCCATACCCTCCTCCACCACCACTTGATCCACCACCTCCACTTGATCCACCACCACCACTTGATCCACCACCTCCACTTGATCCACCATAACCTCCACCCCCACTTGATCCACCACCACCTCCGGACGGGGCAGAGTATCCAGAGCTTACAGAGGGTGCAGAGTATCCACTTCCTCCACCTCCACCTGAACCTCCTCCACCTCCACTGTAGCCACCACCCCCACCACCTCGTCCTCCACCACCACTGCCTCCACTTGATCCACCACCGTAGCTACCACCACTTGAGCCGCCTCCGCTTGATCCACCGCCATATCCACCACCACCACCTCCTCCACCAGATGATCCACCATACATTCCTCCTCCTCCTCCTCCACCTCCACCGCCAGATGATCCGCCGTACATGCTTCCTCCTCCACCACTGCTGCTGGAGGATCCACCATACATTCCACCTCCTCCTCCTCCACCACCACCTCCATACATGCCACCACCTCCACCAGATGGGGCACTGTAGCTGCTTCCACCACCAGCACCTCCACCTCCCCCAGATGGGGCACTGTAGCTGCTTCCACCTCCTCCACCAGATGGGGCACTGTAGCTGCTTCCACCTCCACCTCCTCCGCGTCCTCCACCACCATTGTGTCCACCTCCTCCCCCGCCACCATCAGCTATGGTTACCACCACCACCACCGCCAGGAGGACCCCACTTAGGGCATGCTGAAATTGAACCATGTAAGGGGCTCGTTATCGCATATCTATTTTATTTATTTGAAAGAAAACATAATGACATACCTGTCATAGCATAGTTTAACCCATACACAGCGAGCTTCCTCTATAGGGTTTTTTGTGGTGCAATGTGAGCGTCCTCTATAGAGCCAGCACATAAAAACCCTTTCAAAACACTCCAGTGGCACTCAAAACAAAGCAATATGTGATTAGGTGAGATAATTCCCCTCCATTACTTGCCACCACTCCTCCATATGTATCACAACTCCCTGCCACCCTTCCCATCCTTCCTCCCTTTTTCCCCCTCCTCGATTATCAGCTATTTTTCCTCATATTCCCTCTTTTATCAGATAATTTTCCGCGCGAATTTCCCTCACGTGGTCTGGTTAACACGGGCGAGGCAACTAGAGATCTTTGCAACACAGAGACTTCTAGTGCAAGGCAGCGGCAGGCCTTAGAGTCTCCCTTGAGGTCGGAGAGGGAAGACATTCGCCGCCCGGGCTCTCGCTTCACGATACGACCGAGCGGCAATAATACGTCTTTTTCACTCCCCAAATGCTATTCCCACTTTATTGCTCTTAAATGTTCATATGTTCATATTAAAAGTAAGATAGGTGCATATGGATAAGTAATAATGATATATATGGTAAATATTGACGATTTTTGTCAGAATTTAACCAAATACCTTCGCATGGCCGTACCCTTTGAGCTACCATTGCTTTGCCGTTTAAAGGTTAAAAAAGATAGATAATACTGATGTTGAATATAATCTGAAGGCCGCTTCTTCAAAATCAAATCGAACGCTGAGCTGCTTTACGTACCCATGTCCAAGAAATGAGGTCACTATACTAGATAGTATATATTTATCTGAAAGTCCCTGGTAGCATCCTTCGGAACCAAGTTTACTTAACATAAACTACCTAAAATTAGGTCAAGTTAGGATAGGTTAGGAATGACAAAAATGGTGAAGAATGACAACCATTGAATATTTGACTGCGAGTTTGTGCGTAATGGCTTACAAATGGTGTCTAACATGAAGGTTGAGAGAGAATGCAATCTCAATGTCAT
The DNA here is from genome assembly GCA_032716605.1 of Paralithodes platypus. Taxonomy (NCBI): domain Eukaryota; kingdom Metazoa; phylum Arthropoda; class Malacostraca; order Decapoda; family Lithodidae; genus Paralithodes; species Paralithodes platypus. The sequence goes on from CM064506.1 coordinate 37,688,732, forward strand.
CTGTCTTTTTGTCTATTTCATCCATTATTAACACAAAATAACTACTATGTAACCTAACTAAATAATTTACAATATATATATATATCCCTTATTCTTCACAAGAACACAAGTCAACCCTTCATCTTCTTTCAGTATTCTTGGTGTTTCTTTATCTCCTGACCTCTCTTGCAAAGCTCATATTGCCACTCTTGCTAAATTAGCTTCTCAGGAGTTAGGTGTGCTCAAGCGTTTCTGTGGATTCATCGCCCCCGTACAGGTTCTTGCTCTGTATAGGGGGACAGTGCGCCCATGTATCAAGTTTTGTTCGCATGTGTGAGGAGGTTCCACACATACCAGTTCTCAAAAACTCACTTCCTCTTACTAACTCCCTACAATCTCTACATCCCGCAATGTTGCATCTCTCTCACTCTTCTTCCGCTATTACAATAATCAGTGTTTTTGAGAGCATTCTCAGTGTATACCTGCTCCCTTACGGAGAGTAAGGGGCACACGCTTTTCAAGACACTCCCACCCCTATTCTGTCCAGCTATCTAACGCCAAGATTGGACCGATTTTCCCAGTCTTTCTTCTACTCAAACAAGTAAGCTTTGGAATTATCTCCCACAATCTGCCTTGCCCTCATCCTATGACTTAAACGCTTCAAGCTCCGTGTGTCCACACAGTTTTACTCCAACGTACCTTGAATTTGGATCTCTGTCACTCTTTCAACATTGGGGAGAAACTTGTTACAGGCACCTTTGCCATTTGTCTCCTTCATACACATAGAAAACATATATATATATATATATATATATATATATATATATATATATATATATATATATATATACATATATATATATATATATATATATATATGTTAGTAAAGCCAGGTAATAAATTTTCTTTAATACATACGAGGTTGAAAGAAATGGCAATTTCTGCGTTGGAAATTTTATTATTCAAAGTTTCCAGGTCTCTGATGAGTTTTCGCTGGGGTGGCAGGAAGTAGATGAAGGAGATGAGCAAAATTCATGGTGGTACAGGGTTACATAAATGTACATGATGATACAGGATATACGACACGTTTCACTGGACAACCAGCATTATCAAGTAAGGAAGGAATGATATAAAAGGTAAACAGGAAGGGTATATATAGAGGGTGGAGGATCAGAGGAGGCGGAAAACAGGGGGCAAAAGTCTGCTATTGGTGGAAGCGTAAATTAGGAGAGAGAAAGGGGTCAACCGCTTCACGCATGCGCACTGGATGCGGGATGGTGGTCAGTAGGTGGGGTCGAAGCTGATTGGCTGCGTGTCGAGGGGCGTGGCCTAAGTTGTGGGGCGCCTGCAGAAGACGAAGCTGAAGGATGTATCGCGGGGGCTGCGTCAAGGGCACCGGGGGGCGAGGAGGGGTGTTAGGTCCTGTAGGGTAGTGCCTTTTGTCAGAAGGAAGGATCTGAAGGTCCAGAGTTTGGTTGTTGATGTTGGGATGTAAGGCTTGGATATATAAAGCTTCGAGTATAGGTAATCTCCTAGGGTCACTTTCTTTATCGAGTATGGTGGTGTGTTTCTCTAACTCGTTGCGTGTGAGGTGAGGGTGTTTAGGGGTGAGATAGTGGTCTTTGATGGCTCCAGCCTGAAGGTGAAGAGTTAACCGACGTGAAAGACGAGTCTGCGTCATACCAATATAGGAATGAGGTCCACAGTCCTCATAATTACAGGTATGTTGGTAAATGACGTGATCGTCGATCATCGGGCTCTTTATCTTGGTGGAGGCTGGTTTGTTGCGGAGAACGAGGTTGGAGGTCTTGGGGGATTTGTAATAAATTATTAATTTGATTTTGTTTTCCGGGTTGGTTGGGTGGACATGCTTGGAGATTATTTCTTTTAAGACGGCCTCGTCATTTTTGTGTTTCAGAGGACATGTAATTGCGGTAGAAGATCTTAATTTCATTGGGGGGGTCAATGTTGGGAGGGCTTTGGGTGTACCATTTTTCAAGATGGTGGTTGATGGTGCTGGAGATGTCGGAGTTGGAGTATCCGTTATTTACTAAAACTTGGGATAGTCTTTCTAGTTCCTGGTCGGTGTCGGCCCGGTAGAGCAGTGCGTGAGGGCTCTCCTAACATAGGCGGAGATGGAGGATAGAAGATAACGGCGGGGGCATTCACTATCGCCGTTGAGGCATTGTCCTGTGTTAGTAGGTTTAATGTAGACGTGGTTTTGAACCCATGGTCGTTCAGAGCTCCGAGGATGTCGAGGAAGGGGAGTTGTCCATTGTTAGATTTTTCAAAGGTGAAGTTAAGTCCGGAGGAGGTCATAAAGCGACGCTGGAGTTCCTGTAGTTCGTGGAGGTCCTTGATTTGCACGAAGATGTCATCCACATCTACAGTAGACGGCTGGTCGTTGGGCAGCTAGGAGCTCTTCCTCGATGGTACCCATGAAAAAGTTCGCAAAAAGAACTCCTAGGGGGCTGCCCATCGCCACACCGTCTATCTGCTTGTACATGTTGCCCCGGGGGCAAAGGAAGGGGGCCTCCTTGGTACATAGCTCCAGTAGTGTTTTCAGGGCCTTCTCCGGGATGTCCAGTGTAGGTGTATCAGGGCAATGATAAATTCGACGTAGAATCATGTCAATGGTCCTATCCACTGGCACTTTGGTGAACAGGCTTTCTACGTCGAGAGAGGCGATAGTGTGGTTGTTGTTACGGGGGGCGTCTCGTAAAATTTCCAAGAAATCGTGGGCTGAGTTAAGGTTGAATTGGCTGGGCACGTAGGGGGTGAGGAGGTTGTTCAGGGCCTTGGCGATCTGGTAGGTGGCAGTGGGGATCTGGGAGATGATGGGGCGGAGGGGGTTCCCAGGTTTGTGTGTTTTGATGGTTTCCGTACGCATAACCAGGGGTGTATTCTCCGACGAGTTTTTTAAGGTGGATCCCTCCTTGTTTGGCGTTTGATGGCGGTGATGGGGGTGTTGGCAATCGTTTGATTTCGTCGGTTGAGTTGCGGGTGATCTTTTTAAATTTAGTGTTGTCACTTAAGATGACGTCCATTTTTCTAAGATATTCCTCCTTGTCATCGATCACGAGGCAGGAAGCTTTATCCGCACGACGGATTATGATGTTGGGGTTGTCTATTAATAGTTTGGCAGCTTGGAAGTGTTGTTTGTTGAGTATTTTGCAATGGTGAGTTCCTCTGGTTTTGGCGGCTTCAGCGAGGAGAGTAGGTTGTAGGGCGGGAGTAGTGGTGACCTTGCCATCCTTCTTGAGTCGTAGGATGTCGTCCAGGAGGATTTCCGTTTCTAGGCGTTTCCAGTGGGGGCCAGGTTTGGAGCTGTAGTGGCAGTTGAGGCCTTTGTTGAGGAGGTCTTCTTGGTCCAGGGTCAGAAGGGTGTTAGTAATGTTTTATATATCCTTTTGTTGGTTTGGGAAGTTTTAAGTTTCCGCCATAAATAGGGCAAGCTTTTTTATGGTTGTGTTTTCGGCTTGTCTTCTGTGTTGTTCAAGGAGTTGTTCGAGGGCTGTGTTGATTTCGGCTTTGAGGTGGTCTGGAGGGGTTTCGTCTTCCCAAATCCGTAGAAGAGCATCTCGTTCTTTACGAAGGTTGTTGGCGAGCTCTCGTTTTTCAATTATTTGGTCCTTCACCAGTTCTTCACGAAACTGGAGGGTGCTGGTGCGATGTCTGGCATTCTCGTGAAGGTTTAAGTTAGTAAAGCCAGGTAATAAATTTTCTTTAATACATACGAGGTTGAAAGAAATGGCAATTTCTGCGTTGGAAATTTTATTATTCAAAGTTTCCAGGTCTCTGATGAGTTTTCGCTGGGTGGCAGGAATTAGATGAAGGAGATGAGCAAAATTCATGGTGGTACAGGGTTACATAAATGTACATGATGATACAGGATATACGACGCGTTTTCACTGGACAACCAGCATTATCAAGTAAGGAAGGCATGATATAAAAAAGGTAAACAGGAAGGGTATATATAGAGGGTGGAGGATCAGAGGAGCGGAAAAACAGGGGGCAAAAGTCTGCTATTTGGTGGATATGCGTAAATTAGGAGAGAGAAAGGGGTTAACCGCTTCACGCATGCGCACTGGATGCGGGATGGTGGTCCAGTAGGTGGGGTCGAAGCTGATTGGCTGCGTGTCGAGGGGCGTGGCCTAAGTTGTGTGGCGCCTTCAGAAGACGAAGCTGAAGGCGGTATCGCGGGGGGCTGCCGTCAACGGGCACCGGGGGGGGGGGGGCGAGGAGGGGTGTTTTAGTGGTCCATGTAGGGTAGTGGCCTTTTTGCAGAAGGAAGGATCTGAAAGGTCCAGAGTTTTGGTTGTTGATGTTTGGGATGTAAGGCTTGGATATATAAAGCTTCGAGTAATAGGTACATCCCTCCTCGGGTCACTTTCCCTTTAATTCGAGTATGGTGGGTGTGTTTCTCTAACTTCGTTGCGTGTGAGGTGAGGGTGGTTATGGGTGGAGAATAGTGGTTCTTTGATGGCTCCAGCCTGAAATGTGAAGATTTAACCGACTTGACAGACGATTCTGCGTCATACCAATATAGGAATGAGTTCCACAGAGTCCTCATAAATTACAGGTATGTATGGTAAATGAAGTGATCGTCGGTCATCGGGCTCTTTATCTTGGTGGAGTCTGGTTTTTGTTGCGGAGAACGAGGTTGGAGGTCTTGGGGGATTTGTAATAAATTATTAATTTGATTTTTGTTTTCCGGTTTGGTTTGGTGGACATGCTTGGAGATTATTTCTTTTTAAGACGGCCTCGTCATTTTTGTGTTTTCAGAGGACATGTAATTGCGGTAGAAGGATCTTAATTTCATTGTGGGGGTCAATGTTTGGAGGGCTTTGGGTGTACCATTTTTCCAAGCCTGGTGGTTGATGGTGCTTGGAGATGTCCGGAGTTGGAGTATCCGGATTTACTAAAACTTGGGATAGTCTTTCTAGTTCCTGGTGGGTGTCGGCCGCCGTTAGAGCAGTGGCGTGAGGGCTCTCCTAACGTAGGCGGAGATGGGAGGATAGCAGATAACGGCGGGGGGCATTCACTATCGTCCGTTGATGCATTGTCCTGTGTTAGTAGGTTTAATGTAGACGGTGGGTTTTTGAACCCATGGTCGTTCAGAGCTACGATGATGTCTAGGAAAGGGAGTTTGTCCCTTGTTAGATTTTTCAAAGGTGAAGTTAAGTCCGGAGGAGGTCATAAAGCGACGCTGGAGTTTCCTGTGTTTCGTGGAGGTCCTTGATTTGCACGAAGATGTCATCGCAGCTATCTACAGTAGACGGCTGGTTCTTTTTGGGCAGCTAGGAGCTCTTCCTCGATGGTACCCATGAAAAAGTTCGCAAAAAGAACTCCTATGGGGCCTGCCCATCGCCACAGAAAGTAAGGCCGTCGCTCTGCTTGTACATGTTTGCCGCCGGGGCAAAGGAAGGGGGCCTCCTTGGTACAGAGCTCCAGTAGTGTTTTCAGGGCCTTCTCCGGGATTCCCAGTGTAGGTGTCTCAGGGCAATGATAAATTCGACGTAGAATCATGTCAATGGTCCTATCCACTGGCACGTTGGTGAACAGGCTTTCTACGTCGAGAAGAGGCGATAGTGTGGTTGTTGTTACGTGGGGCGTCTTCGTAAAATTTTCCAAGAAATGCGTGGGCTGGAGTTAAGGTTGAATTGGCTGGGCACGTAGGGGGTGAGGAGGTTGTTCAGGGCCTTGGCGATCTGGTAGGTGGCAGTGGGGCATCTGGGAGCTGATTGGGCGGAGGGGGTTCCCAGGTTTGTGTGTTTTGATGGTTCCGTAAGCATAACCATGGGTGTATTCTCCGACGATTTTTTTAAGGTGGAATCCCTCCTGTTTTTGGCGTTGATGGCCGGTGATGGTGGTTTTGGCAATACGTTTGATTTCGTCGGTTGGGTTGCGGTTGATATTTTTAAATTTAGTGTTGTCACTTAAGATGACGTCCATTTTTCCAAGATATTCCTCCTTGTCATCGATCACGAGGCAGGAAGCTTTATCCGCACGATGGATGATGATGTTGGGGTTGTCCTCTTAATAGTTTTGGGCAGCTTGGAAGTGTTGTTTGTTGAAGTATTTTGCTATGTTGATTTCCTCTGGTTTTGGCGGTCTTCAGCGAGGATAGTAGGTTGTAGGGCGGGAGTAGTGGTGACCTTTGCCATCCTTCTTGAGTTCGTAGGATGTCGTCCAGGAGGATTTCCGTTTCTCTAGGCGTTTCCAGTGGTGGCCAGGTTTGGAGCTGTAAGTGGCAGTTTGAAGCCTTTGTTGAGGAGGTCTTCTTGGTCTCATCATGGGTCAGAATGGTGTTTAGTAAAGGTTTTATATATCCTTTTGTTGGTTTGGGAAGTTTAAAGTTTCCGCCATAAAGACGGGCAAGCTTTTTTATGGTTGTGTTTTTCCCTGCTTGTCTTCTGTTTTGTTCAAGGAGTTGTTCGAGGGCTTTGTTTTGATTTCGGCTTGGAGGTGGTCTGGAGGGGTTCGTCCGTTTTCGTCTTCCCAAATCCTTAGAAGAGCATCTCGTTCTGTACGAAGGTTGTTGGCGAGCTCCCGTTTTCCAATTATTTGGTCCGTTCACAACCAGTTTCTTCACTAAACTGGAGGGTGCTGGTGCGATGTCTTGCATTCCTCGTGAAGTTTTATGTTAGGAAAGCCATGTAATAATATTTTCTTAAATTCAATACGTGGTTGACAGAAATGGTCAATTTCTGCGTTGGAAATTTTATTATTCAAAGTTTTCCTCCAGGTCTCTGATGAGTTTTCGCTGGGTGGCAGTAAGTAGCTGAAGGAGATGAGCAAAATTCATGGTGGTACCGGTTTACATAAATGTACATGAGATTATACAGGATATACGACGCGTTTCACTTGACACCCAGCATTATCAAGTAATGTAGGAATGATATAAAAGGTAAACAGGAAGGGGATATATAGGGGGTGGAGGATCAGAGGAGGCGGAAAACATGGGGCAAAAGTCTGCTATTGGTGGAAGCGTAATTAGGAGAGAGAAAGGGGTTAACCGCTTCACGCATGCGCACTGGATGCGGTATGGTGTTCAGTAGGTGGGGTCGAAGCTGATTGGCTTCGTGGTCGAGGGGCCGTGGCCTAGAGTTGTGTGGCGCCTGCAGAAGACTAAGCTGAAGGAGGTATCGCGGTGGGCTGCGTCAAGGGCACCGGGGGTCGAGGCGGGTCTTTAGGTCCTGTAGGGTAGTGCCCTTTTGGCAGAAGGAAGGATCTTAAGGTCCAGAGTTTGGTTTGTTGAGGTTGGGATGTAAGGCTTGGATATATAAAGCTTCGAGTATAGGTAATCCTCCTCGGGTCACTTTTTTTATCTGAGTATGGTGGTGTGGTTTCTCTAACTCCTTTGCGTTGTGAGGTGAGGTTGGTTAGGGGTAAGATAGTGGTCTTTGATGGCTCCAGCCTTCCACCAATAGCAGACTTTTGCCCCCTGGTTTCCCGCCTCCTCTGATCCTCCACCCTCTATATATTACCCTTCCTGTTTACCTTTTTATATCATTCCTTCCTTACTTGAATAATGCTGGTTGTCCAGTGAAACGCGTCGTATATCCTGTATCATCATGTACATTTATTTAACCCAGTAACCACCATGAATTTTGCTCATCTCCTTCATCTACTTCCTGCCACCCAGCGAAAACTCATCATAGACCTGGAAACTTTGAATAATAAAAATTTCAACGCCGAACTTGCCCATTTCTTTCAACCTCGTATGTATTAAAGAAAATATATA
>CM064506.1:37696557-37706557 GCA_032716605.1 Paralithodes platypus
TGAGAACAATATGGCAAGTCTTTAGGCCCCTATTTTCCCTAATACATAGTTTCTAATATCGTGGGCGCAGGACTTCTTTAATGATATCACATTCTCCAAGTAGGATTTCCCATTCGCCTGAATATTTACAGACTATAGGAAAAGGTTCAGAGTACATTATTACGCCGTGGTATAAGTGGGTTTAAAAGCTTGACCACTCGTCCTGAATGTCGGAAGTTCGATCCCGGCTGGGAGTAATTATACATTTTCATTAGCTCAGGGTTTGTGTGAGATATAGCTTACTATATTATAGATAGTATCTATATATAGTATATTATATATATATATCGACTGTATATATATAAGAAGATCACCGGTATATATATATATTATATCTAAATATATATCTATATAAATATAACTGTATATATATATATATATAACCGGTATAGATATATAGATATATTATATATAGTTATATATAGATATATTATATATCTAAATTGATATTAATTATATAGATTATATAATATATATAATATAGATATATATAATATATATATAATTATATAGATAGAGAGATATATATAATATATATAAGATATTTATATAATTATAGATATAATATAGATATATATAGATATATATGTATATTAGATATATAGGTTTTCTCTTGTGTATGAAGGAAACAAAAGGCAATGCTGTCTGTAACAAGTGTCTCCCCCAAATTTGAAAAAGTGACAGAGAACCCAAATTCAAGATACGTTGAAGTCAAAGTGTACAAAGGAATACAAAGGAAATCAAGCAACAACAGGTCTAGTGACCCTTCGAGGTTGCTTGTCCTCCAAAACACTGAGGATCAAGTGTCCCAAACAGTGTTTTTAGAGTGGGTAAGGGAACATTGGAAAGGGACCTACCGGCCCTGGAACTAATGTCCTTGGTAGGACTATGAAGTTACGTAGGGAACATATGGGAAGTAACTGAGGGGAGGATAAAATAAAGTTATTCATTTACAAACTCCGTCAGTCGCAGGGTTTGATGCGATATATTTGTCCCTAGGCGGAGTTTAAATTAATCAAAGGTGTGCTCTCGGCAGTCTATAGACGTCTCGGGAAGCCCAGTTCCACAAGTGGACGATTCTCGATTGCGAATGAAGAAATTCTTAGATTCGCGTGAGTTAAAAGAGTTTTACCAATATATTTTGGCAAAAACCGTTTCCCCGCGTGTAAGTTAGATGGGTTGATAGTGAAGTTCATATTGTCCGATTGCCTGTTGTATGATTTTGAAACACTAGAAATTAAGTCACCTCTTAATTCTGCGCTGGTGTAAAGGAAAGAGATTTAATTTTCTAAGACGCTCTTCGCTATGGTTTTTGTTCTTTAGGTCTAGGTATCATTTTGGTAGCTCTATGACGTTGAACTCGTGTCTAGCTTGTTTATGTCCTTTTTTGGTAATAAGGGCAACTCAGCATTGAATGGCAGTATTCCAGAAGAGGGCGGACCTAAGGGAATTGTTAAAGGGTTAGGATCACGTCTTTAGTTTTATGCTTCAAATGACCTGCCTATAAAGCACAATTAATTGTTTGTTTGCCTTCGCTTAACAACTTCTGAACATGGTTGAACTCGGGTTTTAGGTTACTCGATATTGTTACTCCCAGAAGGTTTTTTCTCTGTTTACATTCTAAAGCTGAGTGCCATTCATCGATAGTTTTGCTTTCCTCAGTTTAGGTATCTGATATTTGTAGTACTTTAAATTGTATCCGCCAATTGAAATCTCATTTGCCCAAACTTTGGGCCCAAATGTGACAATTTATCTAGATTGTGTTGTCATATCGTCAACTTGATCGTTTGAGAGTACGCTATTTGCAATTTTTGTATTCGTCAGCAAATTTTGAGATTGTACAGGTAAGACCCTCATGTCTTGGACACACAGAGCTTGAAGCAGTTTAAGTCATAGGATGCTGAAAGGACAGATTGAGGAGATAATTCCAAAGCTTACTTGTTGAGTGGAAGAAAGACTGGGGAAAATAGGTCCATTGTTGGGTTGTAGCTTGCTGGACAGAATAGGGGTGGAGTGTCTTGAAAAAGCCGTGTGCCCCCTCACTCTCCGTAATGGATGCAGGTTATACACTGAGAATGCTCTCAAAAACACTGATTATTGTAATAGCGGAAGAAGAGTGAGAGAGATGCAACATTTGCGGGATGTAGGGATTGTAGGGAGTTAATAAGAGGGAAGCGAGTTTTTGAGAACTGGTATGTGGGTGAACCTCCTCACACATGCGAACAAAAAAACCCCTTTTTGGAATACATGGGCGCAACTGTCCCCCTATACAGAGCAAGAATGACAGAACCTGTACGGGGGCAGATTAATCCACAAGAAACGCTTGACGCACACCTAACTCCTGAGAAGCTAATTTAAGCAAAGAGTGGGCAATATGAGCTTTGCAAGAGGTCAGGAGAATAAAGAAACACCAAGAAGTACTGAAAGACAGATGAAGGGCTTGACTTGTGTCTTGCTGAAGAATAAGGGATATATATATATATATGTAAATTATTTTAGTTTAGGTTACATAGTAGTTATTTTGTGTTAATAATGGATGAATAGACAAAAAGACCAGATGGACATTGATGATTGCATTCCCTCTCTCAACCTTCATGTTAGACACCATTTGTAAGCCATTACGCACAACATCGCAGTCAAATATTCAATGGTTGTCATTCTTTCACCCATTTTTGATCATTCCCTAACCTATCCCCTAAACTTGACCTAATTTTAGGTAGTTTATGTTAAGTAAACTTGGTTCCGAGGGATGCCTAACCAGAGACTTTCAGATAAATATATACTATCTAGTATAGTGACGCATCATTTCTTAGACATAGGTATAGTAAAGCAGCGTCAGCGTCTTCGATTTGAATTTGCAAGAGAAGAACGGCCTTCAGATTATTATTTCAACAATCAGTATTATCTATCTTTTTTTTAACCTTTTAAACGGCGATGCAATGGTAGCTCAAAAGGGTACGGCCCATGCCGAAGGGTATTTGGTTAAATTCTGACAAAAATCGTCAATATTTACCAATTATATATCATTATTACTTATCCATATGCACCTATCCTTACTTTTAATATGAAGTATGAAACCATTGTAAGCGCAATAAAGTGGGAATAGCATTTGGTGGGGTTGAAAAAGTGAACGTATTATTGGCCGCTCGGATAAGTCGTTTCGTGAAGCGAGAGCCTGACGGGCGGCGAATGTGCTTCTCCTCCTCCGACCTCAAGGGAGACTCTAAGGCCTGCCGCTGCCTTGCACTAGAAGTCTCTGTGTTGCAAAGATCTCTAGTTGCCTCGCCCGTGTTAACCAGACCACGTGAGGGAAATTCGCGCGGAAAATTATCTGATAAAAGAGGGAATATGAGGAAAAATAGCTGATAATCGAGGAGGGGGAAAAAGGGAGGAAGGATGGGAAGGGTGGCAGGGAGTTGTGATACATATGGAGGAGTGGTGGCAAGTAATGGAGGGGAATTATTTCACCTAATCACATTATTGCTTTATTTTGAGTGCACTGGAGTGTTTTGAAAGGGTTTTTATGTGCTGGCTCTATAGAGGACGCTCACATTGCACCACAAAAAACCTCTATAGAGGAAGCTCCTTGTTTATGGGTTAAACTATGCTACGACAGGTTTGTCATTGTGTTTTCTTTCAAATAAATGAAATACTGTAGATATCCGATAACGAGCCCCCTTACACGGTTCAATTTCAGCATACCCTAAGTGGGGCCCTCCTGGCGGTGGTGGTGGTGGTAACCATACTGATGGTGGCGGGGGAGGAGGTGGACACAATGGTGGTGGAGGACGCGGAGGAGGTGGAGGTGGAAGCAGCTACAGTGCCCCATCTGGTGGTGGAGGTAGAAAGCAGCTACAGTGCCCCATCTGGTGGAGGAGGTGGAAGTAGCTACAGTGCCCCATCTGGTGGAGGTGGAGGTGCTGGTGGTGGAAGCAGCTACCGTACCCCATCTTGGGGAGGTGGTGGCATGTATGGAGGTGGTGGTGGAGGAGGAGGTGGAATGTATGGTGGATCCTCCAGCATCAGTGGTGGAGGAAGCATGTACGACAAATCATCTGGCGGTGGAGGTGGAGGAGGAGGAGGAGGAATGTATGGTGGATCATCTGGTGGAGGAGGTGGTGGTGGTGGATATGGCGGTGGATCAAGCGGAGGCGGCTCAAGTGGGGGTGGTGGTAGCTACGGTGGTGGATCAAGTGGATGGCAGTGGTGGTGGAGGACGAGGTGGTGGGGGTGGTGGCTACAGTGGAGGTGTAGGAGGTTCAGGTGGAGGTGGAGGAAGTGGATACTCTGCACCCTCTGTAAGCTCTGGATACTCTGCCCCGTCCGCAGGTGGTGGTGGAATCAAGTGGTGGTGGTGGGGGTGGAGGTTATGGTTGGATCAGTGGGAGGTGTTGGATCAAGTGGTGGTGGTGGATCAAGTGGAGGTGGTGGATCAAGTGGTGGTGGTGGTGGAGGATATGGTGGATCAAGTGGAGGTGGTGGATCATCTGGCGGTGGTGGTGGTGGAGGATATGGTGGATCAAGTGGAGGTGGTGGATCATCTGGCGGTGGTGGTGGAGGATATGGTGGACCAAGTGGAGGTGGTGGATCATCTGGCGGCGGTGGTGGTGGTGGATATGGTGGATCACGTGGAGGTGGTGGATCAAGTGGAGGTGGTGGATCAAGTGGGGGTGGGGGTGGAGGATATGGTGGATCAAGTGGAGGTGGTGGATCATCTGGCGGTGGTGGTGGAGGATATGGTGGATCAAGTGGAGGTGGAGGATCATCTGGCGGTGGTGGTGGAGGATATGGTGGATCAAGTGGAGGTGGAGGATCATCTGGTGGTGGTGGTGGTGGATATGGTGGATCAAGTGGAGGTGGAGGATCATCTGGCGGTGGTGGGGGAGGATATGGTGGATCAAGTGGAGGTGGTGGATCATCTGGCGGTGGTGGTGGTGGAGGATATGGTGGATCAAGTGGAGGTGGAGGATCATCTGTCGGTGGTGGTGGAGGATATGGTGGATCAAGTGGTGGTGGAGGATCATCTGGCGGTGGTGGTGGTGGAGGATATGGTGGATCAAGTGGAGGTGGTGGATCATCTGGCGGTGGTAGTGGAGGATATGGTGGATCAAGTGGAGGTGGTGGATCATCTGGCGGTGGTGGTGGAGGATATGGTGGATCAAGTGGAGGTGGAGGATCATCTGGCGGTGGTGGTGGAGGATATGGTGGATCAAGTGGAGGTGGTGGAGGATCAGGTGGTGGTGGTGGGTATAGTGGTGGTGGTGGAGGATCATCCGGCGGTGGTGGTGGAGGATCATCCGGCGGTGGTGGTGGAGGATCATCCGGCGGTGGTGGTGGTGGATATGGTGGATCAAGTGGAGGCGGTGGATCAAGCAGTGGTGGTGGTGGATACGGTGGTGGATCAAGCGGAGGCGGTGGATCATCCGGTGGTGGTGGTGGTGGATATGGTGGATCAAGTGGAGGTGGTGGAGGATCAGGAGGTGGATCAAGCGGAGGCGGTGGATCATCCAGTATGTACGGGAGGTAGAAACATGTGGAGGAGAACCATCATGAATATCTCGGACCTCATCTATTTCACTACAAGCCTATTTATTCCTCTGGGGCAGAAGCTACTGCACTCCAAGCACATTTTCATTTTGGCTTCATTTGTTTCTGTATGATTTTTTTCTGTTTATAATTAAACCTTCATTGTTTATTTACGTTATATATGCCAATGATAATTCGTGTCCTCGTCCATGTTTAACGTCAGTTAAATTGGCTACACTAAATGCCAGCTCTGTAGAATGGTATAGGACTAGAATCCCATGTTATTCATTGCCTTTCCTGACGCCAACTCACATGCGGGAAGTTATGTATATCTGTAGATTGTTGGTTTCTAGAAAGACTTCGAGAAAAGAATTCGAATTCAACCAGCTATCTTCATTGATTGACCATTTTTGTTTTATATTTTCCAAACAGCTTCATATTTTACATTGTGAAAATGTGGTGCCAACTATTCCACTATACATCCTTTCCAATCTAAAACGATCCATCTAATGAAATGTGGATATATCTATTTTTGTGTACTTCAATAAATTTCACTGTGATCTCTATTAGTTAGCTATGCTCCACGTAATCAAACATGACCAATAATATTCACATGCAATTATTTCGATTCCACTGTGGCCTGTCTGTGATCTACTTTGGCATGATCCATTCCACCATATCTTCTGTTTTCTTGTGACGTATACTTCTCTGGCTTTATTATTTGGTGGTGGTTGTTCCACCATTACCTCATATATTTCACCGTCGTCACCTTACTTTACCGTGTCATACCATAATCTTTCTCTGTTGCTTCGTCCGTTTTAGCTTTGTTGCCATGTGATCCACCTAGCCACCTTTGCTCATGGTTGACATTATGACAGTGGCTTTATCCCTTCTACCACGGCAACAACTACTACACTGTGTGCCTCATCTGTTCCACCATGATAACTTCAATATATCTCGGTTTATCAGTTCCATCATGTCATCTTCAATTTTACTGTGACAATCTGTTCTACCATTACATTGTGTACTATACACTGTGACAATCTGTTCTACCATTACATTGTCTACTATACACTGTGACAATCTGTTTCACCATGTCATCTATTTCACTAACTTAATTTGTTCCATTTTGACAACTTCTATATACCTGGTTCATCTTTCCACCATAGCATCTTCTATAACATTTTGGTCCATCTGTTCCACCCTAACATTTTCTACTCTATCATAAAATGTGGTTCAGTATTCTAGTATGATATCACCTACTATAGTGTGACCATTAGTCCTACCATGAAATCATCTACGATAATGTAACCATCTACTCCACCATGATATTATCTATCCACTATGGTGCATCTGTTCCACCATGATAATCATCTACTACACTGTTTCCATTTGTTCCATCATGACATAATCTGTTATACATTATGGTCCATCTCTTCCTCAATGACATCATATATTATACACTGCTGTTCGTATGTTCCATCATGACATCATCTATTATACATTATGGTCCATCTCTTCCTCAATGACATCATATATTATACACTGCTGTTCGTATGTTCCATCATGACATCATCTATTATACATTATGGTCCATCTCTTCCTCAATGACATCATATATTATACACTGCTGTTCGTATGTTCCATCATGACATCATCTATTATACATTATGGTCCATTTCTTCCACAATAACATCATCTGACCATCTGTTCTACATAGCATCCTGTATTCCATTGTGGTATGTCTCTTCCAATATGATATCATCTGTTAAGCTGCAGCCAATCCATTCAACTATAATCTCCTCTCCATCTTCATGTACTCTACTACGATATATTGTGTTTGACTATGGATTCGTCTTTTTCATTATTAGAGCATATATTTTTACTGTGGTTTCGTATGTTTTACTATCATGTCATCTGTTTGTATGGAGCACATAAGTGTTCATATTATTCTATCATAGTCTAGGCTAATACTTTGTAATGCCACATAAGATTTTCAATATTACATTTTTCAAATTATGGGACACAAGTATTACCATACTATATTTCTGAAATTTAATCCATTCCTCCAATTTTAAATATTTCCACTACTTCTGTCATGCTATTTTGCAAAATTTCAATGTTTTTATTAATCTGAGACACAGTATGGTTTTCCTAATTGTCTATCTTATTTATTCAAATTATGCACCTAATAATGAGACAGCTGCTTTATTTACCCAAATTTATGTCTTCTTATAAAACTTGGCTTTCAGTGAGTCTATAGTATATTTATGATGTATAATCAAAGTCTAAGTCAATCTTGTTGTTGTTCTCCCCTGTTAATGTAGTAAATAAATGTTCGAATGTTTGAGTCTGTTTAATTGTATATTAATTCCTTTTATATCTACAATATTTCAATGTGATTGTGTATGGCATACTCCATTTGCAAAAAGATTGGATATAATAATGTTGGTGCTAAAATGTCCTTATTTGACACCCCAGCCTTGGCCAACTCGGCTATGGCAGCTATTTCGTATTCCGTCAGCCTCCTACTACCAGGCATAATGGTGAGGAGGCCTAAATGTGTGCTAGGTTAATATATATATATATATATATATATATATACTGAAAGTCACAAGTCTTTGCGCGAGAGGGCCAACGCAATGAACCGTGACCGAAATAAGTCAAGTTTTGTTTTCCCCTTGAAATGTGCTACGATTCCATATATTGTACGCCAAGCAGCTTTACTGGCCCTAAGACAATTCGCTCGGCATGATAGATGTACCCTCAGTGCTAAATAGATCCCCATAAGTGTCGGATGTGTCTCCCCTAGAGTTCCACCACTGCGATAATCCTCTTGAGAGGTTATACTGGTGGGCTGTGACGTTCCTCTAGGAAGAAATGTCAAACACATACGAAAACACACTAAATGACAAAAATGAAAAGTGTGACTGTCAGGGCACATGAGGTGAGCTTCCAATAACATTTACTGCCCCCCCATCTTGCACCCACCCTGCTCCTCCCATTTCTCCCATCCACAAGACCAATACACACATACACACGGCTGTTCGTGGCCGATTTTGGTGCCACTTTTTCAACTAAGGACCACCGTAACACCCCAACCACGCATCTTTTGCGTATTCATATATACCTGTATATATATGTTTGGATGAGGAATTGAATTTCCTACACGATGTCTTGGTTTTCGTTGCATTTTGGAATAGTTGCCAAATCGGCCTAGGTCTAGTAAAGGTCAATGGTGAGTCCTAGAGGGGTCTAGCAGCCCTCAGTTTAACCGCGATGGGACAAGTGGGACAGATCCATCCTTCAGATAGAATATTATAATTGTTGTCAAGATAGGCTGTGTTTGTGTGTCTGCCTGTCTGTTTGTGCGATATCTCGAGAATAATTGAAAGAAGTTTGACCAGATTTACCCACTTCCTCTGAGTTATTATTATTATTATTATTATTTCCTTAATTTGATATCCAAAAGGATTCCATTAAGTTTTCTTTAACATTGTATTTTGTATGAACCCCTAACTCCTTCTTGGGCCTAAGCCCCCCCCCCCCCCCCCCCCCCCCCCCCCACCCCCTCCATACACACACACACACACATACACACACTCACACATTATCATTGTGTTTTTGTGTTTAATTGTAGAGGTATTCAAGGTACGAGTTTTTTTAAGTCGCTGGTTTCAAATCAGATTTTGGAGATGTTTGGATGTTCCCAGTAGGGGAGTGGAGGAGATGGCATCATCTCCAATATTATTGTTTACAATAATACAATAAGTGGCGTCCATATATCTTTGGTCATTATACATGACTCATTAACTTTTGTGGTGTGTGTCTGTGTGTATGTGCATCTATCTCTATATTTCGAGAATGAATACATTTCGACAAGACTTGGTCAATCCCTTCATTTGTTAGCCAAAAAGATCCCATTAACATTTGGTTACTATAAATGTTATTCAAAATAGGGTCTAAGAATGATTTTGAATAATGGCACAATAATATTCTTGTTTTAAAAGGTAAAACTTCTTTTGATAAATCCCAAAGGCTTTGTTAGCCTTATTTGCCACAGTCGCACATTGCTCTGAGAAATTTAGGTTTTCCGATATTATAACCCCGAGATCTTTAACCATAGAGTTTGCTATTATTGGTTGGCTTTTCATTTGATAATCATACTGATATATTTTTGTTTGCAAAATTTGACATTTGTCAATATGCACTTGCCATTTTTCTGAACATTCCACTATTTTGATTAAGTCGGATTATAGGTTATTTCTGTCTTCCTTACTTAACCCCTACTGTACCATAATAATAATAATAATAATAATAATAATAATAATAATAATAATAATAATAATAATAATAATAATAATAATATTTATTCAGTTGGCATTTTACAATGTTGGTACCACATAATATGTTACAAATATGACATGTACCAGCT